>CP135585.1:2347154-2600181 GCA_032401905.1 Swietenia macrophylla | reverse complement strand
GAAAATATAATAAATATTAAGTAAATATAAATAAAAATCATAAAATAAAATTTTATAAATTATTTTTAACATAATTTTATAATATATATATATATATATATAATTATATTAGTTTACATATATTATTATAAAAATAAAAAAAATAGTTGTCTTGGGTTGGACAATCTAGGGTGCAAATAGTATTTTGGGTTGGTTAACGCAAGGTATTAATTGCCCTGGGTCGACTAACCCAGGACAACTATTTTCGTCTCTTTGTTATATTAAATATAATCCATTTTTCGATCAAATTTTCAGATAAATCATAATGATAATAGATTTAACAAATAAAATTAAGTAAAAATTGACATAAAAATTAAAGTATAAAAATTTACTTTTATTTTAATTTATAGATGAAATGTCAGAATAAGTACTTTATACCGTAAATAATCTGTTGAAAATTTTAATATTGAAATTGATTGAAATTTAAGAAGTAAAAAAATTTTCGTACGAAAAAAATAAATTGTGTGAGTGAGTTATATTTACAAGTGTAAAAAATAAAATTTGAGGATAAAATTATTTAAAATAATTATTTTAATAAAAATGTATCAAAGTGAGTTAAAAATGTTAATAAGAGTGAAAATAAAGGTATTTTGAAAAATTTCTCAATTTTCTTTCGTATTCTTCTCCTCCTTCCCAGCAAACCTTGGTATCATTGCCTCCATTGTCAAAAAAAAAAAAAAAAAAAAAGAGAAGAAACATACATTGTCTTCTTCAGTTTTAACATCTTCCTCTTCATTCTCGGTTTTCAAACTCAGTACCAATAACCCTAACCCATCTGTCCCACCATCTCTTAACTTCAGAAATTGTTCCAATTCCAATCACGCCACTGCAATAACACGAACACTAAAGTCATTTGCTACAAGTATTATTTTCGCAGGCGCCACGCTTTCTTTCGTTTCTAAATTCCGTGCCAAAGCTGAATCCTTCACACATCCTCTTCCTGTTACGCTTACCGAAACCCATGTTGAAGAACAAAGCGAACGACAACAAGAAGAAGCCATTGAATCGTTTAAAACCCTATTGCAACAAAATCTGTTGTGAGTTGAGCAAAGGGTTGGGCAGAAGCAATGTCTTAGTTGTCTCAGTGGTAGTTCTTTTTTTTGGTCTAGTATTTTTTGTTTTAGGGACTGATTGATGACGTATATTCCAATGATGATATGTTCTGTTACGACTACTATCAAGATCAAAACAGGCTTCTAGATCTTACTCTTAATGCCATCTGCACCACAAAGTTTTAGGATGCTTGGGTTTTAAGAGAGGAGTATGTCGTTTGAGTGGATTATTTTTCAAGAAACATATACACTAACTTGGTATAACTAAGCCCGAGCTAGCATTGTTTTCTGTTAAGTTGAGCTCAAGCTGCTTGACAGGCCAGGCCTAATTGAGCTTGTGATAGAAATTTTTGAGTTTGGATCTTTCTCTCTAGCAATTGGCTGACTGTTTGAAAGAGTTCTGGGCATGTTTGTGATCGGGTGAGAAGGTTACAGGGCGAGCATCGGTTTTTTTATCTTTCTAATTGAATAGTATCTTTCTAAGACCTGCTTTCCTGGTGAGTCTTGTTAAATGATGTTATTTTCTTCTAACTGAGATTTATAATAATTCAAAATTTTTTAATTAAAAAAATTATATTAATTCATTCCGATTGTTCGAGCACCTCACATAGTTATTGACCCGTTTCCAACGGACAATTTGAAGACAAGAAATTCTTTTACATGCCATTATTATGCATCAAATATTAAGCCCGGCATGAATCCTACATTCGCGAACTTCTCTCTGACTGCAGTTTAAAATACTTGCGAAATGCATTCATTTTGTACTCTCTTTTACTGTGATTCTGTTTAAAGCAGTTGTGTGAAAAAATTCACGTCACTTCAATCATAAGGCGGACGCTAAATTTACCTGTACTCAAATGCGCTGTGCATCGCATACTGTATTACTATAAAACTTAAATCTTTAAAGCAGAAGAAAAATGCTCCAAAAGCAATGTATAGATACATACATGAATACATGTATACAAACTACAGTACTACCTATTTCTCCGCTTTTTGTTTTTCTTGGACTTGTTCTTTCCCGTCCCCTTGTTATCAGTTTTCTGAGTGCTGCCCTGCCCATGGCCTTCAGAAACAATAGTAGCCGTCATCTTTCCCTCACCTTTGTCAGCGTTGCTGTCACTGTTTTCCAGGTCACGTTTGCCAATCGATGCAACCCCAGTCTCTAATGACTTGGCCTTAAGAGTTGTGTAATGCTCCAAGAATAGCTGATTTAAGAAAGGTTCTATTTTTGTTCTTCTTGATTGCAACCTCTTGTATGTTTCTCCCAGACTTGAAATTATGTCGAGTTTCCACTCACTGAAGATCACCAAAAGAAGAAAAAATTAAATAAATAAACAAATATGCATAAATCATGACAAAAGTAATTCAGATTCCTATGACCTAAGATTTATGCATGCAGCAGCTTTGAGTGGCATGTTCATTTTGTTATGCTATTGTAAGGACATAAATGGGGAAAATAATTAGGTGAGAATCTTCAATCCAATTCGGCACTGTTTTTAAACTGACCTTGGATCATCAAGTGCAGCACCAAGTTTCTTAAAATCTTCAAGCATGCCAGCTGCTTCGCTCATTTGGTGTTCATCTAAAGCATCAGAGGTGTTCTCCGGAGGGTATCGATCAATTGCACCAGCTAAAAGATCAATACATTTCTCCACATCCTCCTATAAAGATGCACACAAGAATAAATCAAAAAGCAAAAATGGTACAACACATTACAGTGTGCAATTTATTACATGTTTCAAACAGAAGTCAACTGACAATGCAAAACAACTTGGCATTACCTTTGTAGTCGAGGATTTGAACACAATGCTCTTTTGACCTTTTCCATTGTCTTCAAACTCTAATGCTTCAAATATCTTCCAGAATTGTTCAAGTTTCAGCGGCAAGTTACCTGCTTTCAAATTCAATGAATTCATTTCCTGATCTTGCAGAGAAGCCCAATAAGAAGATGAATGATTTGTACTCTTCCCTTGTTCATAGTACTTTGGAGAAAGTACTTCCTTTTGCAAAATGGCGGTTTCCTGTTTAGCAGCCCCAGAATGACCATGAGAGGCTTCAATTTTTGGAAACAAGATTTTGAATATGCCCTCCTTGCATTTGCTGACATTCATGTCCACGAAAATTGCATCCGGACATACAAATTTTGGACAACTTTCGTCAAAATTCACGATAACAAGAGGATTGCCAATCTTTTTAAATGCTTCAGCAATAGCATTCAGAAAATCACGTTTTTGTCTCCTGCTATCATGTTTTCGTCTTCTGCAGAGGGCATCATAAAATTCCCATGGCAACTTATTTGTAATATAGTTCTTGCCTAGCAAGTCATGAAGTATAATTTCACAGTTCATAAAGTTCAAATGAAGAACACATATTATCACAAACAATCTCAAAACCACCAATGAGTGGCTTTCCTGTCTTTTGGCATAAGATATTCTGATCCACTCCATCATATCCTTCTGATTGTAAAGGAACTGCTGAACAATGTTGACAACAAACTCAAGTACAACTTTCAAGGATTGTTGCACATCAGCCACTATGCTAGATGTTGGGCTGGTGCTCCCTTCCTGATAGATAAGCCAATCAACAAAAGATGATTTTGTAGCAAAAATACACCCTTTGAAGCTAGACAGCGAGATCAAAAGCCGCTCAATAAGATACAGGAAACAAGCAGGTGAAATATAGTCCAGTCTCCGCCAGTTGGCTGCATAAGTATCTGCCAGAGCTCCATGGAATTTCTGGATGTGATGCATGTCTTTTGTACCATTATAATTATGGTATGATGCAGAGCCCTGAAAAGATTCTAATTCAGTATTCCCAGAGAGACTCTCTACAAATTCCTTCCATGGAGTATTTCCACTAAATCTTTTTGCAACTCTCTTGTATAGATCATTGCTCAGCTTACCAGACCCAAGAATCATCACTACCAGGCGTCCAATTTCCCCATAAGATACTTTATCCTTCATGCCAGTGTGCTTAGAGATAAGTTCTTGGACTGTGTTCCTATAAACCTCTGTTCCTCTCAGAGAAATCACATTCTCTCTCAGTGACTTTCGCCAGTCCAAAGGAAATATGAAGTCAAAAAATTGCACAGTCGATAGTTCAACAAGTTCACTTAACTTAAAATCATGGCGCCGATTGGACAGAAATTTGGAACTCAAAAGAAAGTTTGTGACCTGATAGATATAAGTAAGACAGATGACTAGGCAGAACTCTGTTGATGAATTCTTGGACAATTTCTTATACAGGTCTTCAAGATTGTTCAACACTTTCATACCAACAGAAAGCAACTCCGAACTCCAGTAACTCTCAGCAGCAGAAACAAGCTGGCGGACATCGACAGACACCAGCTTCCCACTCCTTCGAGCATGTCTTGTGTCCAATTCTCTCATCCAGTCAGCATCAGAGTTCAACAAAAGATAGATGGCACTCAGATTACTGTATTGCTTCCACACACCAAGGTAACGCAAGCAGAAATCTTCGTAAATTTTATAGTCATTAATTTCCTGAGTTTTAAGACATCTGAGATACCCGAGTATGTTCATGACCTTATCCTTCCAGCAGTTCCAAAAGTGGACCAGAGTCTGAACAGAAACTTTGTTTTTACAAATTGTCTCCTCCGAATACGTTATCAGATCTAAAATCAGTTCATCTTCCCACACGTATTTGGAGGAATTTGTATGAAGATGAAAATCCAGAATCTTTCTAGAAGACAATATTTCACCACCAATGCTTTGATGTCTCTTAGAAGCATTTAACTGCTGATGCATTATGAATAAGTCAATCTTATCACAGGATAAAATATCGGCCTCTGTACAAACAAATTCATAGAATTGGTATGATTCATTCTTGGCGAATGATTTTGCTCTTTCCAGAAGCTCCCCTTTCTGACTAAACTGCTTTAAGGGCCAGCCTTTGCTCCCAGGTGACCAAAGAGAGTTGGTTAGCACATAGTTCAGGGTAAGTATACAAGCTTCTTTGAAATTTCCTGCCTTTTGCAACAAATCCGCAGCAAGAAGAATATCTCCTCTTAGTTTTGCAATATTTGCAGCATCCATGAAATTCCCTAATTCTTCTTCCAATACCAGAAGCTCGTCATAACAACTTAAAGATTTCAAAAAGTCGCGTATAAAATCCATAGAATGAAAAGCTTTAACAAATTTCATCATGGATCTGTTATCATTGAGCACATGATAATGAAGAGCAGAACTCCGTAGAAAGTCTTGTTCAATTTTGTTTATTTCTTTGCATCTAACTCGGCTCAAATCTGTATCAGAATGTTGTTTCCAATAGTTTATGTATTTTAAGCCAGTGTAAAAAAGTTTTCCTTCAGAGCAAACAGCCAAACATTCTGAGAAAAAATTGCCCCTGGCATATACATCAGCTGCAAGCTCATAGCTTCCTGCCAGACAAAAACATTCCCCAGCTCTTTCCAGCTCAGGTTCTTCACATTTTTCCAAGTAAATCCTACCTGTATGAATAAGAAAGTAAATTGGATTGTCAAATCTGCAACCTCAAAGTAGTAAAAAAATTATTATTAAGCTATTTTTCTTTTTTATTTTATTTTTTTCTTCCCCATTAACGAGGGCAATAATTCCAGGACAATAACTAAGGAAAAAGGAGAAGAAATATTAATGCAAGTGAACACACTATGGCAAATTCATAAACAAAAATTCTAAGCTCATTTTAGCTCATTTCGTGTCAAACAATTAATGCAAAACTCTTTCACTATTAAGTCAACAACAATGAAGAAAAAAGAAGTCTCTTGAAACTTGGCGACAGAAGCTCACAAGAATGCAAGAAAAAAGTCTAGTCTGAAAAGTTCATAAAACCACAACTTTTAAGTTATTTTAAAATCAAAGTATTCCACAAAATTGGGAATATAAATTACAATTCTCAAACTTGCACCAAATCCATGGTGTATTTACTGAAAAGATTTATCATCCATCATCAACAATAACTATGCTGAACATACCAAATTCAAACCTCATAAGATGTGTCAGCATTCAACCACCATACAAATTGCAAATGATGAGAGAATTTTAAGTTTCATGGAGAAGAGAACAAGATAAAACTTAAGACACAAAATGGCATTATATTCCATCAGCACTAACATTAAATTCATACCTGCTCTTTCATACTCCCCCAAATCATAAAAACATTTGGCAGCAGAATCAGCCTTGCCTATTGCTTCAAATATTTTAGCAGCTTCCCTAAGAATAACCTTAGCCTCTTCGGGGTTTTTACTGCAAATGCGATCAGCCACTGCCCTTAGGCCAGTTGCTTTAGACCTTCCTTCCCAATAAGTATCCTCTGCTTTTTCGAAGCATATAGTTGCCATTTCATAGTTATGCTCAAAAAAGAGCTGAAAACAGCAACAATTAGCAGACACAAAAAACAATATTTGATTTTGACCACAGAAAAACATCCATCTCACACCTACTAGAAACAAAATGCTGGGCTCAACACCAACATCAATTTTGATGCCACATATAGAAGGTAATAACAATGGTAGAACAATTATGTAATCATATTATTCAGTGTGGATTATTTAAGCACCAACAGCAGTAGTCTAAATAACAAACAACAATATATGGCCTCATTATTTGTGAACCTGTTTTTATATATAATAACCATGAATTTCCAGTAATATTTTAACCAAAAGAAGTCTTCTCAATAAATGGGGTGGGACAGCCAAAAGAGAAATTACATTGATGACAATAATGGTAAATGAAACAATGGTGATGAT
This sequence comes from Swietenia macrophylla, assembly GCA_032401905.1. NCBI lineage: Eukaryota > Viridiplantae > Streptophyta > Magnoliopsida > Sapindales > Meliaceae > Swietenia > Swietenia macrophylla. The sequence continues at coordinate 2,593,344 of CP135585.1, read as the reverse complement.
GCTAAATGAAAAATATTCAATATTATCTATTGAATGTATATGTGCAGTCTAATAAAAATTTCAAATATCTTTTCAAGGAAAGGGTGCTAGAAAATAGAGAGATGACAAAAACATTAAAATTTATAACAGCAGTAGTGCAAGAGCAGAATACATTCAAAATACACCAAATGTCCAATCCAAAAAAGGAAAGGGTTTCAAAATTAGAAGCAAGACAGATTCAATGATTATAGCAATGATTACTAGCCTTTAAAAGGTAAAATTACACTAACCTTAATGCCCCGTGACTTCCACTCTTCTGGGCTGCTTGCAACTTGCATTGCCTGTGCAAGTGAATCATCCAGCTGCCTGACTTGTACAAGGAACTTTTTCTTCCAATAGTCAAACATAGGTCTGGAGAGCTCCTCTATATTTTCCCAAATCCACAACCTTTGCCTCGTCCGAGTGATGGCTACATATAGTTGCTTCAGTTCAGTGCACAAGACATTGTGTTTGGCCTCATCGAAGCTTGGGAACCTAGGTGATGTGGAGTCTAGCAGATCTTGTTCTTTCATATATTCATATATCACCCTCCATTGGTTTTTAAAAGGTGAAGAACCAAAAAAGTTGTACAGCAGTACATCCTGTAAAAGGAGATAGCGCAATTTAATAATGGAAAAACAAAGGATTCATAATAGCTGCTGATGAAGACGAGGCATGAGAACTTGGATGTATGAATAAAAACACTTTTAGACAATAAAATCAAAGTAGATGCACTTGGCTATCAGCTGTGGATTCGTGAATTAAAAAGCAAGAGATTTGGATTTCAGATAAAAGTTGAAATTGTTTGAATTAATTTTATTCAACTTGGATTTCAAGTAGCTTGTAATAAGTCACTATTTAAACACATGATTTGAGCATATAATGAGAGAGCATGAGCTTCCACAGACAAAACAACCCACTTGAATAATCACAGAACTTGCGATTCTATATAGTTGGATATGCTTATTAAATTGTACATGGTGTAATCTGAAATCGGATGACAGAAAGAAAATTGTGCAATTTTGAAACCGTTAACAAGATCACAGATAACCACAACAATAAGATAACAATAGACTGGAAGAGTACAGAAAAAACATAGCATGAATAATAATCTATTAAAAAGAAACACTATTTCTTATAACTCCCCCCACTACGAATAAAAAAATTTATTTGACAGTGAATCACCTGAAATTCAAGGCCCTTGCTCTCTACTACTGTCAGAACAAGAGCTTGCTTCCCAACATAGCTGGAAATTTCCTTCCTAACACAGTCATCCCGTACCAATATAACTTGCTCTGCTCCAAAACCGACTATATTCCCACCAACATTTCCATTGTTTCCAAATATTTTTATGATTGCGTTTTCATTGTTCCCAGATTCAAGCAAAACAGGAGGCTCCCCATATATAAGACTCGTTTCAGGTTTTAAAACATCAACAGCGTGAGGGAAGAAACGGTAAAGAAGGTCAATGATGCTTTGAGCTAGCTTCAGCACGCCTGCATGGGTACGGAAGTTCTGACACAAACTGAAAATGTCTGAGATTTGCCTTTTCTCTTTTCTACCATCATTTCCAATATTTTTTGATTCCAATACAAATTTCTTGTAGAACAGAGATCTTATGTCCTGAAACCTGAAGTCGATTCCCCTAGCAATCGTTTGTGCTGTATCCCCTGAGAAAACAAAACCCTCTTCAACATTTCTGCAGATATATTTGAATAGAGCAATTTGACTCATGGTAAGATCTTGAACTTCATCAATGTAAACAAAATGAATTTGATCACCCTTGTAACTTTCTTCTTTAAGTCGACGATGAAGATCATTAACTAGATCAGCCAAATCAAATTCACCATTTCTCATTTTCATTTGTTCATAGCTTTCAAAGATTTCATAAATTCTCTCTCTCTTTGGCCTTCCTAAAGTGGAAACCCTGGTCTCCGATAGTTGAACATAATCCTCTCGACTGAGTTTACCATCACCAACATCCATGGATTGCAAGCCGCCTTTTATATGAGATATAATCTCAGTAAAGACTCTAGAAGAATCAAGCTTCTTTGTGAGCTGTGAATTAAGATGGGGCCAGTACGAAGAAATAAACCTTTCATAATTAACTTCCTTTGTTCTTATAAAGGTTTCTATGGAAACTGATCTTAAATTTTGAATCTGAGCATCAGAGTGTTTCCTTATGTCGTGAAATCTCTCGAAGTATGAATTGCCCAAAGTCCCATCCAGCATCATCAAGAACTTATGAAATGTTATGACAAGAGGGTAACACTTGGCTGGAATATCAAGAAAAGAATTTGGGATATCCTTGAATTGTACAGCATCATCAATATCATCAATATCAATTAAACTGCTTTCTGCGGGAAACTTCCCTCCAAAGGCAGAGCTGCATATTTAACAAGGCCTATTGTTAGGCATAACAAATGTGAAGCAGTATACTAACATCACAATATAGCAATTAAACAGATACAGCTAAGAGCCTAAAATACGAAACATTGTAGTTCAGATAATAGGCTCCTTCAACTGGGTTTCTCTGCAAATCACACTTTTAAGATTATTTGGCAGATGCATCAATCAAAATCATGAACTCAAAATACCTTTATTTATGCGACAGTAAGTGCCGATGGTAAAATAGAATGTTGAGATACATAACAGTTCATATGCCCACTTTGTTTTTACTCATGGAGAAAATGGTTTTACCCCATAAACTCTTACAATCAAAAGCATTAAACCAATTTAAACTTAAGCTAATAAGCTAATTCCAGCTGTCATGCCTATTCAGAACACTCCAAGAGAGAAAATGCACTCATAAATGTGCCCCCATAAAAAAGAGAAAATTAATACACTGTTGTCGAAATCGTTAAAAGTTATTAATTTCAATCATATAAAAGAGAGCAAATGCTTGACAATGAAATTACATCATTAAATTTGGCCAACATAAACCATGCCACCACCATTTGAAATTAATAGGTGCACTAACAGTCTATTCATCTATTTATTTATTTTTTCAGACAAAAAACAGAACAGTATGTTAAAATGTAAAAAAATAAGTACAAAGATGGACCGGAATTCCACTGGTGAGGAAAACAACTTTTCATAGGAAGCAAAAATTATACTAAAAAATGATTGCTCATCTAAACTCTAGCCATGGTCAGAAAACCAGCCCCCATAGCAAAAGCTTACCCATATATTAGACAGCTTTAAGATCTGACGAGGAACCTAAAAAAGCCTAACCAGACTAATTTACAACCCCTTCCCAGTTAAGCTCAATTAAAATAAATTAATTAATTAAAATGAAACTTTATAATTTCCCAGGACATAAAAGAGAGGAAAAAACACTCATATGGAACATAACTTACCCAAACTCAAGGAAATGTATAATTTCTAATTTTATGGTAGAATTAAAACTAACAAAAATTAACAGCCACATTCATTGAAAAACTCACGCACCTTTTCATCTGAGAAATATGTTGCTTGACAGCAAAACACAACTTAGGACTGACTGTTACAAAAAGTTGGCGCAAGGTTTGGCTTCTGGTCTCTCCAATACCATCTTCAGCATCATTTTCCTTGATAGCATGCAAATGTTTATGCTTATTTACTCCAGAGAATGCTTCCACTGCCATATAGTGCAGTTTTTCTTTCTGAAATAATTTCATTGTAAGAATGGTAGTTTTCCCAGTACCCGACCGACCAAGTATAAAGGTGCTTCTAGGGAAAAGGATCATCTCCAATTGTTCATCAGTTACTTCAAATGGAAGATCCAATTCTCTACCATCGCGGTCTGAAAGCAGGTGGCTCACTACACTTGATGATAAGGAGTAGAATTTCATCAGCAACAGACTGTCAATCACCTTTGAATTCTCAACATAACTTCTACTCTCTGAAGCAGACCCAGTTAAATCACTCGCATTCTCATTGTCGGCAAGATTCTTGACCCGTACAATAGTTGAAGATGCAGCCCAAGTCTTTGGAACTTCCAAATTCCTTTGTGCAAAGAAATAAGCTAAAATAGTTAGAAACAAAATTTCAATCAAACATAAGAATAAACAATCAAATTCCTATTAATGCAAACAACACGGCTTCCAATGTTGAGGAATTAGAATAGCTATTCATACCCAATAGGATTAAAAAGAATAGACATACCCCTCAAAACATTTTTCTTTACAGTGGTTAGTATAATCATCAGTGTACTTTACAAAGATATTATCCAGCGTGTTGCCAATTTTGGGACATCCTCCAAAGGCAATATATCCCAGACTTTCAGAACTTGCATGTACTGCGATTCCTTGACTATGTCAATTGTGCAAATAATGTAGACACCTTCAACCTTGAATTGCTTAAGGATGTGTGAAGAGCTTTCACAAATTGCGTCTATGTTCCTCTTCTTAGGTCGCCAACCACTAGAAAGTTTCAGCAGAAGGTTGATAGCTGACTTTTTTGTCTGGTCTGACAACAGCTTTTTAAAAGATTTCAGAAAGTTATCACTGAAAATAACCTGAGGGAATAAGAAGAAAGAAATTAGCAAAAAAATCCGCACTATTAGTAACAGAAAGTATAACCAGTAATAATAAACACCTTCCATCTCTGACTTCTGAAAAGTATACTTTCCCCATTAAGTAATTCATCCAATTCATCAAGCTCTTTCTTGACCTCCAATATCGCTTTGGCCAAATCTTTATCTTCATCGGCATTAAAGAAACACTGACGAGCCTTAGCATCATGAACTAAGGCTTCCCAAACAGATTCACTATGAGTTAAAGTTCTTTCATTCCCCAAAATCCAAAGACAGTGCCTAGAAGGTGTCAAATGGACAGTAGTGTTTCACTTTGAGTGTTAAAAATGATCCAAACACAATGTATTCTAGAGTTTAAGTATTACCTGGCCCTTGTAAGAGCAACATTAACTCTCTGAGGCTTGGATATGAATCCAATTGATCCAAGAGTGTTGGATCTTACAGTTGAAATTATTATAATGTCTTCTTCTCCTCCCTGGAAACCATCAATAGACTTCACTTTCACAGAAAAGCCATCGCTGTTCTTGTACTTACATCCAAGTTTTTCTTCAACTGCAACTACTTGAGCAATGTAAGGCGACACTATTCCAATGCTAAGCTTCTGTTTTGAGTCAATCCAAGCTGCATATGATAGAATACATCATATTAAAAGGAGATTCACTTTTACCATTCAAAGCACATAGATAAAATGAAACACTTCACCTTGCTGGACTTTTGTCAATAAAGTATGATACAAAGAGCTGAAATTAATTACCCTGTGCACTAAGAAAGACAAAAGATACAAAAGTTGCTGAGATGACATGGCAGCTCCTCCACAGTAATGCAGACAGAATGGTCATCTGATTTTGTTTATATCATAATTACATTATTCAATCTCTTAATTGCACCATTGCATAGGTAATAAATCACTCCTCTTTTTCTTATTTTAATTAAACAGGCAATAATTTGAATCAGTATATGCATCAATCTGAAAAGGAAATATGGTGTAACAGTCCCGGAAAAACACAATCATAGTGGTAGAGAAAGTAGACAAGATGGGAAGCATAACTTGTTTCCCAAAGGGCAGTATCAGAAGTCAAAAAAGTAACAAGCTATAAACTGAGGCTGGTTGTTCACATATTAAAACTGAACGACATCTTTAGATGGTAACTGGAAATAAGACTCCAAGAACACATACCTCTGTACAACTTCCCCAGAATTTTCATCACCGCAGACACCTCAACCATATTTCTACAGCTATGGTCAATGAACTCTTCTCTTCCACCAAATATATTAATGAATGAATATGGACCGTACATTGGCCCTGGCAAATATTGTTTTTCATGGCTTCTTCTTTGCACATTTGGAGAATCAAAAATCTTGTTGTCATAAAAATAAGAGTTTGGAAAGAAGCTAATGTGTGGATGCATTCTGTACTGCATACTGAGCAAGTGTTTTGAGTGCCCTAAATAGCTTAACCTCCCAAACAAACTTCTACCGAAACAAGCTTCATCAGAAACCTGATAGTGAAGAAGCAAATATTAGATGTATAGAAATCAAAATATACAAACTAAAGCTCACACACACACGAAGGGGAAAAATCAAAAGGAGTCAAAGGAAAGACTGTGTAATATATCCAAATAATATCAACCTACATTGCTTTCAACCATCGCTGGTAATTGGCACTCATCACCAATGAGAATAGCATGCTTTAGACCCGGGAGCTGTAGAGGTATGGTCGACTCACTCTCTTTCAATTGTGCGGCTTCATCGATGACCAGAAACTTCAGTGGCTCCATTGCAACCAAATGCAGCTTAAAAGAACTAGAAGCAGTGCAAAGAATTAAGGAAGCATTTCTAAGACAGAAATCCTCAAGTAAATCTTTGTTTGTGGCACTTGGAAGGTCAAGTTCATTAAAAGAAGTCCAAAGATTTCTTAAAACAGAATGGCATTGACTTCTCCTCTGGTACAACTGCAACAGGTACTTTTTATACAATAATGCCCGAGAGAAATCTTCAACTGCTGAATGTGAAAAAAGTTCCTCAAGTTCTGCAGAAACCACATTGTCTTGAAACAATAGAGTTTCCAAAGAATCAAGTAAATTTATGAGGGCTACCATGTCTTGAAAATTATTTTCTAAGATGTAATTTTTGGGTACATGAGTACAGAAGTTAAAAATGCAATTCCTAAGTGGGGTTGCAGTACATTTAAATCTTTCTCTCACAAACTGAAGAAATGGCTTGCTCCCATCAATTTCCTTCCCATGATCTCTGTCTTTGATCTCATGTTCATTACCATCTTCTGCCTCCTTCATCAATTTATTTTCCAAAAAAATATGGTACTGAGAAAAGCAATCCTCAAGAAACTCTATCATGGAGGCAAAGCAATGCCTCCAACCAGTAATCGGTGCAAAGCACTCTGCAAGCCTCTTAATACGATAGTCCAAGGATATCTCTTCAATTCTTGCATCAACTTTCAGTCGCTCATTATTTCCAAATAAGAGAATCTCTCCCAAAGGATGAAACAGAGTATCTCCTTCAGAATTTCTTTCAACTGATTCTTTCACCAATGTTAGAACACGAAAGGCTACTTCTTTAATTGCAACATTTGTTGGGGCACAAAGAAGGGTTCTGAAATTCATTTTCAAGAGAGTAAAGAGCAGCACGCTAACAGTTTTAGTTTTCCCTGTTCCCGGTGGACCCCATATAAGATCCATAGTGGCCTTAGAGTCAGGATCACAATACATTCTACCAAGACAAGCAACAACAGCCTCTGCTTGTGAATCATTCAGGATAGAAGATAAACTATGACCAAATATCTCATCCCAGATGCCATCACATTGCACAGAATGGAGTTCACAATTTTCCTCAACCTGACACTCAAGATGAAAATTTCAGTTGAAATCAAACAGTTATCAACAGAGAGCAGCTGTACATTCAAAAACCCAAAAACTGGTTTATTTTATTCCACACAAGTACTACATTACCACCATGCATGCCTTCATATGCCAAACAAGTGAAGGTAATGCTAATGCAATGACATCAAGAAAGAAAAGAATCTAAAAAATCATCTACAAAACACTTACCACAGCATCACTGCATAAAAGTTCCTTGATAATCTTCAAATTTCCATGCATATGCAATAACTTCCATATTCTTCTTTTTGGAGTTATATTGGACAAGAAAATCACAAAAAGTGATTTCTTCTTGTCATAAACTTGGATGTCTTTCGGGGCCCAGACTTTAAAGGAAGTTGAAGTAGTATCATTTTCATCCATATTCTCTGGCACTTTTGCGACTGATACAAAAGTCCACATCCTTCCCACCCTTTGCAAGTCAGAAGCAGTTTCAGGCTTAGCATCTGCAAGGATTAAAATATCCCCCGGCAGTGTTTTGTAAGGCTCTTTGCCACGATTACTGAATCTGTTCCTCCAGTTGTCAACCTTAACATCATACAACTTTGCTCCATATGGCTTGGACTCCTCAAAAGCAACTACTTCAGCAAAAGGTGCTCTTGAAATAGTCTCCATGCTTGAAAGCATTTGCGCTCGTGTTTCTTCCAATAAAGGGAAAACAAATGAACCAAGATATTGCTGGACAGATTGGAATGATACTGGAATTTTTTCAACCTAAAAGGATTATAAACAGTTGTTCAGCTCAGTAAAGAATCTCAAATGAAACATTTGACAGACAGTATGAACTAGTATTTAAGACAAACCTAACCGCAATAGACATATGAAGAGGAGAATAGCACAAAGATCTTGGATTTAAAAATATAGCAGAAACATAGAGCCGACCAACATTCATGGATGTCTAAAGGATTGCACTTATGAGGACTAGTCACATACATGTGCATGTAAATGCAGCCTTGTAGGAGATTGAAAACAATTTGCATAAACTATCTGTAGCCTTAATGCTACAATCTTTGAAGCTTTAATCCCAATTAGTTTGTCTGAGAAAATAATTATTGCTAAAGAGCTTAAATTCTATTCTTTGGGCGAACCAATTGGTAAGACATACTATCAGAGCAGATTTGACCTTGCAGTCTTGTGTTTGAATCCCCCAAACTAAAAATCCAATCATAATTATTTGGATCCGCATGACAATTCCGTGAAACAAAACCAAATTTTAAATATTGTTTTTTAGGTTTTAAGGTCAGTTGAAGTGGTAACTCAGACAAATATACTCAATGACTTGTTAAGCAACTATCAAAAGCTTGTGGTAGTAAAGCCAGGTCAAGTGGCAACAAATGGAATTGATGACTTGTTAAGCAACTATCAAAAACTTGTGCTAGTATTTAGGAAACATCAATGTGTACCATATCTACAAACATTTGGTTAAATAAAAGAGAAAAGATTATATATTTTATCATCTTCACTCATATTTGATTCCCAAATCCAAATATTTTTACATATATAAACAAACAATTAACAAGAAAGAACCCACTCCATTTTTAAATGTTTTAAAATGGCAAGTTCGATTACAGGTAATCTTCTCCAACCTTCCTTAAGAATTGAGATTAGTTTTAATATAGCTGAAGTGATCTTGGGGTAATCACTGTCCTTTCAACTTGAAAAACATACTAATTGACATCGAATGAACTGCCAATTCAGTGTACCGATCATAAAAAAGCAAACCAACTTATCAAGAATACAATGAATCGGAATTCTCTCACGATCATGATCTTAGATCACATAAAGCTCCAACCTCGGAGAACTAAGAATCTTTGTAGAACAGAATTTTGACCCTTTCTTGAAAAATGATATAAACCTTGGAAGAATTTTGCAGTACTTGTACGACTATTGCAATATGAGGTCAAGATTAATTCCATTTTCTATTCATTTATAAGAAAGAATCTAGTCCCAACGTAATAGATAGACAAGATTATGAGTAAACTGCTAAGGTATATTAAGTTTTAATCCTAATTTATATATAACCGCATTTTCCGGAAAATTCGAAATAAATTAATGAAATATCTGCAAAAGAGAAAGTGAAAATGCAGGAGAAGAAAGGAAACCTTTTCCTTGAAAAGATCTTCATTTTCAATATCCTCAAGAGACCAAGAAAACAAAGTATCAGTGAAACCGTGGTCATTGGGAGCAGCTGTCTTCTTGCTACTACAGCCTTCACCTTCCATCATTTGTTCTTCTCTATCAATCTGCATAACAGTCACACTGTTAAAAACCAGCCATTTCACCGTCACCCTTTAAATCCTCAGAAAAAAGAAACCTGCTAAAGAGAGCGGGAGAACAAAATGAAGTTACTTCAGTGGAAAGAAAGCAGCTAATGAAATGAACGCAACGCAACGCAATGCAACGCAACGAAGCAAACGAGGAATCTAATAGTACAAAGCAAAGCAAAGCAAAGCAGGTGGCATTACATGCATCAAAAGAAAGAGATCATCTTGCTCATCATCATCATCATGATCGTACAACTTAAAACAACTTTTCTTTTATCTTTTTATTTACCGAAAGAAAGAAAAGAAAGAAAAGAAAGAAAAAGAAATCATAAAAAATAAATAAATAAATAAACACAACCAGGGCCAAGGTTGTCTTCAATTCAATTGACTCGTGAGTCTTCTCATTTTCTACTGTTGTTTATACTCGCCGCTTTAGAAATCCCGTGTTAAAAGTCCACCGTGGGAAACAAAAGCAAATAAATGTAACTTGTTGAAGAAGATTTCCCCGTCGGTCTCGTTCGTCTTCCTGTTGTCACTCTGACTGCGACAGTAAGCACTGTTGTCCTTACGAATTCCCAGCTCAAAAAATCAACCAATGGCGATTTATACTTGTTCTTCTTCATTTATTTATTAAATGAAAATAAGTTTGTTAATAGAAAGTTGTCCGCATTTTGGATTCCAAAACCCTGTTCTGTCCGTACTAAACAAGCGTTTGTTAAAATATGGTTGACTCGTGATGCCATGCATTGCATGGATCTCTCCTTTATTACATTATAATTAATTACTTTGTTTGTATGCATTTTTAATTTTGATATATATATATATATATATTTATAAATAAATAAAACATATGTCACCGTTTTTGTTTGGTAACGAAGTGCTGTAAATTCAAAGTTACGAGTATTATTGTACGTATGTATTGTTATCAATTACAAATTAAAATTCTTTAATAATTTAAACTACTTAATTTGTTACAAAGAAAAGAAGTTTTCTCAGGTCTACAACAATATGTTCTACTTCAAAATATATATAAATAAATAAAACCAACTAAAAACTTAATTGATTGACTAACAATATAAAAAATTGCAAGCCACCCTACCTAGATTGATTTCACTAATTACAAGTAAATAATATTATTATTATTATTTTAATGGATAATAATAATAATAATAATAATAATTTATTATTATTATTATAGTAGTTAGAGTGGAAACAATGAAATTGCTATGGACATGCAAAATTTGGTTGCCAAATATTTTATTAGGTGTTGATAGAATAAAGGCTTAAGCATGCATGACAAACTGAGAAAGACCATGGCATGGAATTGTCTCTTTTGCCTTTAAAATCATAAGCATGTTTTTTTTTTTTTTTTTTTTTTGCTGCTTTTTCCGTTCAAAATCAGAAACTAAATTTGAAAGAAACGAAGCCGACAACAAAATAGAGTAAAAATGAAAATGTTATGTATAAATTTTGGTTAATATTAAATTTAGAATTTATTTTCAATTATTAGATATGCTTACAATAATTATAATAATTTTAATTTTTAGTTATTATTTTACACATCTACTTTAGTTTTATATTCTATTTGTCAGAATTTTGTAATATGGTTAATAGTAAAGTTTTGTGAATAGTTGTATTTTGGGTTAATAATTCTTATTATTAATTTGGTGTTAGGAAGTGATTCTAAAAAGTACAAAAATTAGTAAAAATTTAGATATTTGCTGATTTTGATTTAAAATAAATGTTTATATATTTGATTGATTTCAGTTTTAAGCCCAAAAAAAAGGTATTTTATTTTTCTTAGTGCCTAATTAGTTTTGATTTGAATTATGAATGTTTATGAAAACTTTATATGAATTATTCATGTTGGTCAAGGTTTATTTTTAAAAAATCAAATTGAATTAATTTTTTCTTATACAAATTATAAATGTATAAATTTAGCAATTATATTTCACGTACCATGTTCTAAAAAAGAACTATATTCGCTATGTGAAATTATTTTTTTTTTCATAGTTTTAGTTGTGCACTTGAAATGATTTATTTTTAGTTTAGAAGCAATTCTTTAGAAATTGTATTTGTAATGAGTTTTGATTGTTTATGCAATGGTAACATTGGATGTGATTTCTTTCTTATAGTAACTATTTGATAAGCAGGTTTCATATTTGCATGTAGACATCTATTGAGTCAATGTTTAGTTAGTTTCTAATAATTTATCACTTTTTGATGAAAAATTTTGCTTATTTATGTAGATTTTGGAAAAATTACCCAATAAAGACATCTATTAAATTTTGAAAGCCATATGTATATTAAAATGATTCAAAAATCATAAGAAATAAAGAGTAAAGTGCCTAGACACCCAAGAAGAAGACCTAGGTGCACTAAAATAAAGTAAATATGTCACAAAATTTGTCTCAATCAAAAAGCCAAACCCTAGATGTTACTATCATGATTTAAACAATGGCACTATAATTATAATTTTGTTATAAGGATTTGAAATAGTGAAAATGGCAATATGAATAGTATTGAGCATATAAGTGCCTAAGAGTATATAGGGCCTAGGTGTTAGGTGACAAGAAAATGTCCACAAAAATAAAATATGGGAGATATTCTCTAAAAATAATGCCTCTAAATATGTATCGAATTAAATAAATATAATTATTAAAATTAAATAATAGATATTTTGTCATATTATATGGTTTTAAATCTTTTGAATATTATTCATTAAAATGTTATCAAAAACAAGAAAATAAATTGTATTTTATTTATTTTTAATTTTTAGATATATCATTTCATATAAATATCTACTCGGTATTAGCTTATTCTTATTTTTCATGTTCTTGGTGATATTGAATACAGAATAGTTATGGAGATTGAGAGTATTCCAACTAAAAGTGAGAAAAATTTTTCATTTTTTTTTAAACTTTTGAGGATGCAGATAGTTGCTTACAGATTTGAATATGCATATGAAAGAAAACAAGTTTGTACAATTTTTCATATTCACTTTATAAGATCATATAGTTAATTAAATCCTAAGATGATTATATGGCATTGTAATTTTATGAGAAGAAAATGGTCGGTGAAAAAGTTTGTTTTGGCAATGTATAAGATTTGAAATTAACGAATTTTAAATATAGGTTATGTCCTTATTATCTCAGAAATTTTGTCAAAATACTTGTAAAATTAGTACCATATAACTTGGAATTAAAGCATGGTTAGGATTTTGTCAACATCTTTTATGTTAATTATTCAAAAGTGTACAAAATATTTTTAGGTGTTAAGAATTACATTTAATTGTTCTACTTGATCTTTTAATATTAAATTTTGTAATGTGACTCAAATTAAGTATTATAGGTAAACATCTTTCAAGCAAAAAAAAAATATAATGTGTTTTAATGAAGATCTTGTGAAAAACCTTGAAAAATTACATACTAATAGAAGAAGAGAAAGATTAGTGAAAATTTTTGTCTATTATGTCAACACCCCTTTGGATATAATAGCTATTGAAAAAAGTAAAGTATGAGGCATTATTGAGTTTATGAGTCTATGGTAAATAAGAATGAACTAGTAACAATGCTTTTATTTTCGGCAAAAAGACTTTTAATACTTGCCAAACTAGAAGAAATTGGTTAAAATTTTAACATAAATTTAGGTAAGGCTAGTTGAACGATAAAGTATATTGCTTTCTTAACTGGCTTAGTTAAAACTATATACTCAACTTCAATTATAAACAAGGCATTACATGCTGAAGTGAGGATTTCTAGCTAACCACACAATTAAATATAGTAAAAAATAAAGCTTATCAATGATCTTCTCTTATCCAGATTAGCTGCATAATTAACATCAACAAATCCTTCAATTGTTTTTTTGCTTCCACTTTATTTTTCATAGGCTACCTTTTATATACCTAAGTTTGCATGTGACAGCCTTCCAATGAATCTTAACAAGATTAACTATATTTGTTAACCACACTCAAAGCATTTGCCAAATAAAGTCACAAATGTACCATTACTTACATGATGCTTTCCATAGCATTAGCATATGGCACCTTAGTTAGTTTCCTTCATCAATTTAAGTGCTTGATCAATTGATAAATTATTATGTGAAGCAAATGGTATTGTCACTGCTTTTGCCTTCTTCATATTGAATTTATCCATGTCCGTCATCAAATAAACCTCTTGAGACAACACTAATAGGTTTTTCTTTCTGTTCCTCAGTGTATCAATCCTTAGAATTCTCTTGGTTAACCCATGTTTTTCATTTCAAATTTAGAGCTCAATTGATTAATCTTATCAATTTTACTCATATTCTTTATTGCATCAAAATGTATTGTACATACATAAGCAAATAAACTTTTTTATCTAGATTTTATCTCTAAAATAAGTACAACCATCATATTTGCTTCTATTAAATCCTTGGCTTAACATAAACCTGTCAAACTTCAAATCCATTATCAAAGGGACTATTTGAGTCTATATAAGGATTTCTTCATAAAACAGACTTTTTCTTTATCTATTTTCTATACAAAACTTTCAAGCTAAGAAATACATATCTCCTCATCTAAATTTCCAGAAAAGAAAGCAATTATAACATCCCTTTGCTCTAATTCAAGATCAAAAACAATCATAAGAACTAGTATAATCCTTATGAATACATGTCTTACCACTAGACCAAAGACTTTATTCTAGTTAACACCTTTTCTTTGAGAGAACTCTCTAACTATAAATCTTACTTTGAACTTCATTGCTTGACCTTCATTTTTAATTTGTTTTTCCTTGTATATCCACTTACACCCTACAATCTTCCTACCATGTGACTTTGGTACAAGATTCCAAGTTTTGTTTTTCAATAATTATTCCATTTCTTCAATCATTGTTAAATATCGTTCTTCTACTTCTATAAAGTTCATAACTTTATCAAAGGATTTTGGTTTTGAACTTATGAATTGATTTGCATAGTTATAGCATATGCTATTAAATCAACATATCCATACCTTACTTATAGAACTCATACAAAAATTTTTGGAACTACTTAGGTTTATTACATTTTCATTCATGATATGTTATGCATGTAAGAGAATTAAATCAAGTGTATGTATGCTTAATTGGTAGTAAATCAAGATATAAAACGTGATGTATTTTTTTTATGTGCTAATTATTAGATTTCTTGATTTTAATTATATCTTATGATGTATTAAGTGTTAAAATCTTAGAAAATGACATAAATTAATTTTATAAGGATAATTTTGCAACTTAATAAACAAATTAGCCATGAAATATAGAATTGAAAACACATTACATAACAAGTAATTTTTTTATTTTTCCACCCTTAATGAAGAGTAAATTGTTAATTTTACAATTTAATCTTTTATTAAACAAATTTAATATTGATATTTATGGCCTAATATCATGATTGGATGAATTAAAGGTGAATTACAGATAATTTTGCTCATATTTCTTAGTTAGGCCAAAATCATACTTCAGTATCTTTTAAAATTATTTCAAACTTTTTTCCATCTTCCTCTACCATTTTCACCATCTTCCATCAATGAAGAACATGAAGATACCTTAAAAAAAATTGCAAAAAATTTTATTAAGCAAGAAAACCAAAGTAAATAAACAAAAACACTAAAGAATTCTCTTGATTCAACCTATTCTTTATTGAAAGAAAAAGTTTAAAAAATTTCAAGGAATGAGATTTTTACTTAAGAAGTTGTGGTGAGTTCCTTGAACCTTGTTAAGCTTTCAAATCATATTAAAAGTAATAAGTTAGCATGATTTGAATTTTGATTCCAAGAAACTTAGGGTGGCCAAACCTACACATTTGTGTGTGATTGTGTATGAATCTCATATATGATGAAATTGATGTCTAGATGATCATATATTGGTGGTTGATTGATGTTAAGTGCATGTAGATAATTATAATTTTATGTCAAATAAAAATTAGTTCATGTTTTATAAAAACCAAGATTGAATTATGATGGTGATGCATGTGTAAGTATTGCTAAAGTGCTAAAATTGACTGAATTCTTATAAAATATTAAAGATAGATTTCGGTGCTAGAAAAATTTAATTCATAAGTATACTTAATGCGTTTAATCATGGTATTTTTCTTAGATTGAAAATTATAGGTCTAGTAATTGTTTAGAAAAGGAGTTAGTATATTATACTAGCATAGTGTATCTTATGGCACCTCCTTATTTTTGTATCATTTTAAGGGCTACCTTGGTTCATATTTTAGACATGAAAAATTTATGTTGGAAGATTAAATGGTATCTAACATGGTATGTTTTTCTCATGTAAGAATTGATACATATTGACCTTGTAAAAAAATAGCAAAATGTGGGGTGGGGTGGGGGGCGGGGGCGGGGGTGTGTGTATATGTGAAAGTGGCATGTGCTTACTGCCTTGTTTTGAGTAGTCTTGGTTCTTAAGCTATTGTGACTAAATATGCTTGTTAAGTGTACTTACAGTTTGTCTAAAACCTCTAGCATTTTGGCACTAAATTGAATAAGTTAAGGTTTTCAAATCTATAAAAGTCACCTAGGACACTAAGTTGGCATTTAAGGTTTTGTTCAAGTTGTTTCATACACTTTCTAAGTCTACACTTTCTAAGTCATATTTGTTGGTTTTAATGCATTAAATTAAAGTTAAATAAATATTTTAAGTGTAGAAAAAAGTATAGCTTGATTTGGTATGAAATGATATAAGTTAAGGATTTTAGAAGTTAAAGACTATATTTTAGTCATAATAACATAAATAAACTATTTTATATTAATATTTGGTGGCTATTGAAAATGTTTTAAATGGTAAAATTGTACACAATTGGTCATACTTGTTGCCTAACACATCAATGTAACATGCTTGTGAGTTTACAGTCAATTGGATTAAAATCAATAAGGAATTATATAATGTGTGAAAATGTATATATTGATCACAAAATTAGCAATAAGATCTTATAGGTTTTGGCTAAAGTTTATAAATATATTAAATTGGTTATTTTTCTATAATGCATAGTTAGAACACTTGGGGTGAATATGAAATTAAAAATTATTATATACTTATGTATATGATGTTTATGAAAAAATTATAAAGAATATTGGATGATACCAAACTAGTAAGAAATGATAACGTACCTATGTTTGTGAGTGATATGAATGAAATTGGGTACAACTATGCTAAGAAATGGCAATACGAAGGTTTTTGGCATTATGTATCTTGAATAATGAATTTGGCATAAAATGTCTAAAAAGAAAATGATTGTGATAAGTGTATTATGTATTATGTTTTATGTGATAAGTGTATTATGTCTAAAAAGAATTTGAAGTTTATGAAATATTATAGTTTTATTTCTATTGTAATGTTAGTAATTGTTATTTTAGATCTTGCTATAAATTAAAAGTTGTGGAATCCTACTTTCCTGGCATGTACAAAAATGATACAAATTATGAGATTGAAAAGGTGAAGAAGACATGTTATGATTCACTTTAAGAGTGTCAATTAAAGAAAAGTAGTATTGTTCAACCTACAAATACATCACATACTGTTTTATATTAAATAATAAGGAAATTGGGGATGGGAGTAGGATGGCAAAATTATTTGAATTTTTCAATAGTAGTACTTTTAGTGATTTAGTAAAATCAGAATTGGATCATTATTTAAATGATCCTGATTTGCCATGGACACAAGGTTTTGATACCCTTAATTGGTGGAAGACAAATGGGATAAAATACCCAACTCTGCAAACAATTGCTTGAGATTTTCTTGCCATTCCAATCTCTATTGTAGCCTTTGAATAAGTTTTTAGTGCTAGAGGGAGAGTTGTAAGCATTAATAGGAGTAGGTTTTGCCAAAATATTTTAGAGGCTTTGATGTGCTCATAAAATTAGCTTTAGACTCAACTTTAAGGTTAGTACTTTATAATAATGTATTAGTTCTTGTATTTTTACATTTATTTCCTTACATTTAATCTCATTTTGTTGATTAGTCCAACAATATTCATCAGTTGCATCATTTATTTATTCTCAATCATTATTTCTAATAGAGAAAGAGGAGTAAGGACTTACATAGTTGTAAGTATTTATTCTGCTTATTGACAATGAGTATCAAATATGCAAAACATGATGAGCTTATTGATTTTTTTAAATAAATTTTATTTTTTCCACGTTATTGCTATTAATTTGATTTAAAATGATAAATAACATATGTTAGAGTATGTGCATTTTAAGATTGTTGTTGTCTTCTTTGAGATGCTTGATTCCATGGTGGTGGAGTTTAACCAATTCAAGCATAATCTATTGCTCCAAATGCTTTCCAATGTACGAGAATGTTATTGTTTATTGCATTTTTCTTGTTTGAATTACTTATTGATGAATAATGAATTTAAACATTTGTAATTTTTAATTTAGTATTATGTTATTAATTAATATATTTTTAATTCTAAATTTTCGTCACAGATAATAATTTAGATTAACTAAATATTAGTTGTTTTAGTCAAATATATATAAATAAAATTTTTCGGTTAGATATAAATACGAATAATAAATATATAATTTTTAACGGTTACGAATATAATGTGAATATTAAGTATTTTAGTCCGATGTGGATATGGATATTTCAAAATTTTTAATTATTCGACTCATTGCCATCACATTTTTGTTGTTATTGTTATCTGTTAAAGAGTTGTCATAATCTATATTACTTTATTTCTTTATTTTCTTTAATTTAATTTTTTGAAATTGAGATTTAAATGATGACATGGGTGGGGCTACAATTTTTTTAAAAAATAATTTTTTAGTTGTAATGATCAACTTTTTTGTTATAGCTTTTAAGTTAGAAAAAATAAAATTAAAAAATAAAACTTATTACAAAAAACTCAAAAAAAAGGTATGATTTTACAACAAAACAATTAAAAAAATTGATCATATTAATTTTATCAATTCCCATGAGGTAAGTTAGTTTAAATTCTTTAAATACTTAAAATATAAATTTAAAAACAATAGTTTGAACCCATTTTTAAAAATTGCATGAAAATAACCAAAATTCTCCCCTAACTCAATGTGAATAGGATTTAAACTATTAAGAATATTTTAAAATAAAAATTGTGAAAAAAAATTTAAGTTTTATGAAGATTACTTTAAATTCCACTAAATGTGGATTTTATTCCCTCCAATCAAATAAAAGTATTAAGTTTTGTTTCAAATATTTTGATTTTCTTTCGCCAATGATTTAAACATTTGAGTGAACTTTTGGAGAATTATGGTGATAAATTATGGTGATAAAGTATTAAGTTAAACAATTTAAAGAAGGAAGTTGATTTAGTGAATTTTATTCTCTCCAATCGAGTGAAAAAAAAAATCTGAGTTGTCATAATTATACAATTCAAAACTTTATTTTAATAAAATACAAATTAAATATATCACATTTTATTTATTAGTATGTTATAAAATAATAATTTTTAAAGTTTTTGGAGTTAGGTTTTGCTGGGTATCCCTGTGTTATGACCTAAAAGCTACAATTCTTATGGGATAAAATTATTTCATGTCAAATATATATATATATATATGTGTGTGTGTGTGTGTAATTTCTATTGTTAATTAACATTTACCAAACACTTTAAATGCTGAGAAAAACATCAAAAGCATCACAATCTTAAACAAATCAAGAAGCACCAAAATTCCAAATGAAACCTTAATATTATTAATCTATTTGTAGTTCTTATTAATATATTATAAATACTTTTAATTTAAATTTTATCTAATGTTTTACATATTATATTTATTTTCATTAAAGAATAATGGTAAAGTTTGTTGGAGTACTTTTAAATTAAAAAAATATATATTTTTAGAATTTAATATTATGTTATACAAACATTGATAAAATTTATTTCAAATTATATATATATTTGAATTATTTTATTCTTAAAATTTATTTTAGAATATTCTTTTAATTTTTTTTAAAAATATTATAAATAAAAATCAAGTTCTTTATGAATATTTTGGCTAATAACAATGTTTTTTAATATGATTTATTTATTAGTCATGAACACCATATAGGATTTATGAGCATGAGTTGATATAAAATAATACAATTGTTAAATATATAATACTGATTACACAATTAATAATTGTGATGAGTTTGGATTTCAAGTTCTCAATAAGTAATCATAACCATAACATGATTAATTGTTTGAAAAACTATACCATATTAACTTATTAATGATTTAATAAAATTAATTTATATTCTTTTTATACTTTAAAAAAGTATTTAGTTATATTTATCATATTTAAAATATAATTCATTAGCATTTATGTAAGTAGTGCCATAAATATTATAGAATTATATTAAATTATACAACAAAAAATATGTAAAACGGTTATCATGATTACAATGTGTTTTGCAATTTAATAATTATGTCGTATTATAATTTTTAATTTTTGAAATGCTATTAAATATGTTTGGTTTTGATAAACTTTTATTTAATACGAGATAAATACAACATGACACAAAATCTGAATTATCACCTCTAATCTTAGCCATACTATTATTCTTAAACCATATTAATGTAATGAATAATAGAACAGTCAAGTTAGGTTAGATAATTAAGTTTGAATAAAAAAGTAATGGACCAAAATCATCACACAATAAGTTTTTTTTTTTTTTTAATGTTAGAGATCATAATATGCTTATGAAATTTTGTAAGTTTATTTGACACTTTAACAAAATATTGAGAGTTTAAGTGTTACCTTCCCTTTTTATGTATTTATTTTGAGCTCTTGATTGATTTTTCAAGGCTTGGTTGACATAGTCTATAATCACAATTATACGATGTTGTACAAGGCTTTGCATTTTCTCCCTTTTTTAAATATTTTTTAAATGCATTAATTAATTAAAATTATTAAAATGTTACATAATTTTTGTTATTGGTAAACAAATTTAGTTATAAATATCGATAATTTTCATTAATTGTTAAAATATTTTAATTAATTACTTTTGCGTTTAATAAATTATTGTGTCTGAATTATTTTGCATTGCTTTGATATACATCTTACTTACACTATACCATCCTAACTCCATCCATTTGACATGTCTTATAAATGCATAAACATTTTTTTTTTTTTTACTTTAAAAGAGAAATACAAGATTAGGGCATGTATTCAAATGATTTTTTTTTATAAATAGTAAAAATATTGAGTCTGTTTCTAATTTTGACCAACTTCCAAAACCATTTGTTGTTTTGATAAATGCATTATTTTTGGACATAAATGCCCCTCTTTATCTATATGAATTTTTTTTTTTAAAAAAAACCCAAGATCTTTAAATTAGATAAAATTGAGTGGTTGTCTTGACAATGAGACACAAATAATTTAAATTATCCAGACAAGAAGAAAAGAAAAACTTTTTGGATAAAATTTTTTGAAAGAATAAAAAAATAATGTAAATTGTCTTGATAAATTTTCTAGAGACTATACGAGAAATAGTCAAAATTATTTGGACAAATTCAGTTGAGATAAAATTTTCTTCTTTTTATATAGTTTCAAATAAATTGTTGAAGTTGGTATGTATAAAGAGGAAATTGTGTCCATAAATGACACATTTGGTAGGGGTGTCAGTTTGTGTTTGTGTGTCGAGGAAAAGGTCGGGCAGAAACAATGTCTTGGTTTATGGGTTTAGGCACTGATTATTGATGAAGTATATTTGTACGATGATATCCGATCTCTCATGACTGCTGTCAGCTGTTTCTTATTGAAATATGAAATACATTTAAAGACTAATAATTAAAGGTAAATCCATTTACAAGTGCCATGCCAGGCACTAAAAACACACAAACTTTTATACATTTTAATGCTTTTTTCTTTTTTCTTCTTAATATTTTTTAAATAAATTTATTAAAATACTTAATATTACTAATAAAATATTTTAAATACTATCTTAATTACGACACATAGTTATGTATCAGTTTAAAATCACAATTAAATTTGATATTCGCTTGTATCAATTTTTAATTGCCAAATACAGGAATAAATACTTAAAAAAAAAAGTTTTTATTTTGATACTTATATTAATAGAGCAATGGGACACTAAAACTGAAATTTCTAAAGCAAAATAAAAATACGTAGGTACATATTATTTTATAAGGTTGCTGTCTGCTACAGTGCTACGTATTTTCTCCGGCGGCCTTTTCTCTTTTTGTTTTTGTTGGATTTGTTCTGTCCTGTCCCCTTGTTCTCAGTTTTCTGACCGTCGCCTTGCCCTTGCCCTTGCCCTTGCCCTTGCCCTTCACAAGCAATAGTAGCCGGCATTGCCTCCATCTTTCCCTTACCTTCGTCCGCATTGCTGTCACCGTTTTCCGCGTCGCATTTGGCAGCCGATGCAACCTCAGTCTCTAATGACTTGCCCTTAACATTTGTGTAATGCTCCAAGAATAGCTGAGTTAAGAAAGGTTCCATTTTTGTTCTTCTCGACTGCAACCTCCTGTATATTCCTCCCAGTCTTGAAATTGTGCCGACTTTCCCCTCACTGAAGACCGTTAAAAGAAGTACAAAAATAAACAAAAAAAAAAATGCATAAATCATGATTGAACTAATTCGTATTCCTATGACCTAAAATTTATGCACGCAGCAGCTTTCAGTGGAATAATATTCACTTTGTGATGCTCCTGCAAAAACATAAACTGGAAATATAATTGGGTGAAAATCTTCAATCAGCACTGTTTTCAAACTGACCTAAGATCATCAACTGCAGAATGAAGTTGCCTTAAATCTTCAAGCATGCCGGCTGCTTCGCTCATTCGATGTTTGTCTTCAGCATCAAAAGTGTTCTTCAGGGGGCATCGATCCATTGCACCAACTAAAAGTTCAATACTTTTCCCCACATCCTCCTATGAAGATGCAAACAAGAATAAATTAACAAGCAAAACTGGCAAGACACATTACTGTACCCAATTTATTACATGCTTTAAAAGAAGTCAACTGCTGACAACGTGAAACAATTTGGCATTACCTTCATAGTTGAGGATTTGAACGCAATGCTCCTTTGATCTTTTCCATTGTCTTCAAACTCTAATGCTTCAAAAATCTTCCAGAATTGTTCAAGTTTTATCGGCAGGTTACCTACTTTCACGTTCAATGAATCCATTTCCTGATCTTGCAGAGAAGCCGAATTAGGAGATAAATGATTTGTACTCTTCCCTTGTTCATAATACTTTGGAGAAAGTACTTCCCTTTGCAAATTGGTTGCTTCCTGTTTACCAGCTCCGCAGTGACCTCGAGAGGCTTCAATTTTTGGAAACAAGATTTCTAGTATGTCCTCCTTGCTTCTGCTGACGTTCAAGTCCACCACGATAGCATCTGGACATACAAATGTTGGACAACGTTCTCTGAAACTCGCAATGGTAAGAGGATTGCCAATATTTTTAAATGCTTCAGCGGTAGCATTCAGAATATCACGTTTTCCTCTTCTGCGGAGGGCATGTATAAAATCCCATGGCAACTTATTCGTAATATAGTTCCTACCCAGCAAGTCAAGAAGTATAATTTCAAAGCTCCTAAAGTTCAAATGAAGCAAACATATTATCATAAACAATCTCAAAACCACCAATGAATGGCATTCCTTTATTTTGGTATGAAATTTTCTGATCCACGCAAGCATTTCCTTCTCATTGTAAAGGAACCGCTGAACAAAGCTGACAACAAACTCAACTTCAACTCCCAAGAATTGTTGCACATCAGTCACCAAGCTGGATTTTGGGTTGGTGCTTCCTTCCTGATAGATAAGCCAATCAACAAAAGATGACTTTGTAGTAAAAATGTACCCCTTGAAGCCAGACAACAAGATCAAAAGCCGCTCAATAAGATACAGGAAACAAGCAGGTGATATATAGTCAGGTTTCTTCCAGATGGCTGCATAAGTATCTGCCAGAGCTCCATGGAATTTCTTAATATGAGACATATCTTTTAATCCATTATAATTGTGGCATGATGCAGAACCCTGAAATGATTCCACTCCCATTTTCCCAGAAAGACTCTCTACAAATTCCTTCCATGGAGTATTTCCAGCAAATCTTTTTGCAACTCTCTCGTATAGATCATTGCTCAGCTTGCCAGTCCCAAGAATCATCACTACCAGGTATCCAATTTCCCTATAAGATACCTTATCCTTCTCGCCAATGCGCTCAGAAATAAGTTCTTGGACTGTATTTCTATAAACCTCTGTTCCTCTCAGAGAAATCAAATTCTCTGTGCGTGATCTTCGCCAGTCCATAGGAAATATGAGGTAAAAAAAGTGCACAGTTGATAGTTCAACAAGTTCATGTATCTTAACATCATGGTGCCGGTTGCACAGAAATTTGGAACTTAAAAGAAAGTTTGCAACCTCATAGATGTAAATAAGACAGATGACTAGGCAGAACTCCGGGGATGAATTCTTGGACAATTTTTTATAAAGGTCTTCAAGATTGTTCAACACTTTCATACCAACAGAAAGCAACTCCGAACTCCAGTAACTCTCAGCAGCAGAAACAAGCTGGCAGACATCGACAGACACCAGCTTCCCACTCCTTCGAGCATATCTTGTGTCCAATTCTCTCATCCAGTCAGCATCAGAGTTCAACAAAAGATAGACGGCACTCAGATTACTGTATTGCTTCCACACACCAAGGTAACGCAAGCAGAAATCTTCGTAACTTTTATAGTCATTAACTTCTTGAGTTTTAAGACATCTGAGATTCTCGAGTATGTTCATGATCTTATCCTTCCAGCAGTTCCAAAAGTGGACCAGAGTCTGAACAGAAACTTTGTCTTTGCAAATTGTACCCTCGGAATGCGTTATCAGATCTAAAACCAGTTCATCTTCCCACACGTATTTGGAAGAATTTGTATGAAGATGAAAATCCAGAATCTTTCTAGAAGACAATATTTCACCACCAATGCTCTGATGTCTCTTAGAAGCATTTAACTGCTGATGCATTATGAATAAGTCGATCTTATCACAGGATAAAATATCAGCCTCTGTACAAACAAATTCATAGAATTGGTATGATTCATTCTTGGCCAATGCTTTCGCTCTTTCCAGAAGCTCCTCTTTCTGACTAAACTGCTTTAAGGGCCAGCCTTTGCTCCCAGGTGACCAAAGAGAGTTGGTTAGCACATAGTTCAGAGTAAGTATACAAGCTTCTCTGAAATTTCCTGCCTTTTGCAGCAAATTAGCAACAAGAAGAATATCTCCTCTTAGTTTTGCAATATTTGCAGCATCCATGAAATTCCCTGATTCTTCTTCCAATATCAGAAGCTCGTCATAACAACTTAAAGACTTCAAAAAGCCGCGAATCAAGTCCATGGAATGAAAAGCTTTAACAAATTTCATCATGGATCTGTTATCATTGAGCACATGATAATGAAGAGCAGAACTCTGTAGAAAGTCTTGTTCAATTTTGTTTATTTCCTTGCTTCTTCTAACAGGACCTACACCTGTGTCAGAATGTTGTTTCCAATAGTTGATGTATTCCAAACCAATGTCGAAAAGTTTTCCTACAGAGCAAACAGCTAAACATTCTGAGAAAAAATTGCCCCTGCCATATACATCTGCCGCAAGCTCATAGCTTCCTGCCAGACAAAAACATTCCCCAGCTCTTTCCAGCTCAGGTTCTTCACATTTTTCCAAATAAATCCTACCTGCATGAATAAGAAATTAAACCTGATTGTCAGATTTACAAACCTCATAGTGGTACAAAACACATTACCAAGCACTTTTTCTTTTTATTTTGTTTTTTCCTTTTTTCCCCCCATTAACAAGGGCAATAATTCTAGGGGAATAAATAAAGAAAAAGGAGAAGAAAATATTAATGCAAATGAAGATTCTAAGGCAAACTGAAAAATAACTGTTGACTTACTCTCTGAATTATCCATAAATAAAATTCTAAGATCATTTTAGCTCATTTCATGTCAAACAACTAACCCAAAACTCCTCCATGTATTCCATAAAATTGGAACTATAAATTACAATTCTCAAACACCACAAGATTAGTGAGCATTCAACCACCATACTAATAGAAAATGATGAGATAAAGTCTAAGTTTCACGGAGAAAAGAACAACCAAAAACTTCAGCCGTACAATGGCATCATAATCCAACAATGGATATTAAATTCATACCTGCTCTTTCATACTCCCCCAGATCATAAAAACATTTGGCAGCAGAATCAGCCTTGCCTATTGCTTCAAATATTTTAGCAGCTTCGCTAAGAATAATCTTGGCCTCTTCAGGGTTTTTACTGCGAATGCGATCAGCCGCTGCCTTTAGGCCAGTTGCTTTAGACCTTCCTTCCCAATAAGTATCCTCTGCTCTCTTAAAGCATATGGTTGCCATTTCATAGTTATGCTCGTAAAACAGCTGAAAACAGCAAGAATTAGCCGACAGGAAAAGCAAAATTTGATTTTGACCACAAAGTACCATCCATCACACTCCTACTAGAAACAAAATACGGGCATCAACATCAACATCAATTTTCATAGCACATATCGAAGGTAATAATAATGGTAGCACTAGGCAATCATATTATTCAGCGCAGATTATTTAAGCACCAACAGCAGTAGTCTAAATCACAAACAACAATACATGATGTTCTTTTCATGTATAATAACCATGAATTTTTTCCAGTAAAATTCTAACCAAAAGATGTCCCCTCAAGAAATGGGATAGAAAGCCAGAGGCACCACATTGACAATAATAATAATGATAGTTGTAATAATGGTGATATTGATGACCATGTCTTGTTCTACACAATGTATATATGCAGTCTAATGAAAATGTCAAATATCTTTTCAAGGAGAGGGAGCAAGAAATTAGAGATAACAAGAACAGTAAAATTTATCTCAGTAGTAGTGCATGAGCATAATATGATCAAAATATTAATACCAAAATGTCTAAACCAAAGAAAAAAAAAGGTGCTTCCAAAACTAGAAGCAAGCGAAAACAGTAAATGTCAATGATTATAGCAATGATTACTACTGTCTTTTTAAAGGTAAAACTGCACATACCGCAATGCCCCGCGACTTCCAATCCTCTGGGCTGCTTGCAACTTGCATTGCTTGCACAAGTGAATCATCCAGCTGCCTAACTTGAACAAGCAACCTTTTCTTCCAATAGTCAAACATTGGTCTGGAGAGCTCCTCTATATTTTCCCAAATCCACAACCTTTGCCTTGTCCGAGTGATGGCTACATACAGTTGCTTCAGTTCAGAGCACAAGACATTGTGTCTAGCCTCATTGAATCTAGGGAAAGAGCTATGTGATGTGGAGTCAAGCAGATCTTGTTCCTTCATATATTCATATATCACCCTCCATTGGTTTTTAAGAGGTGAAGAGCCAAAAAAGTTGTACAACAGTACATCCTATAGAAGGAGATAGCATAATTCAATAATGGAAAAACAAAGGATTTGTAATAGCTACTGATGAAGACGAGGCATGAGAGCTGGGATGTACGAATAAAAACATTTTTGGATAATCAAATCAAAGTAATGCACTTGGCTTTTAGCTCTGCATTCATGAATTAAAAGAAAGAGATTTATATTTCAGATTAAAGTTGAAATTGTTTGAATTAAGTTTAAGAGGATCAAAAACTTAGGCCCATGGCTACATTTGGGGATGAACTATCGTATTGTTCAACTTGAATTTGAAGTATCTTGTAATAAGTTATTATTTCAACACAAGATCTGAGCATATAATTTGAGTATGAGCTTCCTGGGAAAACACAACCTAATGGAATAGTAATCAGAACTTGTAATTTCTTCATACTGTATGGTGAAAAATCTGAAATTGGATGACAGAAAGAAATGGTGCATTTTTGAAACTCCACGACAGGCTAGGAGAGTACACAAAGAATATAGCATGAGCAATAATATATTAAACGTATGGCTTGAGCAATAATATATTCAACGAAACTCTATTTCTTATTACTCCACTGTTAACAAAAAGTTATTCAACGGTGAATCACCTGAAATTCAAGGCCCTTGCTCTCTACTACTGTCAGAACAAGAGCTTGCTTCCCAACATAGCTGGAAATTTCCTTCCTAACACAGTCATCCCGTACCAATATAACCTGATCTGCTCCAAAACCGACCATATTCCCACCAAGATTTCCATTGTTTCCAAAAATTTTTATGATTGCATTTTCATTGTTTCCAGTTTCGAGCCAAACAGGAGGCTCCCCGTATATAAGACTCTTCTCCGGGTTTAAAACATCAACAGCATGAGGGAAGAAACAATAAAGAAGGTCAATGATGCTTTGAGCTAACTTCAGCACTCCTGCATGGGTACGGAAGTTCTGACACAATCTGAAAATGTCTGAGAGTTCTCCTTTCTCTTTTGTACCATCATTTCTAGTATTTTTCAATTCCAATACAAATTTCTTGTAGAACAGAGATCTTATGTCTTGAAACCTGAAGTCGATTCCCCTAGCAATTGTTTGTGCTGTGTCCCCCGAAAAAACAAAACCCTCTTCAACATTTCTGCATATATATTTGAATAGAGCAATTTGACTCATGGTAAGATCTTGAACTTCATCAACGTAAACAAAATGAATTTGATCACCCTTGTAACTCTCTTCTTTAAGTCGACGATGAAGATCATTAACTAGATCAGCCAAATCAAATTCACCATTTCTCATTTTCATTTGCTCATAACTTTCAAAGATTTCATAAATTATCTCCCTCTTTGGCCTTCTTAAAGTGGAAACCCTGGTCTCCCATAGTTGAACATAATCCTCTCGACTGAGTTTACCATCACCAACATCCATGGATTGCAAGCCGCCTTTTATATGAGATATAATCTCAGTAAAGACTCTAGAAGAATCAAGCTTCTTTGTGAGCTGTGAATTAAGATGGGGCCAGTACGAAGAACTAAACCTTTCATAATTAACTTCCTTCGTTCTTATAAAGGTTTCTAAAGAAACTGATCTTAAATTTTGAATCTGACCATCAGAGTGTTTCCTTATGTCATGAAATCTCTCAAAGTAAGAATTGCCCAAAGTCCCATCCAGCATCATCAAGAACTTATGAAATGTTATGACTAGAGGGTAAGACTTAGCTGGAACATCAACAAAAGAATTTGGAATATCCTTGAATTGTGCCGCATCATCAATATCATCGATATCAATCAAACTGCTTTCTGCAGGAAACTTCCCTCCAAAGGCAGAGCTGCATATTTAACAAGGCCTATTATTAGATACAGCAAATGTGAAGCAGAATACTAACATTACAATAAAGAAATCAAATGGATGCAGCTGAGAACCTAAAATACGAAATATTGTAGTTCAGACAATAGGTCCTTCAACTAGGTTCCTCTGCAAATCACACTTGTAAGATGAATTGGCAGATGCATCAATCAAAATCAAGAAGTCAAAATATCTTTATTTACGAGAAAGTAAGTGCGGAGAGTAAATAGAATGTTGAGACAAGCAACAGTTCATATTCCCACTAACTCTTACAGTCAAGAGCATTGAACAAGCCTAACTACCAACATTTGAACTTAAGCTAATTAGCTAATTCTTGCTGTGATATCTATTTAGAACACTCCAACAGAGAAAATGCACCAGAAATGTACCCACGTGAAAAAGGATAAACTAACACACTGTTTGACAATGAAATTTCAGCATTAAATTTGGTCAACATAAAATATGCCACCACCATTCGAAATTTATGGGCACATACTGGATTATAAGATTCAATTCCAGAATGTCATAAGTTTTATTCATCTATTATTATTATTTTCATATGGAAAAATGAAAAATATGTATGTGTAAAAAATAGGTACAGAGGTGCACTGGGTATCAGACAGATATTGCTCTTCTAATCTAGCGATGGTCGGAAAAACCAGCCCCTACAACTGAAACTTCCCAGGACGTCAGACAGCTTTAAGACTTGACCAGGAACCTAAAGAAGACTAACAAGACTATTTTACAACCCCTTCCCAATTAAGCTGCATGAAATTTTAACGGCTATAATCATTGAAAAATTTCACTCACATTTTCATCTGGGAAATATGTTGCTTGATGGCAAAACACAACTTAGGACTGACTGTCACAAAAAGTTGGCGCAATATATCCCTTTTAGTCTCCCCAATACCATCATCCGTCTCATTTTCCTCGCCAGCATGCAAAGGTGTACTACTATTTGCTCCATAGAATCCTTCCACTGCCACACGGTGCAGTTTTTCTTTCTGAAATAATTTCATTGTCAGAATAGTAGTTTTCCCAGTGCCCGAGCGACCAAGTATAAAGGTGCTTCTAGGAAAAAGGATCATCTCCAATTGTTCATCAGTTACTTCAAAAGGAAGATCCAATTCTCTAGCATCACGGTCCGAAAGCAGGTGGCTCACTACCCCTGATGATAGAGAGTAGAATTTCATCAGCAACAGACTGTCACTCACCTTAGAATTCTCAACATAACTTCTACTAGCCCCGGTTAAATCACTTCTATTTTCATTGTCAGCAAGATTCTTGACCCGTACAATATTTGAAGAGGCAGCCCAAGTCTTTGGAACTTCTAAATTCCTTTGTGCAAAGAAACAAGCTAAAATAGTTAGAAACGTAATTCCAGTCAAACATAAGCACAAAAAATCATATTCCTGTTAATCCAAGCAATACAACATCCCAAGTTTAGGAATTAGAACATTGATTTATACCCATCAGGCTTGAAAAGAATAGACATACCCCTCAAAACATTTTTCTTTGCAACGATTGTTATAATCATCAGTAAACTTTACTAAGATATTATCCAGACGTGTCACCAATTTTGGGACATCCTCCAAAGGCAATATATCCCAGACTTTCAGAACTTGTATGTACTGTGATTCCTTGACTATGTCAATGGTGCAAATAATGTGGAAACCTTCAACCTTGAATTGCTTAATGATGTGTAACGAGCTTTCACAAACTTTGTCTACATTCCTCATCTGAGGTCGCCAACCACTAGAAAGTTTCAGCAGAAGATTGATAACTGACTTTTTTGTCTGGTCTGATGTCAGCTTTCTAAAAGATTTCAGAAAGTTATCACTGAAAATAACCTGAGCAAAATAAGGAGAAAGAAATTAATAACAGATGATAGAAAGTATAATCACTCAGAATAAATACCTTCCATCTCTGACTTCTGAAAAGTATACTTTCCCCATTAAGCAAGTCATCCAATTCATCAAGCTCTTTCTTGTACTCCAATATTGCTTTGGCCAAATCCTTATCTTCATCAGCATTAAAGAAACATTGACGTGCCTTAGCATCACGGACTAAGGTTTCCCAAACAGATTCACTACGAGTTAAAGTTCTTTCATTCCCCAAAATCCAAAGACAGTGCCTAGAAGATGTCGAATGGACAGTAGTTTTTTACCATCAATGGTAAAAATAATCGAAACACAATGTATTCTAAGAGTTTAAGTATTTACCTAGCCCTTGTAAGAGCAACATTAACTCTCTGAGGCTTGGATATGAATCCAATTGATCCACTCCTGTTGGATCTTACAGTGGAAATTATTATAATGTCTTCTTCTCCTCCCTGGAAACCATTAACGGACTTCACTTTCACTGAAAAGCCATCACTGTTCTCATACTTATGTCCAAGTTTTTCTTGAATTGCAACTACTTGAGCACTGTAAGGCGACACTATACCAATGCTAAGCTTCTGTTTTGAGCTAATCCAAGCTGCATATTATCGTTTACAACGATATCACAAAGAAGATTCGTTTTTAGTGTTCACAACACATAGATAAAATGAAACACTTCACCTTGATAGACATTTATCAACGTATTATGATTTGAAGAACAAAATTAATTACCTTACGCACCAAGGAAAAGCCAAAAGATACAAATTTTGTTGAGATGATAGGGTTATCTCTTCCTCATTAATGCAATAGCTTATACTATTTCATTTTTATCATGATTAAATGATTAAATCTTTTAATTGCACCATTGCCTCTAAATAATAAATCACTCTGTCCTCTTTTTTATTTTTAATTAAAAAATTATGTTTAACTTTAGGCAATAATATGAGTCAGTAAATGCATCAATCTGAGCAGAGAATATAGCGTAACAGCAGCTGAAAACAATCATAGTAGCAGAAAATGTAGCGAAGATGGGAAGCATAAATTGTTTCTCAAAGGGCAGTATCAGAAGTTTAAATAGTAACAAGCTATACAGTGAGGCTGATAGTTCATATGTTAAACTAACGACCTCTTTGGGTAGAACTCAACCTCAAAAGCTAACTTAAAAGGGAAGGGTGCCCAAGAGGTTATTAGCCACAAGCCAAGTCATCATTTAGCAATGTGGGACTCAAATTAGATTGTTAATGGTAATATCAAATAAGACAAAAAGAACACATACCTCTGTACAACTTCCCCAGAATTTTCATCACTGCAGATACCTCAACCATATTTCTACAGCTATGGTCAATGAACTCTTCTCTTCCACCAAATATATTAATGAATGAATATGGACCGTACATTGGCCCCTGCAAATAGTGTTTTCCATAGCTTCTTCTTTGCACATTTGGACAATCAAAAATCTTGTTATCATAAAAATAAGAGTTTGGAAAAAAGCTAATGGATGGATGCATTCTGTACTGTATATTGAGCATGTGTTTTGAGTGCCCCAAATAGCTTAACCTCTCAAACAAACTTCTACCAAAACAAGCTTCATCAGAAACCTGATTAAAAGAAAAATAAATAGTGAAGAAGCAAATATTAAATGCAAAGAAATCAAAATATGCGAACAAAAATTCACACATGTGAAGAGGAAAAATGCAAAGAGTCAACGGAAAGAAATAGTAATATATCCAAATAATATCAATTTACATTGCTTTTAACCACCACTGGTAATTGGCACTCATCACCAATAAGAATAGCATATCAAATGAATAAAAAGAATGTTGTTTGATATCAAATGAATAGTCAAGAAGCAAATATCAAATCTATAGAAATCAAAATATTCAGACTAAAGTTCAGACATGCGAAAGGAAAAATGCAAAGGAGTTTAAAGGAAAGAATAGGTAAGATACACAAATAACATCAACCTACATTGCTTTCAACCATTGCTGGTAATTGGCACTCATCACCAATGAGAATAGCATGCTTTAGACCGCGGAGCTGTAGAGGTATGGTCGACTCACTCTCTTTCAACTGTGCAGCTTCGTCAATGACTACAAACTTTAGTGGCTCCATTGCAACTGAATGCAGCTGAAAAGAACTAGAAGCAGCGCAAAAAATTAAGGAAGCCTTTCTAAGACAGAAATCCTTAAGTGAATCTTTGGTCATAGCACTTGGAAGGTCAAGTTCATTAAAAGAAGTCCAAAGATTTCTTAAAACAGAATGACATTCACTTCTCCTCTGGTGCAAGTGCAACAGGTACTTTTTATAGAACAATCCTGCAGAGAAATCTTCAACTGCTGAATGTGAAAAAAGATCCTCAAGTTCTTCAGAAACCACATTGTCTTGAAACAATAAAGTTTCGAAAGAATCAAGTAAATTTATGAGGGCTGCCATGTCTTCAAAATTATTTTCTAAAATGTAATGTTTGGGTACATGAGTACAGAAGTTAAAAATGCAATTCCTAAGTGGGGTTGCAGTAAACTTAAATCTTTCTCTCGCAAATTGAAGAAATGGCTTATGCCCATCAATTTCATTCCTGCATTTTCTCTCTTCGATCTCATGCTTATTACCATCTTCTCCCTCCATCAATTCCTTTCCCAAGAAAATATGGTAATGAGAAACACAATCCTCAAGAAAATCTATCATGGAAGCAAAGCAATGCCTCCAACCAGTAAACGGTGTAAAGCACTCTGCAAGCCTCTTAATACGATAGTCCAAATATATATCTTCAATTCCTGCATCAACTTTCAGTCGCTCATTATTTCCAAATAAGATAATCTCTCCCAGTGGATAAAACAGAGTATCTCCTTGAGAATCTCTTTCAATCAATTCTTTCACTAATGTTAGGAGACGAAAAGCCACTTCTTTAATTGCAACATTTGTTGGAGCACAAACAAGGGTTCTGCAATTCATTTTCAAGAGAATAAAGAGCAGCATGCTAACAGTTTTAGTTTTCCCTGTCCCCGGTGGACCCCATATAAGATCGACAGTGGCCTTGTGGTCACAACCACAACACATTCTACAAAGACAAGAAAAAACAGCCTCTACTTGCGAATCATTCAGGATAGATGATAAACTATGATCAAATATCTCATTACAGAAGCGCTCACATTGCAGAGAATGGAGCTCACAATTTTCCTCAACCTGACACTCAAGATAAAAATTGAAAATTTCAATTAAAATCAAGCAGTTATCAATAAAAAGCAAGAGTGCATTCAAAAACCCAAAAACTAGTTTATTTTACCCCACTTAAGTACTACATTACCACTGCACACGCCTTATATGCCAAACAAGTGGAGGTACTGCTAATGCAATGGCACCAAGAAAGAAAATAATCTACAAAACACTTACCATAGCATCACTGCATAAAATCTGCTTGATAATCTTTAAATTTCTATGCATATGCAATGAGTTCCATATTCTTCTGTTAGTAGTTATATTTGACAAGAAAACTACAAACAATGATTTCTTCTTATCCTCAACTTGGATGTCTTGAGGGACCCTGACTTTAAAGCAAGTAGAAATTGTATCAGTTTCGGCTTCATCCTCTGTGATTTTGGTGACTGATACAAAAGTCCACATCTTTCCCGCCCTTTGCAAATCAGAAGCAGTTTCTGGCTTAGCATCGGCAAGGATTAAGATATCCCCTGGCAGTGTTTTGTAAGGCTCTTTGCCACCCTTACTCAATCTGTTCCTCCAGTTATCAACCTTAACATCATATAACTTTGATCCACATGGCTTGGACTCCTCAAAAGAAACTACTTCAGCAAAAGGTGCTCTTGAAATAGTCTCCATGCTTGAAAACATTTGTGCTCGTGTCTCTTCCAATAAAGGGAAAACAAATGAACCAAAATATTGTTTGACAGATTGGAATGATACTGGAATCTTTTCCACCTAAAAGGATTATAAACAGTGGTTCAGTTCAAAAATGAATTTCGAATGAAATATTTGGCAGACAGTATAAACTGGAAGATAAGACAAACCTTACTACCATAAACATATAAAGAGGAGAATAACATAAAGATCTTAGACTTAAAAATATAGCCGAAATATGGAGCCTGAGAACATTTGTGGATGTCTAAAAACTTGCACATAAGAGGATTAGTCATATCTATGTGCATGTACATGTAGCCTTGAAGGAGATTGAAAACACTTTGTACAAACTATCTGTAACCGTAATGCCACTATCTTTGAACATAAATTTGTTAATAGGAAAATAGCTCAAGCCCAAAGACTTGATGTGAAAGCATTTGCAAGTAAAAGCAGCGTCATCTGAAACTTGTTGGTCAATCATGTAATCAATTGAAGAAGATGAACATCAAATATTCTGATTTGGAAGATACATATTGAAGTCAAAGAAAATGGTCCATCAAATTAGATGGGGACTTCTCTAGTTGTTCGATTAGATCAAACGGAAAAGAGCTACAAATAGTTTCAAGTGTATACTCTGAGTAAAGGCCAATCAAGAAGCATCCATTAATTTGCACAGCTTTAAACCTAATCAGTTTGTCTGAGAAAACTATTATTGCTAAAGAGCTTCAATTCAATTCTTTGGGTAAGCCAGGTGTAAGGCAACATACTATCAGAGCATATTTGAGCTTACAGTCTTGTGTTTGGACTTTGGGTTTTAATTATTTGGATCCACATGACAATCCCAGTAATGAAACCAAAGGTTAAATATTGTTCTTTAGGCTTTTAGTCAACTGTAACCTCACACATACAACCCATGACCTTTTAATCAACTATCAAAAACTTGTACTAAACATCAAATGTGTACCATATCTACAAGCCTTAGGTTAAATAAAAGAGACAAGTTTGTATATTTTATCGTCTTCAATCATATCTGATTCCTAAATCCAAATATTATTTTTATGTATCTAACAAACAATTAATTGACAGAACCAGCTCCATTTTTAAATATGCTAAAATGGTGATTTTGATTATAGGTGATCTTCTCCCACTTTCCCTGAGAATTGAGATTCTTTTTACATCCTTAACATAGTTGAAGTGATCTTGGGGCAATCACTGTTATTTCAACTTGAAAAGCGTACTAATCAACATCGAAAGAACTGTCAATTCAGAGTACCAATCAGGAAAAGCAAACCAACTTATCAACAATATAACGAGTCTGAATTCCCTGTTAAACTAAGAATCTTTATAGAACATAATTTTGACCGTTTCTTGTAAAATGATATAAACTTGGAAGAATTTTACAGCACTTGTGCCGCTATTGCAATATGAGGTCAAGATTAATTCTGTTTTCTATTCATTTATATGAAAGAATCAAGTCCAAAATTAATAGAAAGACAAAATTTCAAGTAAACTGCCAAAGTGTACTAAGTTTTAGTCATAGTTTATATACAACAGCATATCCGGATGAATCAGCAATAAATTAATGAAAAGCATCATAAGTGAAGGGGAAAATGAAGAAGAAAGCAAACCTCTTCCTCGAAAAGGGCTTCATTAAATATGTCCTCAAGCGACCAAGAAAACAAAGTATCAGTGAAACCATAGTCATTGGGAAAAGAACTCTTTTTGCTACTACTGCTGCCTTCACCTTCCATCATTTTATCTTCTCTCTGTCAGTCTGTATAATAAAGAAATAACTATCACACTGTCAACATCCATTTAAGTATCACCCTTTAAATCCTTGAGAAAAAAAAAAAAAAAGCAAACAAACTGAAGTTACTTCAGTGGGAAGAAAGCAGCGAGTGAAAACGAGTCAATGTAATGCAATTAAGGCAACGAGGAATCTGATACTACAAAAGAAAAGCAATCGCATTGCATGCGTCAAAAGAAATAGATCATCCTCTTTTTTTTTTTTTTTTTTCTATCATCATCGTACAACTTTGAACAACGTTCTTCATCTTTTCATTATTAGCGAAAGAAAGGAAGCAAGAAAGAAAAAGCAATGAGAGAAAACAGACAGAAGGGTAGTCTTCAATTGACTTGAAGTCTTCTCATGTTATTTATTCTCAACAACTACTTCTACTAACTTTGCTCTGGAAATCCTATTAATTCGTTTATTAAAACGAAGAAAGTAAGTATTACAGGACACCTTGGGAATAAAAGCAATTAAAGGCTAACTTGTTGAAGAAGATTGCAAAAGTATATTTCTTTCATTTTTCTGTTCTCACTCCTCCGACTGTGACGTTCCAAATGCAAGAAGAGAAGGATTGCTTTCAGAAAACCAACCAACGAACGCCGAATAATACTTTTTTATTGACCTTTATCTAAAGTTTGGTAAACATACTTGTCTGGATTTTGGATCACAAACCCCGTCCGTACTGCAACCATGCAAATATACCGTTGACCCATGCGGCCATGCCATAGTCATCTTCCTTCTTTTTTAACTAGTTATTTTTTTTTTTTAAATACTAAATTAAGGTTAATAAATTTTTTTAATTAAAAGTTTTAATTTTAGTATTTTTTAATAATTAAAATGATATATTACGACTTATTTAATATTATGCACTACATAATATAAATATTAACAAAAACAATTATACCAATCTCACTTAAATTTATATTATCTAACGATTTTTTTTTTAAGTACAATAAAAACAACATAATTCCCATATTGCACTTTTTTAAAATCGAACTGATTTGCATACAGATCCAACACTTTTATATCTTATATCTCATATTCCCACTAAAACCAAACTGACTTACGTTGCACTTATTATATTGTTAAAAGAAATGACTATATTCACTCCCCTCTACTTTTAATGCAAATATATCGTCTACTTATTTTTAAAATTATCACCTCAATTTGTTTTTTTAAAAAAAAAAATTACAAGAAAATTCTCAAATTCTAAAGTATGAAATAGCAAGAATAGAAAGACAATAGATTATTTCGACTGACGGTAGCATATCAAATCACTTATTGGCACCATTGAACTCTATATTTTACCATCTACACAATTGTGAAGAAGGTGTTTTTGACCCCCCAAAGAAAAAAAAAAACCATTTGATTCCGAAACAAAATTTTGACAATTGATGACAGCGGTCATGGGGCCGTCGCCAGTGATATTATATGGACTATTAGCCCTGTCTTTAATTTGTTCTAATTTTTTTTATTGCTGTTTAATCACATTTTATTTAAATTATTGTTGTATATATGCCAATATAATATAATATTTATTTATAATGTAATAAATATTAAAAATATGCATATAATCATAATTGTATTCATATTTTAATAATATCGTAATTTTATTATTAATAATAATTTTATAAAAAAATGAATATATTGAAATAATTTTGTTAAAATTTTGGGTCCAACAAATTTTTTTTCTAATTATTAATATGGACTATTATTAGACAGGGACATAATAGTAATTACAACACACAAGATAATTTTTTTTGTCCAAACACAAATGGTAGATGTTAACAAATTATGAAACTTTTCGGTATTTCTAAAATCACTAGGACTTACCTGTCTATGAGGTTAAATATTGAAGTCCCAAAAGTCAATTTAATCCTATTTAAAATAATTGTTAGGATTTTGTGAGGAATTGTCAACATCTTCACGTCACTTGATTTTTATGGTCTTCCTTCAAAAATGGTGGGGGAACATTTGTGTGCTTGTAGCTTGTTTTGAAGTAATGTAAGTTTTGGTAAATAAGGTAATATTTCTATCATTTTTTTATTCAAAAAAATCTTTTAACTTAGAAATATTTTAGCTAACACGTCATTTCTATATATATATATATATATATTTGCAAGAAACTCTTTTGTTACCGTGGTCAGTAAGCATTTATGTCATCCTTGTCAAGAAAACCTTAATAGTTTTGTGTATTGTTGACCTTCTTTTTTAAGGTCACTTGATTGTACAGACCACTTCAAGGCAACTTGATTATGTTCCTATTAAGGCAGCTTGATTAAGATATAGTTTTTGAGGCAACATTTCAAATCTTTACTTTCTAATTATCTTATGATCAAATCTTCTTATTGTTTTAATCCCTCAATATATTTTTTTTATAGCTTACACTCAGTCTAAGAGTCTAAGACTCAATATCTCAAAAGAGCTTGAAAATACCTAGTGTAACACTCCTTTTTTTTTTTAAGGTTCAAAAATAAATTTTATTGTTAATTAAAAAAATTATAAATTTCTATTTTACTCAATCATCATGCATTGAATTCAAAAATATTAATATTAATTTCAATGTTTGAATTTCAGTAGTCACCATTAATTTGAAATAATATATGTAATCAAATTCTTAAAATTATTTTATTTTACAATTAATTTTTGAATATGATTTGTCTCAAATCATTAAATCATTCTTACCAAGATGACCGGTTTCATTAATTTTGGACATATTTACCTCCAAATGGCCACTTCATCTTAATTCAATAAAGCAGGGACTTAAATTTTTATTTACTATTAATGAAACCATCAAACTCTCACAAAATTTTAGTGACTTTAAAAGGTCTAAATACAGTGAATAATTCTCATTTTCTCACTAATTTTAGCTTGATATTATGAATCACTGTCCGCATTAATTAAATTTTAGCTTAATTTTATAAATTCATTACTTCTGATTTAGGTTTGAAATTAGTGAATGTTTGAAAAGGAGATGCCAAAATCGACCAGAACAACATCAAAAATCAAGTGCCATTGACGCTCCTAATGATTAATCACAAATTGCACTCAATATTAAGCATACAGTTGCATTCAATATTGAATGTATTGTTGCACTCAATATTAAGCACAGTTTTTGCTACATGCAAACCAGGTTCAACCCAAATTTGATTCGTGTACCTAATTTAATTGAATCAAGAATAAAAAAAATCAATTATTTTGTATAATTTCAATTTCTTTATTTTTAGATATTGACATGACTAAATTTTGAAATTAACTTTTTTTTTTAAGATTTCAATTATTATGTTTTTATTTTGTGTCAATAGACCTATACATTTCATGCAAATAGGTTCCTTTCATATGAAATATGTTTATTTAATTTATGTTTCATGGAGTAATTAATAATAGGTTTTTTGTGGAATTATAACATACAAAGAGAAATGGCAAGCTAACCACAAGTAAAGATTATGAAAGAACAACACTTTTACGCTAAATTGTCTTTAATGTTAGAGCATGCAGTGACGTGTAAGATTAGAAGAGAGTTGACTACGTCATAGATAGACTAACTCAAGCATACTTGTTTTGGACACTTTATTAACATGTAAGAATATCATTTGTTTGGCACTCTTATCTACTGGATGATGCTGCACAAAGTCCATATAGATAGTGACAACGAGAAATGGTTCCTCATTAATAGTCATACTATTTATTTCTCACACATGAAGTTTGGCTTAATCATTAGTTTGGATTTCGAATGCTTTCTAATTGAAGATTTAGTTGAAAGCACTCAATTAAATGATGAATACTTTAGCGATCATATGGTCATTTTCTTGGAGGAAATACATATAGATTACAAGGAACTTAATTTTTTGACCATTCAGGATATGGACGCAATGTGGTTATTGCTATTTACATGTTGGAGAAGTTCTTATTTAGGAAGGATAAATTTCTAGTTGTTAGATATATTAGATAACATCAAGTAATTCAATTGTCATTTATGGGGGATGCCATGTGGCATTTCACTTTAAACTATTTGTGGTTGTTACTCCATGCATAGTATGCTAAGCACAAGAAGCTAGTATCAATCTTAATGGCAGCAGATAAAAGTTTCAGAGGAAAGTATAATCTTATGGATATACTTCTTGCATTTTAGGTATTTATTTCTAAATTAATAATACTTAAGTTTCATTGTTAAGTTTAAGTTGTAATTAACATTTTTTGTGTTATGTTATTATTTAGGTATGTAACTATGAGTATGTAATCAATGTACATAATAATATTGTATCTAAGATGAACAATATACTATGTATCTTAAGGACAAAGACATGAAAGAGGCATGTGACCCAGAAGGTTATAGCTATGCACCTATTCTTATAGGATTAGATAAATATATCAAATTTTGTTTTATTTAGTTAAATTTACTATTTCATACATAAATTTTCTAAAATGATTATTAAATTTTTTGTTGTTACCTTTAGTTATTCTTATGTTAAAACCAAAGTTAAAAGAGATGGGTTATTCGTATGTTTGGCATTTGTTGGAATCAAGCTTAAAGGCATTCGTGGAGGTAGCTTGCTTATAGAGCTTGTGGTTTGCAGAAGAGTACCTTTCACAATTCACAATGACTGTTACCCTGGTCATGTTAACGTTAGTGCTAACAATGCATCTAGATTATACCTGTCCTAGTATGTTTTTCAGTTACATGATCATGTTATATAATTCAACCATTGATTTAGGTTTGACATAATCTATTGTAAGATGCATATCAGTTGACATATACACCTCCATAACCATCAACAGGCACAACTATACCTTTATTGCACTTTTTGTCACATGATTAGTATAGACTGCATTATGGATGATTTTAAAATAGATGTTACATCATGCTATGATGCATTGTCGGAAGACATCTTGAACTTGAAGTAGGATCTTAGAAGTGATATTTAGGGCATAAGATAAGAGTTTAGAAAAGATTTTGAAATCATAAGAAAGCAAATTTGGGAAGATATCCAGTACTTCTAATGGGAAGTCAATGACTTATATAGGGTTTTTCATGAGTGAATGCAATGGTCTAGCTTTTGACAAAATAATGATGACCTATATTACTCTCCTATTGGCTTAATATCTTAGGTAAGAATAATTAATTGTGTATTTACATTGATGTTGGCCATTGAAAGAACCTAAGGCCCTTGATTCTTTATGGTTTATGGTAGATTAGTTAGGTATAGTTTAAGTGTTTATATTGTTATGTAATATGCATAGTTTAAGTATGTTTGATTTACAAGGAAAACTTTGTCCAGTAAATTTTATTATAAAAAATAATATCTTTAAATTTGGTTTGTTTTATGCAAGGGGAGGATTTACCTTAGAGTGTTTTTATGGCATCAACAGACATTTAGGAAAGGCTACTGACATATATTCAAGACTGGCATATAAGAGACAACTAGTGTAGACAACTAGTGTAGACTGACACATTGTGGGAGTCAGTTCAGGTAGATATGTAGAAAAGGTCTATTCGAGAGAAGTTTGTACACTAATCCTTTAAAAAGATAGCATGTAGTCTCATATAATCCACCTTTTTCCTATAATCGGCCAACTTAGTTACTAATTCTTTGGCATTCTACTTATTTAGTTTATATGCTAAATACCTATAGTGGTTGGATGACCCAAATGTAGGTGTAGAAACATATTTTGTCACCTTGATAGTGGTTTAGCTTCGTAGGATCTTTGATCTAAACTTATAATCAGAGGACATTGTAAATCACCTACGTATTATAATATTTTATTTTTCTTTAAATATGCTATAACTTTTAAGGCAACTAATGTTAATCTTATTATTATGTTAACACATAGATGAGTATCTGTGTTTGGTTACTCATCGACGAATGTCTTGTATGAATTGTAATATGTATGTTATGTTAATATATTCAGTCACCTTCACATTATGATCATTTTGCAAAATCTCTAATTTAGACTCATAATTAGAAGATAATATAAGTTACTTATTTAAATATCGATATGTAATCTAAGCGAGAGGATGAATTAGAATTCCAAAAACAAATAGAAAAAAATTATAATTCCAGTTCAATCACACGATTAACAACTTTTGCTTATGTTTACTCTTGCAAGCTACATTTGAAGATTTTACTATAAGCAAGTGTTAAAATCCCAAAACTCAATTTGCAGCTAAGAGAATTTTTTGTATTCTTTCAAACTTTACAAGTGATTTACTCTAAGTACTTAATATCACTATATCTAAG
Organism: Swietenia macrophylla; assembly: GCA_032401905.1. Lineage (NCBI taxonomy): Eukaryota > Viridiplantae > Streptophyta > Magnoliopsida > Sapindales > Meliaceae > Swietenia > Swietenia macrophylla. Next base: position 2,550,684 of record CP135585.1, on the reverse strand, counting down.
TGAAGAATAAGCCTTAAAACCCTAGGACTTAATTTGCAGCAAATAGAATTTTCGATACCTCTTCAAACTTTACAAGTGATTTTCCTTCTAAATTACTTAATCTCACAATATCTAAGTGAAATACTCACTACTTTTACTCGTTTACAAAAGATAATAAATTTTAAAATAATATTACACTTCAAATAATTCTTCAACAAGAGAAAATATTAGAAATAAAAGAAATAGGTGTATAATATATGTTTGCTGCAATTCATAAACTAGTGGGTTATTTTGTAATATTGAAATTGATTCTTTGTAATGAGTTTGTAAAAGATTGTTTTATGTAGATATTAAAATCATTGGGTATGACTACAACAAAAGAGTTAAATAGGCCACTTAAGTTATATATGGTAAATGTAAACTAACCATATACACCTTATGTGTAATTTATTAAAGAGTTGTAAAAAATTTGTTGTGATTTATAATTGCAATAAGCAAGTGGTCAATGACAAAAAAGTAAATAGTTAAAACTATTATACACCACTTGCAATAAATTAGTTTTGAATAAAATTTTAAATTATACTATTTACCACACATAATATGTGTTATTGATATTTAGTAATTTATTACTATTTGTAAACATGTGTTGTATTTTTTGTTATTATAACATATCATCATTTGTGCATGTACGTGATCCATATATTGGAATTTTTTACTACTATTTATTTACACATTATAAATATGAATTTCAAATTATATTTTAGCACTATATGATTGTAAGTAGCTAATGTATGATTCTACAAATGATTTCTATAGTGTTCATTATTCATATTATTAATGAAATTAAATTTTGATATAAATTTGTATGCATTATAACAAATTAACTGCAAAATTTATTATAAGAATTTTATCCATAACTTAATGATATTAACTATAATCTGTCATTTGTACACAATAAACAAGTATTGTTTATTTCACTAAAATTTATATACAAAATAATGCAAAATATTATACTCAAATATTATTTGTTTCACAAAAACTAATCTAATCACAATAAAAACGTAAATCTTCAATAAAAGCTTAGGTATTTTGAAGGTTGTGAAATGATTGTTCCTGTAACATTTTTAAGAACTTGCAAATCACTAATAGGCCGATATAAAGTAGGATCCTAAGAACTTGAAGTTACCTTTTTTACCCAAAATTTTTAACAATCTAAACCAATAACAATGCAATAGACAAGCCATGAGGGATCAATAGATGCTATTTCAACTTTCATAACTATTTCAACTATGTTGCACCATTGCACTAATGCAATAATTGACATCTAATATTTTCAACGAAGTCATCTTGAAAAATGGTGCGAAGCAATTGCAACAAAACCAAAAATTATAAAGTTGTAGTAATTCTAATATCTCATTTCAAAAGAAACTACACAAAAGTATTTAGATTTTTAACGAAAATAGTCTTAATTTAATGTCTATATATAATTAGAGCTTTAGTTGTAAAAGTTTTCTATTTGAGGCCAAAAAGATGCCTTTCAAACAAAAATGTCTATTTCAAATACAAATTTTTGGTTCTTTCTTTGCAAAGTACTTTAAATCCATTGTTCTTTAGCTCTCTACTAAACTTAAAAGCCCATTGATTTTAAAGCACAAAAAAAAAAAAAAAAAGAATTAAAGTGACTAGAATTGTTTTAGCAAAGATTCTGTGCTAAAAGTTGACAGCATAAGTTCTTTACATTAGGTATGTAGTATGTTTTCAATATATATTTGAAAAGCCAAAATTTAATTTTGATTATGTGTTATTATTGATTTAGAGTTAGATACATCTAATTATGGTTAGAAACTAATTTAGAAGTGATTATATGTTGATTTAAGTGATTCACGTGTATTTTCTTGTATGTATTTGAAATTGTTGACAATGGGGATAGTAACTGAGAATGAAAGAATTCATCACTCCCTCAACAAAATTTATAGAGGGATGATGAATTTTTTAACTAATCTTCTTGATAAATTTCATAGGAATTTCATTGAGAGATTTTAACTAATTTTCTTGATGAAATTCATCGAGGGACAGTGAATTTTTTAACTAAACTTACTTGTTTCTTATTTTCTTTTAATAATAAATTTATTTATTTTCTATTTGAAAGTAATAGTGTGAGTTTTGGAGTTTTTTGAGCTGTTTATTGGTTTTATAGTTATTTGTGCTTTTATGAGATGTTTTGATCTTGTATGCAGGATTTATGGCTTAGATACATGGTTTTAATGCCTTGTATACACTTTTTCTATCTAAATATAGTATTTGTAATATATTGAGGTGGGGTTTAACCTGTTTAAGCTGTTTGTGCTTTGTTTTGTGTATTTTTGGAGTTATTTATGCTTTGCATATAGGGTTTGTGGCTTGATTGCATGGTTTTTATGCCTTGTATACACTTTTTCTACCTAAATATGGTATTTCCAATGTAATAAAGTTGGGTTCAGCCTATTTGAGTTGTTTATGCCTTTTAGTGCAATTTTAGAGTTGTTTATGCTTTTTATGCAAGATTTTATGGCTTGAATACATGTATTGTACACATTTTCTTTTCTAAATATAGTATTTACAGCATATTGGAGTTGTTTTCAACTTATTTGAGTTGTCTATGCTCTGTTTGTGCAGTTTCAGAGTTGTTTGTACTTTGTATGCAAGATTTATGGCTTGAATGCATAGTTTTTTTTGCATTGTGTACATCTTTTCTGTATAAATATAGTATTTACAACATATTAAAGTTGTTTTCAACTTATTTGAGTTGTTTGTGCCTTATTTGTACAGTTTTAGAGTTATTTGTACTTTGTATGTAGGATTTACAACTTGAATGCATGGTTTTTATTCCTTGTATAAATCTTTTTTGCTGAATACATTATTTACAACATACTAGAGTTTTTTTAGCTTGTTTGAGTTGTTTGTGCCTCGTTTATCTAGTTTTGGAGTTGTTTATGCTTTGTATGTAAGATTTACAACTTCAATGCATGGTTTTTATGCCTTGTATACATTTTTTCTACCTAAATATAGTATTTGTAGTATATTAGAGTTGTTTGTAGCTTGTTTGAACCATTCTATTATCTTGTCTAGATATAAATTATGTTATAACAACATAGAATAGATTGGTAACTATCATAATTAATTAAGGCTTTTTGATCAAATGTAATAATTATCTGACAGCAAATGTGATACTTTAGAAAAAGATAAATAATTAACCATTTTATAATCATTATCTAATACTTTAGACAAAGATAAATAATTAACTATTTTTTAACCATTATCTAACACTTTACAAAAAGATAAATAATTAACCATTTTTTAACCATTATCTAATACATTACAAAAAGATAAATAATTATATCATAATAAATCTAAAATTTAAACACCTAAACTTTTTTAGATTAATGAGAGAAGTGTTTTTTTTTGATAAAATAATGATGGAGTTGATTATTTAAGTACAATTAGAGATGAATTGTTATGAAGCAAACCCATTTCATTTTATTTCAGTTCATGTTTGCCATAATATTCATTATTGATGCAATTTTCTTATGGTTTTTTTTTTTTTTTTTTGCCTCTCTTCCTTTTTTTGACTCTTCATACCTTTAATTAACTTGGTTAAATTTAAAACCTTCTTATGTCATTAACAATATATCAATGCATATTTGGGTTTATTATAAAAGAAGTAACGACAATAACTTGACATTATGCCTTGATAGTGCATTTTAGCTGACACATATACCAAGGTAAGTAGCAATAAACTTTTATAATTTGTTACAAAATAACATTTTTTTTTATTTTATAGCTTTTTTTTTTAATTTTTGGCAAAGTTATTTTAAAGAAATATAGTAGAAAATCTAAGAGAATAACAACTTGAAAGTCTTTGTTAGGAAAATAAGGTTACACAATATGTTGTTGATGAAATTCTATCCAGTGGGGCGATCAAAAACTTAGTTTGATGTAAACACCCTAGATGTGTGTCTACATTATTACCTTTATTATTGAGGCATGCAGGATTTTATTCGCATAGAACAAAATTGGTGGATGACAATTTGACATTTATGATAGCTTGTCTACTTGTGAGAGTACTTTGGCAGGATACATACAAAGGGAATTATGGTCTTTTCATTTGTAAATTTATTGAGTACTTGTCCTTACAGCGTGATTTTAATTTTAATATAATTAATGCCCAACGTTTGAGAAAAAAGATGATCTTTAATTTATGGTCTAAGCATTTGTGATAAGTATTAATGATTATAGTAGAATGATTATTTTATTTAATAAAAAATATATGTTAATTTATTTACATTATACACATTACTCTAGTTATAAATTAACACACTATTAAATATACATATAACAATTCGTACTACTATTTCAATGAAAATTTTTGAGGGAGATAGTTTTAAAAGTATCTCCCTCGATAAATATCATTGTGAGATCAACTATCTCTCTTGATGAATTTCATTGAGGGAGATTCATCTCTTTTGATGAAATTTATCTTTCCTCGATGAAATTCATCTTTCCTCAATGATTTGTTCATCATTGTCTTCAATCAGTAGCTTGGTTAAAATTTACCACATCATATAGCAAAATACATCAAAACATAGAATGTATACATCTAAACTAACCTAAACTTATTTCTAAGTCTTTCACATGTATATAACTAAACCTACATCAAACAAATTTTAACAAGAATTTTTGGTATCAAATTTGAGAAAAATATAGTACTTGTTATGAATAATGTGGCTTCTATGCTGTCATCATCTATTCTGAACTTAGTAGAGCAATATCTAATTATCATGATTGTAACGCCTTCAAACTGAAAGTTCTTAAATGTTGCTCAAAATGGTTGTAATTTACATGTAAAATGACTGTATTATAAACAAAGATATTAGTTTATGTGTGTGAAATACAAAAACAAGAAAGAGGGATATTTTCGTTCGAATAGTATCTTTTTTACCCCAAGTAGAAGACTATTGTAACTAACGTTATAAATATAAATGGGCATTAAATTATAGTTATTTTTGTCAAAAATCCAAAAGAAAATGAGTTTTATAAAGAGTTCTAGCGAGTTATACCCAAATGTAGTAATTTTTTTTTATATATTTTGATCATGATTTTCAATGATATTATGAGTTTTTTCATCATAACTTCTACTCAAATTTGTTAATAATTATTCTACACAAAAAAAATGTTATATGTTGTCTTCATAAACTCTTAATTCTTCAATTAAAAGTGAAATAAATATTGCACTTGATATAATTTTAATTTTATAATAATAGAATTAAGAATTGATTTGACAATATTTTTAATGTGATTTTAAAATTTATCTTCCCTAAGATTTGATTTGTAGTAATTTTACTTTGTAAACTAGTTTTTAAATGTATATTAAACATATTCTCAAATATTAAGAATATTAAAAATACAATTCAAAATTTATTTTTAATTCTTTTATTTTGATTAAATAAATTACTTAACAAATTTTAGATAAAATTAATAAATACGTCATTCAAATTTAAATACCCAAGTCTATTTACATTTCAATAAAAGCAAATTAAAACAACCAAACAAACAAACAATCAACTAGATACATAACAAATTTTGCAATATCAAACTTGATTGAGTAAATATTGATATAAGATTTCATTAACTTGTTGGTCAAATTTACAAGCAATTAATCACAGGGCTAGGTTTTTTTTAATTTTTAATATTATTTAATACTTAATTTAGTTATTTTAAGCAACAATAATATTATATACTTCCCAAATTGTATATCAATTTTCATAGTAAGTGATAACATAACTTTTATCTCATGGGTAATTAGACATTTTATAAATTCTAAAATTTTCATCCACTACATAATAAATCATATCACCAATATTGAATAGAAATTTAAATAATCTAAGTAAATATGTAAATTTATTTTCTAATTTAATGAGAATCTTTAGTTACTTTTTCAGATTAAAAAGTAAATATATTATTCAAAATTAAATATTCATTTCTCTTTGCTAATAATTTAGTGTATAAAGTTGAGCGATATTTAAAATATAAAATAAAAGAATTATTTATTTATTTATGTTATGATTAGATTTAATAGTAATTAAAAAGAAAAGAATAATTATTCCTGACAAATGTTTTTATTATCTATGTTTTGGTTTAATTTTTTTTTATTGTGTAAATTATTTTCAAATAATTTTCATTATAATTTTTTTTAATTTAAAAGAAAAAGAATAATTAGGTGTATATTTAAACAAAATAATAATAAAAAAATACGAGAATCAAAAGTACTAATAACATATTTAGAAAGCTGTACGTCACTCCGTATGTAGTGTTTCGCTCAAGTCAAGTTGAATAGTCACGTGGCAATGCACACGACCGGATAGCTTATGTCCAAAAATCTTCCACGTGTAACATATTTAGTGGTCCACTTGATACTTCAAAACCATACCAAAATCCTGCAAGGATAAGGTATATATACACACCACGTAATCCAGCTCTGCTGCCTGCGTTGATCATTAATAGGTTCTTACCTACATTTTCAACCATTGACTTTTAATCTCCAATGGCCATTTCCTCTTCTTCAGATTGTTCATTATCTTTGATTAACTACACTTGCTTAAAATCCCATGAATTCACTCCCTTTTCAACATGCAAAACCTTCCCTTTTGTCACTTTTCCAGGCTCCATTAATCATCGAATCTTTTATGCAACTTCTTCTGGTTTCCCATCTCCAATTTTAGAAGATGCTTCCACCAATTTTCCCACCATTGAATCGGACTGTGATTCTCAAGGTTCTGAACAAATATCAGTGCCAGATGCCAACAAGTTCGATAGTTTTTTACATGGCATGTTACGGGATCCTCAAACACAAGAACTCGCATATGAGTACTATAACAAAGCCAAAGAAATGGCAGAATTTAGACCAGAGAGAACAACTTTAAAGCTTCTGATCAGGTATCTAGTACGATCCAAGAAATGGGATTTGATTGTTTCACTTTCTGAAGATTTCAAGATTTATAATGTGTTGCCCGATGGTTATACTCGTTCTAGATTAGTTGCTAGTTGCATTAAAGCTAGAAAATTCAAAATTGCAAACAGTTTGCTTGAAGTGTTTAAAACTGATGGAATAATTAACGTTTTGGCCTTCAATTCTGCTATGAGAGGTTATAACAAACTTCACATGTACAGAAGCACAATTTTTGTGTATGAGAGGATGAATTCTGCTGGAATTGTTATGGATTGTGATTGTTATTGCCAGATAATGGAAGCTTATCATAAAATTGGTGAGACAGAGAAAGTAGTTGAACTGTTCCATGAATTCGAAAGTATGAAATTGGATTCAATTCCATGCTCAACGCAGGTGTATAGAATTCTATGCGAGTCATTAGGGAAATCTGGTCGAGCTTTTGAAGCTCTTCAATTCTTGGAAGATATGAGGAAAACGGGGATTTCAGAGGATTCCTCCATATATGCTTCTTTGATATGCTCTTTTGCCAATGCTGGAGAAGTAAAGTTAACTGAAGAGCTATTTAAAGAAGCAGAGGACAAGAAAATGTTGAGAGATCCAGAAGTGTTTCTAAAAGTTGTTTTGATGTATATTGAAGAGGGACCGATGGAGAAGACTCTTGAAATTGTTAAGTCAATGAAGAATGCACATTTGAAGGTTTCTGATTGCATTTTATGTGCAATTGTCAATGGCTACTCTAAGAAAAGAGGATATTGGGCTGCTGTGAAGGCTTATGAACAGCTGGTCTCCCAGGGCTGCATTCCAGGACAAGTGACCTATGCTTCAATCATAAATGCCTATTACAGAATTGGGCTCTATTCAAAAGCAGAAACGGTATTTCTAGAGATGCAACAAAAGGGTTTTGATAAATGTGTTGTGGCATATTCTAGCATGGTTGCAATGTATGGGAAAACAGGAAGGGTAAGAGACGCAATGAGGCTTGCAGCTAAAATGAAAGCAAAAGGTTGTGAGCCAAATGTATGGATATACAATTCTCTAATGGACATGCATGGGAGAGCTAAGAACTTGAGGCAAGTGGAGAAGCTGTGGAAAGAAATGAGGCGAAGGAAAGTGGTTCCAGATAAGGTGAGCTACACTACTGTTATAAGTGCTTATAATAAAGCAAGGGAGTTTGAGATGTGTGTGAAATTTTATGATGAATTTAGAATGAATGGAGGTGTGATTGACAGAGCTATGGCTGGAATCATGGTTGGGGTTTTCTCCAAACTTAGTCGAATTGAAGAGTTAGTGAAGCTTTTGCGAGATATGAAATCTGAAGGAACAAAGCTAGATGAGCGTATTTACCATTCGGCTATGAATGCTTTGAGGGATGCTGGGTTGCAGATGCAAGCACATTGGTTGCAACAAAACTTTGAGGGAACATAATATTGACGACACATGCCGGTTAGCTATATATATATATATATATATATTCAAATTCTAACACGTGTTGCAGTAGCAATTGAAGGGTACAGATTAGCATGGGATGCTTCTGGTCTATTAGATGGATGTGTTATTGCATTAATGAGTGAGGAAGGAACAAGTTCAAAAACAAAAATGAGTGATGTGGACACTATTTTTTTTGTTCATTCTTGTCACATTTTGTCCTTTTCGTGTTTTCTTTTTCCCTTTCCTTTTATTTGTTTTAAGTTAAAGGCTACAAGACTTCCTGAATGAGAAATGAGTGGTGCAATTTGATCCCTCTTACAGCAATTACAACCTCATTAATCCCCTTATCTAAGTACATCCCCTTTATTTTCTTGCGATTAATCTTTTTATTTTTATTTTTTTTCTTATAGATGTAATCGCTATTGTTGTCTATAATTTATCAGAAAATGACTATCTGAATTTTATGAGGGAAGATCAAGAGCTTTTCTTGATATTTGTCAAATAGAAACAGTTGAAGGATCTTGCATTGCCAGGCATGTCTTTCAAGAAAAGAAAGAAACTTGAGAGAGCATTCTTAATGTGAATTAATGTTGCTCTATGGTCTATGCATATGCAAGCAACTTCAAGTAAGAAACCAATAAGCAATTTAATTCAAGCAAGAAACCAATAAGCAATTTAATCATAAGGTAGAACTGACTAAATTTGGTATGCATTAGCTTGCATTATATACATGTGTGTAACCAAATGAAGTAACAAGCAAGAAACCAACAAGGAATAAATAAGAAACCGAATAAAAGAAATATCGGCATATCAAAGTAAACTTGGCTGTCGATCATAACAAAATGGGCAGTTCCATCGTAATAAAATATGACTGGACTGGCAGTCATATTATACTACAATGGCAAATCAATTACCGCTTACTTGCATTAATTTTATATTTTTATTAAACTAATATTTTCTTCTCTGTTGGCGTAAAAATTTGTATTTTTAACATTATTATCTGTAAATAAAAGTATTTACTGTCATGATTAACTTTTTATACTGACTCTTTAAACTATTCACTTTCTTTATTTACTTGCGATAGCATTTCACACATACAAAAATTACAATGCAAAAACGTATACACACGTACGCACGCACGCATATTAAAAATTAAAATATATAATAAGATTAAAATATTAAAAAAAACTAATTCTATTATAAATCAAAAAAACAAAAAAGCAATAAGTTGCTATTGCTTAGAAAACAAGTACATTGAAAATATTATTATTATAAAAGAAATGTTGAGAAGAAATTTAATGTCGTAAAAAAATTTAATTGATTAATTTTGATTAATTTTTTTAAGTACTTAATTAATGCCTTTGAATATAATTTGTTTAAATGATTAATTTTTTTCTTAACTTAAAAGAAATTTTTAATTTTCAGATGTTTTTAATTTTAAAACAAAAAAGAATAACTATTTCCAGCATCAAATAGTCATACCTAATTGATTTAGCCTTTTCCGGTAAAACCTATAAATATAAGTAATTCAAAAAAATCTTAAATACTCTTAAATAGGTAATTGGAAGTCTTTCACAATAAAACATATATATGCGTAAGGATAAAAAATTATTACCTTTTATACAATTTTTTTTTACTATTAATATATTATTAGATTAATTTTAATTAAATAATTAAAATTATATTTAACATGTTCATTAGTTATAATATATTAATTATATATGTTAAAAAAAATTTAACTATTGAAAATTTATTGACTTAAAGGTTGAGAAAATAATATAAAATTAAGTAATTTTCAATACTGTGCGAGCCCTTTCCTATCATATATATGAATACTAAAATTAAAAAAAAATATATAATATTATCTTTAAATTAATGTGTTATATTATATTATTATCGCATATATCATATAATTTATTATTTTTATTTTTATAAGTTTTTATTTATTCTCACAAAAATACAAAACACGTGATAATAATATAATATTATTATATTAATTTATATGAATAAATTTGTAAAATACTTGTACATGTAACACTACTGATAGTTAACATATTTTCTTAAGAAATGCCAATATCATCTCCTGAAAGGGAATAGAATTAGGAAACAAATTGAAGACGCGAATTTGGATGAATAGTTTATACATTAAAGATATTAGGATTAATTAATTCATATAGCCCGAACCCCTAAATATACTCTCCCAGTCCTAACCATAATTTTCATACCATTCCTAAGTTCAAATACGTTAATATACATCACCATTAGCAACTCACCTCTCTGTTCGATAAGGCAAAACTGAGTGCGGCATCACAACATCAGGGCTCATATTGAGAGTAAACGTGAGATGCAAGCAAGATGAATCCAAATTCTTTTTCTTTTTGAAGAATTTTCTTTTTTTGGATTGGACTAGAATTTATTTATTAAAAAAATGAAAAGTGCACCTTATTTAAAAAAATCTATAATTAATTTTCACATACATAAAAATAACAACAATAAAATAAAAAAAATAAGCAGTGTAAAAAAAAATATATAATAAATTATTAAAGTTGTGTTTTGCACTTTTTTAAAGTATAAAATTTCTCTATTACTAATCCCGAATACAAATTCTAGAAAAAATATCTTTCAGTTTAAATAATCATACAATTTATAAAAAATGTCATTTTACATTACAAGAAAAGGCTATGGCATATTGGATGTACCATATATCTACTAATGAAAACTTATAATCACAATGTAAATTTTGAAACACTTCATGCAAAACTTGAAACATATAAAAATAAATAATAAACAGCATAAATGTAAAACTTAAAATGCATAAATAAAAAACTTGAAATATGTAGTAAACAATACTTATAATACAAAAAAATTTAAACAAGTCAATACAAAACTTATAATCAATATAGCTAATGCACCATAGGTGATCCCTAATTTACAAGATATGGCTTTAATAAGTTCTATAATTAAAATTGTATGTTTTTTTTGTTGGTGATGGAACAAGAAGTATAAATATAAGATGATCAATCAAATATAGTTCTCTAACTTTTCTCTTGTTTCGGTAAAAAATTTTTTTTTTTTACATAATTTAGAACTCTAAGACCTATTTAAAAGTTTTTTTCTAGTAACAGGAGTATGTCAATTTCTTAATATTTTAATTATTTTCTCATTAACTTTTTTTTTTCAATTTTCACAAAAAAATATAAACGATTTCTTTTAATCTTAATAAGTAACAAAAGTTAATTTTTAATTTATTAAGATAGAAAAAATATGAATTTTTAAAGTAAAATTCATTCTCATCATAGTTCTCATTTTCGTTTAAATATAATATTATTTATTTATTATTTATTATTATTTTTATACATTTATTCAATAATTTAAAATTTAAAATTATATTATTATTGTTTGGTTATTTTTATTCTTTGTTTTATACAAATTAATTTTTTATATCTTTCCAACAATATTAGATAAAAGATAAATTTCTTTACTTTAGCATTATATATTTTCCTTTTCTTAACATGTATGAAAAATATATTGGGCCAAGTACTGCTAGATGAATCTCCTCTTTTTTAGTCCAGCAATAAATTTTTTATTAGTAATTTCACTTTTTCTTTTTTAACCGCAGCAAAGCATATTTAGTTTATATCAATTATTAATAATATAAAATTAGAACAAATAACGTCTAACTAATATACATCAAAATTTTACAATCTACATATCAAAAATAAATATATATCCAGTTTATGACAATAACTAATAATATAGAATTAGAGCAAATAAAATTTAATATTTAACTACTATAAATTATTTTCTTACAATTTAGATATCAAAAATAAATGCATAACAAAATCATATTTAGTTTACATTAATTAATAATAATATAAAAATAGAGCAAATAACATTTAACTAATATAAACTAATTTTTTATAATCTAAATATCAAAAATAAATAGATAACAAAAGTATATTTAATTTATGTTTTTAGCTTAAGAAAATTGATCAAAAATTTCAATTTTAGCCAAAAGATTTCTTAATTTTGACCCATATGTAATGATTTTTTTAATTTCAGCCCTTAAACAATGATTTTTTTTTTTCAGTCTATAAATAATAAAATTTTTATTTTCAATCCATAAATCAAACGAGTGACAGGCTAGGAATGGGGATGACAAGTTGTCCTCGTGCCTAACTTGTTTGATAAATTAAGAATAAATTCATCCATATTCTTCAGTCCTTTTTTGAAAATGAGATCAAATGTGGTCTCATTTCTAAACCCAAACGGGGGTTGGGCTGTGCCCCTTCAGGGACGAAGAATTTTGCTACTCTTAAAAATTAAGGACTAATTTATTACAATTATTAAAATAATTTTTTATTTTTTATCTCAATAAAATTTATGGGCCAATTTATTATTATCCTATCCAATTGTATATAATGATTGTCAAATTTATAAATAACAATTGACATTGTTAAATTTTCAGATTAAAAGAGTTATCATTGGTTGTTTTGTGAATTTTGTAAGACGACTTACTGCAAATTTTGGGTGGACGAAATATTGCTTGGAAGGAAGTTGCCTATGGATTACTGATTTGGTGGTGGGATATACGATATAGGGAAATATGTGGAGTTAATCAAAAATAATTATTTAGTGCTTGGAAAGTGAAAATGGAAATGCAGTAATGCTTGGCAAGTGTCGAAGGAATGAAAAAATAATATATATTTTTTAAACATGTTAATCAAACTCAGGGGTATTTAAGACATTTTATTATTATTATTTCATTACACTAGAATAGATGGCATGACAACTCCTATTAAAATATGAAGCAGACTTCTGACACATTTAACTTAAAATTACAATTTACTTTATTTAATATAGTATCTTGTCTTTCAATTTTGTTTAGTTATAATTTTAAAATAAGATATAATATTTATTAATTATCTTAACTTTACGGTTTTTAATTCTAGCAAAAGATTTAAATTAACAATATTAAATTGTAGAAGTAATAAAATATATAAATAAAAAATTAGGTGAATAAAAAAGAATAACGATAATTTATCAAACATAATTAATATACGATAAATAATTTAAAAAATATTATATTATTACACAACTTTTATTACATATTATGAAAAAATTTATTTTTTATATATCTAATAATATTATACTGTACATATATTTATTTATTATAATTATTAATTTATTCGATAATTTTAAAATAAATATATAATATAATAAATTAAATTAAATAAAATATTATAAATATATTAATTAATTATTTCTATGTAACTCAACGGATAAACAATGCTCTATTCGTTAACTTATTTATTGAATCAAATAATAATATGTTTTATGTGAGACTTATATTTATACAAATTTAATTTTAAATTTCAATATTATGTACTATATTTAAATTTAAAGTGTTTATTTAAAATTAATAAAATTAATTTTTTTATAGTTTTAATGAAAAATTTTTAATATTATTATTTTTTTAATTGAATATGAGTTTGTATTAATTTTATTTTTTAAAAAATAAATAAATCAAATAAAACATTTTTAACTTTTGAAATTAAATTAAATTTTTGGTTCAATTTTAATTCTATGATCTTAAAAATACACTCGAAAAAATTAATTATAATGTGAAACCAATTTTTTCGTTTAGGAAACTAGCTCTCACCTCTACAATTGTGTATAAAGTAAAATAATAAATGATAATAAGTTTCTCAAGTAAAATGTAATTTTAAAATATTCGAAAGTACTTTACAAGTACAAATAGACTTAGCCATTTATGAAGGTAAAAGCATGGAGTTAGAAATTATAATCCTTTATACGATAGTGAATGTTCGTGTATAAAATTATAAGGAGATGAATTGCCCTTTCTTTCCATTAGAATGAATCAAGAATTCATAATATTGATAACAACTATACTCTCTCTCTCTCTCTCTCTATGTATATATGTATATAAATACTCACACTTTGACAACTCAACCACGTTGTCATCTGATTGCTTATTCAAATATAAAATCAAAGAATTGAACTATCAGACAGTTGAAAATTTGGAAATTGAATGAAAAATTTCAGCGTTTTGTCATTAGTTGACGATATTGCAAACTCTTCGTATTTGACCTGCAGAACCAGTGAGAGGGTCGATATCTCCCATCTTTATCATGGCTGCTGCGAAATCAGATTTGAATTTTGATGGGTTTTTGCTATACTCCTCCACAATACTGTCTGTTGATCCACCACTAAAGAGTACTTGGTCTGATTCAAGAAGGCCCTTTTTCTGAATAAGATTCTTGAAGTAATTGTTATCAAAGGAATTGGGTGTAACTAAATCAAGTGGTGCGAGATTTTCATTACCACCAGTTACTGGACACTGTCGTCTTCGAGTGCTAGCAAAGCCAGCATCGATAACGCTTTGATTGTTATAAATCCTATCACGGAAAGTAACACATTGCGCTTGGCCAATTGTATGCGATCCTGAAAGGGCAACCATATCTCTTGCATTCAAACCTTTTGTAGCAAATAAAGCGATAAGGCTGTCAAGGCCATCTCTAAAGCTAGGAAGATTCCCTTCAGTTAAGCTTCGGCTGGCTGTAGTGGAATCTCTTCTTCCAAGCTTAACCGTCCATGATGGCCCACCAACCTGCAGTTATCAAACCAATTAACCATCCATTCATGCTAGAAGTTAATTAAGGCTGGCTGGCTATGGCTGTATAAATATGGTTCACTTACAGCAAAAGATGCGTCACGGGCTGCAACAGCAACAATATCAGCGCAAGAAACGACTCCAGGACAAATTTCTTCGAGTTGAGACTTGACACTGTCAATGATTTCGTATCCTCTGACTGATCTGAAATTGTTAATAGCGTTTTTCTCGCTATCAATGCTGGAGGAATCATCCAGCAAAATGGATGCATCACAACCTTGAACAAAGCAATCGTGAAAATGAAGCCGAATCAGTGATGCAGCCATTCTGCGCTCTCTTGAAACAGCTGTGCGAATACCTGTTCGGATTGTATTCAGGGCATTTGGACATGTGGTGTCATAGAAAGTTGAAGACAGCTGTGCACCACATTCCGTAGAGATAACAGAGAACAAGAACATGAAGAGAAGGGTATAGCAATAATTCGAGAGAGAAGCCATTTTCACAAGTAGATAGCGAAATTAGAGCAGCTCAGTTTTGAAAGATATGATGGAAGAGAAGTGTAAGCTTTGCGTGTTATTTATAGTTGGGTTACACTGTTTGGGTTTAGTCCATGAAGGCGGCTTCGTGTATATTGTTCAAAACTCGAAATGCAGAATAGTTTGCATTGATTCATTCTATGTTTGCTGCTTTACGTGTATGGAGCAAATCAAACTAATGATACTAGGGGAAATGCATGCATAAATATTTATATGGCAAGTAGGTTGGATTTTTCCATTTTACTTAATATAACAGTTGCCGCATAGAATTTTTTTTTTTTTACTGTATATCTTTGCTGGCATGCATGCGATGCAAGTTGGAAACCACTGAAAATCATTGTAGTCAATATTATCCACGCTTAGACATTGTATTAATCAATAAATTTATAATTTTGACTTTATCTTATTTTTTTATTTTCATACTTCTGAAGGAATCTAACTATTTAAATAAAAAATAAAATTAGAAACCATTTTTATTGGTCGAAGAACAATATTTTTTACTTAATTGAGATGGGAGTTTCACACACACACACACACATGTAGCAATAGCTCATTTAATCATGCTTAACTAAGAACTTTCGGCATTTCTCTGATCCGGAAAATTCATTTAGTTAATGACCTCTGCATCCCTCTATTTTAGTCAAATAATAAATAATAACATGGTATGTACAATATTTTCATGCAAACCCCACCATTGCTTTTCGTGGAAAATCTATTAACAAAATTGATAACAAATAACTTACACTGATAAGAACAAAAAAAAAAAAAAACAATGAATCAATAGATTAAATAAAAGATGTAAGAGTTGTATTATAACATTGTCTTCAGTATATTAGTTGATTTTTGATATTTTTAATTTTAACAAAATTCTGATGAGAAATCGATTCTAGAATAAAATCTTCTTTTTTTTTTTTTTTTTTTTTGTCCCTTGTACTTAATACAAAAATCTTCATCTATGTTGTTTGCTTACATAATTCTCATATGTAACGTGAAAATCTAAAAGAAAAATCATTGTATTAATTGTGGAGTGTAATGTTAGTTTTATATTTTATGTTAAAATGATTGAGTTTGATAAAAAATGATTCGATTACCAATACTTGACAATATCATGCGATTAGCAATAATAGACATTATAGATAAACAATAATAAACAACAACAATTTTTATCCAATGAAGAGATTTTTCATAAGATTTTTCTTTGATAACAAATCATTGTAATTAATTTACTTTTATTACTTTATCAATTATTAATTGAATTTATTATTATGGTTTATTTATAATAGGTTTATGTTAATTAATTAAAGATTTATTACTGTTAATTTATTTAAGATGTAACAATAAAACCTTATGTCTGATTTACTTTTATTATTTAATCAATTATTAACTAAATTTGTTTGTTGTAGACTTCAATTAATTAGTTAGAGATTTATTATTTTTGATTTATCTAGAATATAACAAATCTTAAAGTGCTTTGGTCTCTTAATTGTAATTTTTAATTTTTAATTTTTTGTATAAATGTTTTTCACTTATCAAGTATTCTAAGATTTAAATGCAAAAAATTTTATTTAGGTTTCTTTCTCTACCATCTTAAATGAGAAAAACACATTATTGGACCTAATAACATAAGGACCACTGAGTTTTTGTAAAGTAACAAAATAACATATCTTTTATAAAACATTGCCTCAATCTCTACTGTTTAGTTTTCTCAAAAATCTGTTATACAAATAATTATTTTTTAAAAAAAATAAATAAGTCTTTGAATTGCTCTATGTTTGCTGCTGTATGTGTTTAGAGCAAATCAAACTTAAACTACTTGGAGAAATGCATGCATGATATAATTGTATGGGAAGTGGGAAGGACTTTTCTGTTTAATTTAATATACTATTTGCCATTTGTATTATTATTATTATTATTATTTTCTATTGCATGCATTCCTTATCTTGTCTTTGCTGCAGTATAAGCAATACGGTATTGAAACCATTGAAAACCATTGTAGTCAAAATTATCCACAATTAAAGTGACAGTTGTATTAATCAATCAATTTAATTAGAATATTGACTTTATCTTCTTTTTCTTTTTTTTAATTTTCATACTTCCAAAGCAATCTAATAATTAAAAAGGAAACAATTTTTTTTTTGGAAGAGTAATAATTTTTTTGTTCAATTGAGAGTTTGATATATATATATATATATATAGCAATAATGTATGTATACTTTACTATGAACTTTTAGGAGAGATTATCGCATATCTCTATGGAACTTTACTTATCTCCCATTGACCGTCAACACTTTTAAGGGCATTAGGGGGTTATTCAACCAAAAAATTATAAACAAAAAGTTTTGTTTAACCCCTTACCTCTCATTCTCTCTTTTTATCATATTTACTTTACAAATTAATCAAGAAATTGTCATTTTTTTCTATAAATTAGAAACATAACAAAAAGAATTATAAACAATATAAATAAGCAATTTTGAATTCTTGATCTGGCCTGCTAACTGAAGCAGAATTACAAAAAAAATATATATATATGAGAGAGGATCGAAACCACAGGAAAATAAAAATAATAGAAAGTTAAAATTGCAGAAAGAAAGAAAAAAAGTCTTTGAATTCCATTCTATTGAAGCAAATATACACAAGGGCAAATATTTATAGAGATAAATTTACAGTACAACGTTGATACGAAGGGCATGAATAGAATTTTTTTTAACCAAAATTTGGCTTCTAGTACAATTCTTCGTCTTTTCTTTGATTTATTTATTTATTTATTTTGTTGAAGAAGCAGAAATGAAAAAAAATAGAACTTTATCAAAATTAAAAGTATAAATTCGAAAAAAAAAGAAAGAAGAGTAACATTATGAAAATCAATTCAAACAAATATTTATCATAAAGGATCACATTTTTGTTTTCTTTGTTGCAAGACTTTCGAAGAAAAGTTAAAAATGTTATTTCGTAAAGTTATAAGTGAATTAATGTTGTTAACAGTCAAGAAGAGAGAACGTTCGGGTCCCTGTATTTTAGTGAAATAATAAATAAAATCATAGTATTGTAACATAGTTTCGTGTGATCACTGCCATTTAATTTTTAAGCTTCATAACAAATAAGTTATTGAATTTAAAATGAGATAAGATAACAAATAAAGATGAAAGAATTATATTACAACATTATTTTCAATAATTTCTTGACTTCGATATTTTATTTTTGACAAAAAATCATACTAGAAATTAATCCTAGTGTAAAATCTTACTTATTTTTTCCACATGGTGTAAAAATTTTGATTCATTTCTTTTGTCAGGATAATTCTCTTATGGACCTAAATTCGAATATATATATATATATATTTTTTTTATTCACTGATTTATTTATCAAAAATAAAAAATCAAAAGCTTATATATTTCAAAAGGTTTTAGGGTATACAGTAAAATTATCAATTAGTAAAAGAGGTTTTAAATATAATTTGACAGCAGGAACTTGGACAATAAAATCATAAAAATGGTGTCCTTATTTAATGTTTCTACAAACTTTGGGCATTCTATTGTTATTATCGCAATTCAATTTGACTGCTACGTTGTGGGTTTTAATGGTTGATCTTTTGGCCTTATTTTTTTGACTTTATTTTAGATTTCATTCTGCTTCGTATTTGTAACATACATAATTCTTTTCAAATTGTTTTGTAAGTTCAGATCTTACTCCCAAACCGTTAGTTTTTACAGTTAAGTTCATTGCGAATAATATATTTTGGCTCCTACATTGTATAAAATCAATATTTAAAGACAAAAATATTCTCTTTAAAATATAAAATAAAGACTACTTTATTTTATATTTTTAAGATTATTTTATATTAATCTTTAACTTTTTTTAATCTCTAATTCAATTTTGTGGACCTTCTTCATGACACCGGTCATATATATATATATATATATATATCACTATCTCTCTCTCTCTCTCTCTCTCTCTCTCTCTATATATATATATATATATATATGGACACACACACACGTCTGTATGTATGGATGGATAGAAAAAAGTTTAAATACAAATATTTGAGGCCTTAGCTTTAAATTTTAACTTTTAACTTAGTCATATTCGACATGTTATTACAGTATATTTATGTCCTCTGTTTGAATTAATGAAAAAAATTAAAAAATAATTTGGATATGAAAATGATGAAAATTAAAAATTTTATAAGCACTAATTTTGAAAAATGAAAATGGCAATAATGTCATTATATTGTATATTACAACATATTATATCAAAGAATTGAACTATAACACAATTGAAAACTTGAAAATTGAACAAAATTTTACAACATTTCATAATTAGTTAACAATATTGCAAACTTTTCGTATTTGATTTGTAGAACCTATGAACGAGTTAATATCCCCCATTTTCATCATGGTTGTTGCAAAATCAGATTTGAATTTGAAAGGGTTTTTGCTATGCCTGTTAACAATACTATTTGTAGATAAAGAACTTGATCTGAATAAGATTCTTGAAGTAATTGTTATCAAAAAATTAGGTGTAACCAAATTAAGTGGTGCAAGATTTTTGTCACCACCAATTGCTAGACATTGATATCTTTGAGTGCTAGCAAAGCTAGCATCAACAACGTTTTGATTGTTATAAATCCTATCTTAAAAAGTAAAAAATTGTGCTTGACCAGTTGTATTAGAACTTGAAAAGGCAACCATGTCTCTTACAACAAGCCTTGCAAGGATTTCTCTAAAGCTAGGGAGATTGTCATTAGTTAAGCTTTTGTTGGTGAAAGGAATCTTTCATTAACCTTGAGTGAGAAAGAGAAGAAAGACTTGCTAAGAAAGGCATATAGTGACTAATTTTGAGTTTGAGTGATAGAGTTCTAAGAGAGGTATCAAAGCAACCTACAACTACTTCCTTATACTTGTAATTAAAGAATTTGTTTATGATGACATCCTTAACAAATAGATTGTATAGAAAAAGACAACTATATAATTTCTCTATGCAACCTAAAACATCAATACAAGAGCACTTTGAAAACTATAACAACAAAATTTTAAATCTTGAAGTAATAAATATCAAAGTGAATGATGAAGATTAGGCATTAATGCTTTTGAGATATTTGCTAAATTCATAAAAGTATTTTGTGGATAAGGAAACATTATTAATGGAAGATATAAAGGTTGCATTGAATACAAAAGAATTATAAAAAAAATGAGTGGAGGGAATCAAACACAGATGAAAAGCTCTTAGCTAGAGAAAAAACAAAGAAGAAAGATGCCAAGAAACAAAACAAGGATAAGTTTAGGTTAAAAATGAAGAAGAAAAAAAATGCTTTAATTGTAAGAAAGAAGGGCATTTCAAGAGAAATTGTCCAAAGAGGAAGAATGAAAAAGAAAAAAGCGTGAAAAACCTATAATGCTGCTATAACTTCTAGATCAAAAAAGGTTTCAAAGGATTTAGACTTTTTAAGTGCAAGTTATGAAAGAATTGATACACTTACTATTGCACTAGAGGCAAAAGAGTCAAGCTTGGACAACATATCTTGTGAAGACTAAAATTTCAAATATCCTTATCGTGATTGATGACAAACCATCAAGTTAGTAAGTTTTAAATTTAGGATGTTCAGTTCATATGTGTCCTAACAAGTATTTTTTTTTTTAATTCTTGTAAAGTCTCTAATAGGGGGAATGCATTAATAAGGAACAATAATATATATATTATCATTGGGATTGATTCTACATAGCTTAGAAAGCATGATAGTTAAAACCCTTAATCAAATAGGCTTGTGCCAAAATTAAAAAGAAGTCTAATATCTATAGGAATGCTAGACAACTCAAAGTATACTTTCAAAGTAGAAAATGAGAACTTGAAAGCATACAAAGGATCAATGATCTTAATGAAGAGAAAAATGATGAATGGACTATATTTCTTATAAGGAACCATTGTGATAGGTAATGGTTCCTTTTCATTTGAATCATAACTTAATAAGATCAAATTATAGAACTAAGGTTAGGCCACATGAGTAAGAAATAATTAAAGTAACTTTGTAGGGAAAGCCTTTTGAGAAGTGACAAGATAAAGTTACTTGATTTATGTAAAAATTGTATTTTGGAAAAAGTTACAAGGCTGGAGTTTAACATAACAAGTAGAGTCACTTGATTTATGTAAAAATTGTATTTTGGAAAAAGTTACAATGCTAAAGTTTAACATCGCACAAAAAGAACCTTAAATTACATCCATTTAAATTTGTGAAGGCTTACTTAAGCCTTATCTCTTAGTGGTGATAGGTATTTTTTATCAATTTTTGATCATTTTTTTTTAATAAAGGATTGGCTTTACATTCTCAAATATAAAATCAATTGCTTGAGAAGTTTAAGAATTGGAAAAACCTTTTAAAGTATCAAAGTAGGAAGGGGGTTAAAAGGCTAAGGATTGATAATGACTTAAAGTTTTGTACCTGTAAATTTGATTAATTTTGTTAAGAAAATGAAATTGTAAGGCATAAAACTATAAGGCATATACTTCAATAAAATGAGTTGGCAAAAAGAATGAATAGAAAATTGCTTAATAAGATAAGATGCATGTTGGTTAACTCCAAGTTAGACAAAGTTTTCTAGGTAGAAGCAATAAACATAACATGTTATTTGATCAATAAAAGTCCATCTATAGACTTTGGATTCATGACACTTGAAGAGAAGTGGAATGGCAAACCTACAAATTATGAAAATTTCAGAAGTTTTAGTTATCCTACTTATATATGTGTAAGTCAACAAAAACCTGATCCAATAACATTAAGGGATACCTTCATTCTAGAAGGAGTCAAGGGCTATAAAATTTGGTATTTAGGCACCAAGCCTACTAAGTGCATAATTAATAGGGATGCAATCTTTAATGAGAATGTTATAGTGTGTCTAAATAAGACATCAACATATGAGAAAATAATAAATAAACTTGAGAAGGTTATTGTTGAAATTATGGTAGAGAAGTAGACAAGTCAACAATAATCTGAAAAGGAGCATGAACGTCTAGGCTTACTATTAGAGTGGAAGTTAAATTTAAAAAATTATAAGTTGGCAAAGGACAAGATAAGAAGGTAAATTAAACCTCTTATCAACTATGCATATGTAGATTTGATGGCTTTTGCTTTATTATTTACTAAAAAACTAAATGATGACAAGCCAGAAGTTATTTAGAAGCTGTAAATAGGAAGGATAAATTATTGTAGCAATAAACTATAGTTGATAAAATGGAATTTTTGTTTAAAGACAAGACTTAGAGACTAATTTCAAGAACAAAAAAAAAAGAAAGTTGTCAATTGTAAGTGAATTTTCAAGAGGAAGGAAGGCATTTTAAAGGTTGATCTAGTAAGGTACAAAATAAGATTGGTTGCTAGAAGTTTATTCAAAGGCAAAAGATATACTTTAATGAAGTTTTCTCACATGTTGTTAGACATAGTTCAAGAAGGTATTGCTAAGAATGGTTGTCATATTAGATATGGAATTGGATCAACTAAATATCATGACAACTTTTCTTCATAGAAAACTTGAGAAATAGATACTTATAGAGTAACTTGAGGGTTTTATGGAACTAAAAAATGAAGATTATGTTTGTTTGCTTGAAAAGTCTTTTTATAAGTTAAAGTAATCTGCTAGACAATAATATAGGAGGTTTGGTGAGTTTATGATTGTACATGGTTATTCTAAAAATCTTCATGATAGTTATTTTTATTGTCATCGATTAGATCAAAGTTAAAGCTTTATTTTTCCTATTCTATACTGATGACATGTTTATACCTTGTAAACACAAGTAAGAAATAGAAAAGTTAAATGTATTACTTAGTAGAGAATTTGAAATGAAGGAAATAAAAAGTGCACATAAAATTTTTGGCATAAACATTCTTAAGAAAACAAATGAGAAATTATTGTTTCTAAATTAAAAAGATTATTTTAAGAAAGTTTTACACAAGTTTAATATGAATGAAAGCAAACCTATTAAGATTTTAATGGCAAATCATTTCAAGTTGTTACCTTCTTAATCAACATCAATAGCAAAAAAAAGAAATATTACAGCATAAAACATACCATGTACATAGGTTGTTGACAACCTTATATATGTAATGGTATTACTAGGCCAAACCTAGCTTATGTAATTAACTTGGTTAGCAGGTATATGAGTAAATTAGGAAGACAGTATTGGATTGTTATCAAAGGGATACTTAAGTATTTGAAGGGGACAATAGATTATAAATTAGTTTATGAAGGATGTAAAAAAGTCATTGACAAGCTATGTGGTTACTCATATTTACTTTTGTAGGAGACTAATAACTGGTTATTTATTTATCTTGAATCAATGTCTTACTAGTTGGAAATCATGTTTATAGACCATTGTTACTTTATCTTCAACTAAAGCTAAATTCATAGCATTAACTGAAGTTGTGAAGAGTGATTGTGGCTAAAGTGACTTGTTAATAAGTTATGGAAGGAATCTAAACCTATAACACTCTCTTCAATAACCATCAAAGCACTATATTTCTCTTAAAAAATTAAGCCTGTCACAAGAGAACAAAACATATAAATATCAGTAAATTTTTCAATAGCTTAATAATATTGGGTTTTATTTTGCTTGAGAAAATTCACAAAAATGTGAATCCTACTAATATATTAACAAAAGTACTTTCAATTTCTAAGTTTGCTTTGTGCTTAAACTTAGCAAACATTGTTGGTTTTCATTAGTTGGCAAAGTTTAAAAGCAAGTAGAGTGTGAGTTTCTTGCAAATAAGATGGAGATTTGTAAAAAGTGAGGTGCCTTTAGAAGTTGATCGGAGTGTGCTCAATAGCTGTTGACATGGATCAAAATTCATTTTTTTTTCATTTTGTTTGTTGGTTATTCTATTAAGCAAAAAATAGAATTTGACTGGTTTTTGGTGGATCTTCTGAGAATAATGTTTTTCAATATATATGATCGTTCTCAACATATGAGTACTCATTAGAAAGTTTACTCAATCCTCTACACTTTAATCTTCATTTTTGGAAATAAAGTTCAAATTTCATATTTGCTCCCGTAGATATAGGCATCTTAGCAAACCATGTAAATTCATTTTTGTTCATATGTTTGTTCATTTTTTTTATATTTTTATTCTATTTAATTTGTGTTCGTTCAAGTTAAGTTTTATTATTGATCAAAATTAAAGTCAAGATTCTAACATATACATATATTTTTCTAGTTATTCACAAATAAATAACTAAAAACTCAATTTCGAAAGATAAGATAGAGAAGAATGTAATGGAATCCTACGTTAAAAAGGAAAAAAAGGTATTTTTGAGTTTTATAAGAGTGGATTTTGCACATTATATTGGACATATTTTTTAGAAAGAAAATAATGGCCTAATCCGTGATAAGTGGTATTAAAGTCAAATCTATTTCGATTTCAATATTTCAGCCAAATACCCATACATACCAAACGCGTCTATAAATGGTCTACAAGTCTCGAGATACAATAGAATAGGTATCTAAGAAACCTCATCGTGACGAGGGTGTCACAGGATTGGGAAGAGTAGAGTGTGATAGAATCTGACATTAAACTACAAAGGGGTATTCTTGAATTTTATAAGAATAGGTTCAGTACACTTTATTAGATATGCCTTTTGAGAAGAAGATAATAGCTTAGTTCGTAACAAGTGGTATCAAAGTTAAACCGATTTTAATTTTAATATTTCAACCAAAAGCTCACGTATGCCGAATATGTTTATGAAAAATCTATAAATCTTGAAATAGAACATAACAGATATGTAACAAATTTCATTGTGACGAAAACATTACAAGATTGAATGGAAAAAAATATAATAGAATCACGTATTGAACAAAAAAGATATATTTTTAAATTTTATAAAAATAAATACTGTATATTTTATTAAATATACTTTTTTCAAAAAATAATAATATAATCAACAACAAGAAGCACAAGCGTGACATTTCATTTATAGTCTTCAAAGGTTGGCCTTTGAAGGAGTGACTTGCTGTGGTCACAGGCGTCTTTTCCCTTCAAAGTATATAAATTCATATAATTCATAAATAGCCTAAACATACATAAATTATTATTATAATTATTCCAACAACTTCCAAAGCATAACTATATTGTTATTATTTTTCCAACGACGTTTAAGGCATAACTAGTCTTCTTATTGTACGTGTTTAATTATAGCAAATCAAAGTTTACTTTCGAGTTCGAAACATATGCGTTAGCAATTAATTACGCATCATCCATAGAAGGATTGTGCATTATTTTATTAATATCATTTGGCTTCGTTGTTTATTTGGGGCCAGCTGGCTTGCATGTTTTTTTGTTTTCGTCCTCTGGCTGGTTAGTTTCGCTGCTGAAACCAATAAAAAGATACTGCAGCCAAAAGAATCCAATCCGTACTAAGACTAGAAGCGGTATTGATTGGCCAATTTAGAATGTTGACAATTGCAAAATATATTTTTAGGCACATGATGGTGCCATCAGGATTTGTCGCAAGTTCTTAATGCCCTTATTATGATTTGACCAATACTGATTAATTAATATTAGTGTAGAATAATTAATGATGCACGTGGGCTGCATTCCCATCTAAAAACAAGCCATAGACGGCTCTCCTATTCTACCCTGCTTCTAATGCTTGGAATATCTACAATAAGCCTACGCGAAAGTAGTTAATTAATTACTCATTAATTACTAGCTGAGAACATAATTTTGGCATTTTGCTTCTTATTTTACTTTTATAAAAGAACTTACCAAATCAAATATTATTAATTTATTTCTATACAATATATATACCACCAACATACTAATACTTTTTAGCATTACGGAGAATTAGAGAGAGATTGAGACATGATAATAATATATTTAGAATAAATAATAAAATTAATTTCTAATAAATAATCTATAATAATAAATAAACACATTAACCATTAAGCATATATTAAAGATTGGAGAAGATGTAAATTTTTGGGTACAAAAATGCTATCATATTTTTTTCTTTTTTTTTTCTAAATTACATGCAGCTGTGTGCACAAATTAGAGCTGTCGAGTGATGATAACTCTTTAGCTCTTATAACATACACTCTGTTGTTAAATTTGATTTTTAGACTGACACAATATTCATCTTTACAAATTTAAACTTAAGAAAACGTTTAGACAATTAATAACACGAGACGAATAAATCCATGAGAAGGACATTCCAGGAAAGAGAGGGGCTGATACCTGTTGACCAAGTAGATGCAAACGACGCAGTAAGAGTCAAGAGGAGTCGGGAAAGTTTCATCCTCACCTAATTCAACCCATTACTACCTAGTTCTGCTCAGGAAACCGCGTTTGTTGGCATAACCAGATCAGAATGATTTTGGGGGTCATGACATCCGGGTCCCTGACTTTCAGTAAAATAATGACTTAAGAATATATTTTTTGCATTATTGTACACAAGCCCCTATATATCAAACTCTAGTTAAAATCTATTATTAAAATATTTATTTTTTTATATCCAAAAAATATATTTTCTAAATTGTATATCTATAAGAAAAATAACTTAGCTAAATAAAATAAATAAAAAGTTTAGTACCAAGCAAAAGAAAGAAAAAGTACATGGGATTTTAATTGTAAATTTTAGCATGAATATTGTTTAAAAAAAAATCAAAATGGTCAAAATCAAAGAAATTATAAGTAGCACTTGAGTGGTTTACATTTTTTTTAAAGATAATTTGTCAAATAAAGTTAATTTAATAAAGGTGAGGTTGTAGTAAATCTTTGCATTTTTTACTTGAGACCTTATGCTACATACCTTATGCTATTTTCTTTTTTTACTAATACATACATCCATAAATACATATATATATATAGTGATATGTTTCATACGAACTTAAAATATTAAAGGACTTATTTGCTTCAAAGTTTTTTTTTTTGGGTTATTGTAGTTGATCGTTAATTTTGCTTAATAGGATTTTGACCGAATGTAAAGGCAGGGATCCGTTTCACAAATATTGATAAACTATGGACTTTATTTATTATTTGGGCACAATATAGGGGTCCCAATTTAATTACCCTGATAAATTTTTCGCCGTTGAAAAAATGCTCAAATAAAATTAAGATAAGGACACCCATGCTCTTTTGGTTTACGAGTTGCATATAGCAGCAATACTTACAAGGGAAGGTATGCACAAGGAAAAAATAAAAATAAAAAATAAGTAAACTACGCGGACGAACAGTATAATTAAATTAAAAGCACAAATCATTGACATGTATAATAAATTTGCTTTGCACTGAACGAAAGCTGCAGCAAACATAGAATGAATCCACGAAGAGTGAATTATGTAATTAGCCGCCTTCATGGACCAAACAAAAAGATTAATCATTCAAACAACAAGATGGGTAGCACTATAAATAACATGCAAGGATTTTGTTCCTCCATAACATCTTACAAAGCTGAGCTATATCTTCTCTTAATATTGGCTACTTCTAATTCAAACAGCAGCAGAGCTACCACGCAAAAATGGCATCTCGTAAAAATCATAGCTATACTATTCTCTTGGTGTTATTGTTCTGCATTATATCTACTCAATGTGTTGCGCAACTATCCTCAACATTCTACGACACAACATGTCCAAATGCCCTTAATACTATCCGAAAAGGTATTCGCACAGCTGTCTCAAGAGAGCGCAGAATGGCTGCATCACTGATTCGGCTTCATTTTCACGATTGCTTTGTTCAAGGTTGTGATGCATCCATTTTGTTGGATGATTCCTCCTCCATCGACAGCGAGAAAAACGCGATTAACAATTTCAGATCAGTCAGAGGGTACGAAGTCATTGATAGTATCAAGTCTCAACTCGAAGGAATTTGTCCTGGAGTTGTTTCTTGCGCTGATATTGTTGCAGTTGCAGCCCGTGATGCATCGTTTGCTGTAAGTAAACCATATTCATAAAACTCGCCAGACCTAAATTCTAATTAATTTATAGCATGAATGAATGATAATAATTGGTAATTTTGATTACTATTGCAGGTTGGTGGACCATCATGGACAGTCAAACTTGGAAGAAGAGATTCCACTACGGCGAGCAAAAGCTTAGCTGAAGGCAATCTCCCCAACTTTAGAGACAGCCTTGAAAGGCTTATTGCTTTATTCGGTAGCAAAGGTTTGAATGCAAGAGACATGGTTGCCCTTTCAGGATCCCACACAATTGGCCAAGCACAATGTGTTACTTTCCGTGAGAGGATTTATAACAATCAAAGCGTTATTGATGCTGGCTTTGCGAGCACTCGAAGACGACAGTGTCCAGCAACTGGTGGTAATGCAAATCTTGCACCACTTGATTTGGTTACACCCAATTCTTTTGACAACAATTACTTCAAGAATCTTATTCAGAAAAAGGGTCTTCTTGCATCAGACCAAGTACTCTTTAATGGTGGATCCACCGACAGTATTGTGGAGGAGTATAGCAAAAACCCTTCAAAATTCAAATCTGATTTCGCAGCTGCCATGATAAAGATGGGAGATATCGACCCTCTCACTGGTTCTGCAGGTCAAATACGAAGAGTTTGCAGCATTGTCAACTGATTAGTATGAATGCTGAAAAATTTTCATTCAATTTTCAATTCTCAATTGTGTTATAATACAATTCTTTGATTCATTATTTCGTAATAAACAATCGGTTGACGTTGCTATCATATAATCATTTATTAAATTCTATATTGTTCTGAAATTGTTTGATGATATTTTTTCTTTTGGCGAAGAGGTGAACATTTCGCAGGGCAAAGGCCGTGGCCTTATTATATGGTTTAAAAAATGTCGAGCTTCTTAAGGGGAGAGGTATTTTTAGAATGACAATTCGTGTTTGTGCTGTGTTGTCGTCAGAACCTCACTTTCTGATCTTCAACAACAGAGCGATTATCTCCATGATCGTCGTTACCTACATATTAGGATTAAACCTTCGCTTAGATACCGATTGATGCAGTGAAAACTTAAAAGACAATATGACAGCGAATTTTTTGAAAAATTATTATATTAATTGAAAAAAATTGCATTTAGAGTAAAATATATACCATTTTATAATAGGATAAACTTATTTTTTTCTAATTCAGCCCGAGTAAAAATTATATATCATATTTTAACTTGAATTTATGAAGTAATTAACATATCTAATAGCATTTCATATAATAAACCTAAGTTGAATGAAGAATAAAGACTTTCTAAAATAATTAATTCTAACTAGAACCAAGAATTCGCAAACTAAGAAACTTGTCCAGATGGAGAGAGCTCGCCTTTCCCATTTGAAGACAACCCGCAAATGTGCTCTATATTAAAGAGACAAAGAATAAATTAATTATTCTTTGTTAAAAAATAATCTATTTGCTAAAACTATTTTAAAGCGATGCTATTAAAAACCCTTTCAAACTTCTCATAGAACTCCTCTACCAAATACATACTCTTGAAACAAATTTAGAATTATAGTACTTTTGATAACACTTAAAATAATGCCAAAACAGTCTTTTGTAGATATTTATTCATTGTTATTTATCTTCACGGTCTAAAAATAATAATAATAATAAAGCAATCAAAAGTTGTAGAGTGTATTTCTTGTATTGATTGAACTGAATGATTACAATTATTGATACGAATATATGGTACAAGAAAAGAAACCCTAGAAACAATTACAAGCTTACACCTAATGCTATCAAGGGTACTATTCGCTATAGTAACAAAAGTAAAATAATAAAGGACTCAGTTTACGGCAATCTCTCTTGGAGGTAAAATAACAACTGGTTTTAGTATTTTGTCTTGTCTCTCAATGAAGGAATTTTGCTTGTCAAACAATTATAGACCTCTTAAACAACTTTAAATATGATTAACACTTTATTAGAATTTAACAAAGTATTTACTTGGTTAAAACTTTCCTTCAAGGTCAGCATTCTCACAGAATGTTGAGCTTGGTTCTTAAACTTTTAAATTATCTACTAGTTGATCTTTGGAGGGAACATACCTAACTTCAAGCTTTTCTGCTGTAACTTTTTCTTTAATACAACGCAAATTAATCTCAATGTGCTTTGACCTGCCATGAAATACTAGATTTGTAGCCAATGATGTTAAACTTGTGTTATCACAACAAATGTTGGGTTTCTAAATTATCTTCATATTTAATTCTATAATTAGTAATTTTAGCTACATGACTTATGCTCTTGTCAAAGATAAGGGCTGGTGTTTAGATTTAATTAAGAACTTAACAACTACCTTTTGCTTCCTCAAGCTCCAAGACACAAGATTTTATTAAGGAAAATGTTGTATCAACTCGTAAACCTCCTATCATACTGTCACTAGACCAATCAACATCTGTAAACCATGTAATCTCCATTCTTCCTTTAGTAGTAGAGTCCATGACTTATTGTTCCTTGTATATATCTAAGTACTCTTTTACAAGTTATTTAATGGCATTATTTTAGACTTTCATGTATTGGCTTAGCTTATTTACTCTGTATGCAATCTCAAATCTTAAAAGAGTCAAGTATTGCAAAACAATTATAACACTTCTATAAAGAGATGAATAATGAAATTGAGTTCCATTGTCTTTTAATAGCTTTTCATTTGTACTCATGGAAGTTAGAATTTTTTTTTTGTAGTCTTCCATTCTTATTTTACTGAGTAGATTTTGATTATATTTAATTTGACATAAATGCATGTCCTACTGGTCTCTTAATACTTGAATTGTTAGAAAGTAATTCAAAAAGCCAAGCAATTTCAAAAAAAAGAGCCGCTCAACTTATTTATGATATCATTATTGGAACATTATTGTTTTTGGTTAATAAAAAGTATGTAAATATATTAAAAGCATCACCAAGTTCATTTTGCTTCCAAATGAATAGCAATGTGTAAAACTTTAAGTTTATGAATCTCCAAACTAGCAGAGCCTTTTTTTAACTTATCATACTTGGCTCATGAAGTTTGTTTCAATCCATACAATGCCTTATTAACCCTTGCAAATATGATTTAGGTGTTTGCTATATTCATTGCCTTCTAGTTCAACCGTGAATACTTCTTCAACTAATTCTCCATTTGAAAAGGTATTATTGACATAGTTTATTTGACGTCTCATTCATACATGATAGCAATGATAAATATTAGCTTAATTATTGTAGACCTTACTACTAGGTTAGAGGTTTCAGTGAAGTCCACATTAGCTATTTGATGGTACCCTTTGGCCACCAATCTAACCTTGTACGTATTTACTGATCCATCTGGCTTGTACTTGACTTTAAAAAGCCATATGTTTCCTACAATTTTTGTATCTGGTATTAAAGGAATAAGTGACCATACATTTCTGTTTTATAGTGTTTGATATTCTTCTTCCATGGCTTTCATGCACGCACTATTAGTCATGCCTTCCTCAATGCTATTGAAAATTATTTCAGTGTCTACTGAGTGTTTTTAAGTGAAAAGATTTTGGAAATGAAAATTCCATCCTTTGATCCAGTTACCATTAGGTGAGTGTTTAAGGAAAACTATTGTGATAGTTGTTGAAAACTTTGTGTTTCAATTTTATGATCATTATCTACTATATCATGATAATTAGGTTATGGCTAATACGGTGCATGGTTTATCAGATTTTGTATGGCTTGCATGTCTGAGGAAGATCTTTATTATAATTGTTTAAGGAGATTGACCTTTTGCAAGATTACTCAAAAAGTGTTATTCTAAAGTTGAATCCATACTAAATTAAAATTAAGGAATTAAAGGATCTATGATTCAGACTTGCTTTTGATATATTTTCATTGGTTTTGAAAGACTACATGTCCAACTATATACAATATTCCTAAATTGGCTAGGCATTTATATATCTTATGCTTATTGTTATAGCCAGCAAAGATATACTTGAATGTGTGATATTAAAGTTTATATGAATTGTAGGGCTTAAGGTGTGAAAAATTGGCACACCCAAAAGTTTTGAGAAAAGATTAAAAAAGCAATCTAGTTTTATATTATAAAGCATTTGGAAAAGTAATATGTCATTCAAGATAGTAGTTAGAACTCATTTATTAAGCAAATAGTAGTTTCTAAGGCTTCAAATCAAAATCTTATTGGTAATTTGGTTGCGCCATTGACGTTAACTCCATTTTCGTTATATGCCCATGGCTTCTCTCTATTTTACTACTTTAGCGTGATATGTGCGGACATATGCACATGAGAAATACTCATTTTTCTTTCAAAAATAATTCCAAAGGTGTGAACTTACCTCTCATCAGTTTGCAATGTTTTGATTTCAATTCCTAAAGTGTTTTTCAATTTGTTGTTTGAAATCTATTATTGTTGATATTGTTTGAGCTATGTTAGCTAATGGAAAGATTTAAAAAATCTTGAATAATCATTTACTATACTCAAGATATATTTGAAGCTATCACTTAATGTTTCAAGAGCTGGACCCTGTAAACTAGGATATATAATCTCTAATGATCTTGTGATTTTGGTTTTATTACTTTTGAATGAAAATTTATGACTATTTCTATATTGACATGTTTCAAAATACGAAGAATGGCTTTTATTAACATTGAAATTTTTGCAAGAATCAAGGATTTTTGTTTTCAAGATTTGATCACGAAGGTAACCAAGTCTTTTGTGTAGACAATCTAAAACATAAACAAAATTATCATTTACTCTATGGCTTTCAATAGCAACTTAACTTGATTCATTTTGCAAACAAACAAGTGTTTTGTCAATTAAAGCAAACAAGGAACGTAAACTTGAACTTGTAAAAGATTAGTTTTTCCTTCAATCTTTTTCAAGTTTCTTAATAGGTAAAGACCATTTTTAACCATTCCTTTAACAACATCTTTCCCATCTTGTCAATTATAACACATATATCATCATCAAGCTGAATATCTAAATTATTATCTTTCACAAGTTTTAATACACTAAAAGAGATTTTTAGATATCTTGCACACAAACAAAATGTTTTTTAAAATGATAGTTTTATTATTCTTTGCATACAAACAATTACTTCCTATGTATGTCTATACTATTTTATTTAGTTTCGATGGAAAAGTTGCTTAAGTCATTTGTTACATAATTTATGGCCTTATTATTGAGGTATTAACCATTATCACCTCTTTCTTCTCTTGACATTACATAGGCTAATATTTGTTCAAAATGTTTATTCACTTGGGACTACATTCTTGGGAACAAACTTCTGGTCAAATTTGTACTAACAAGACAATGTTAGATCCTCATTTTTATTACATATCAAACATGCTAGCTTAGTTTGCCTTAAGTAGATTTGCCTTAGCCTCTTCTTTTATTTTTCCTTCTATTCCTATCCACACCATAATTGTTAGTAGTAATGTTAACTTTCATATGTGTTGCAATGATATTATTATGCTGAATCTTATTTTCAAAAAATCAACAACTCTCTTCAGGCATCTTTTAACAACAAAGTGTTCGTTCTTAAAGATATGTTGACTATAAAAAGGTCATATTCAAAACCAAGACCCTTAAGATGTATTCAACCAAGTCTTCACCATTCACAAATTTTATTGACATGGATAGAGCATTAGTTACAGTTCTCATCTTGGTGAAGTAATCATACATAGTTTGTGACATCTTTTTGTTGGCTTGGAGCTAATTTTTGAGCTACACAATTCAAGCATAAGATTGTGATAAGTGTATCTTGCATATGGCATCCCACAAGACTTTATAATTATTACAATTTGTCAAAGGAGGAAGAATAGTTTTCCTCATGGTGGATAGTAACTAGTTAAGAAGAAGTTAATCATATTTCCTCCATTAAATGTTGCAAGATTCTTAGTGGTGTCTATGCTTTGAGATTCATCAATTATGGTGTTGTGTGTGTGTTTGGAATGTACCTTGAGCAATCTATGTAACCTTTAAGGTTATTGATATAAACCATAAACAAAACCTATGTTTGCCATGTGAGAAAATTGTCCCTATTGAGTTTCACGAGAGTAGTGAAAAGAGATATTAGCTTATGGCAAAATGGGTGTGGTAGAGGCTGAGGTGTTTATTATGAATCCAAAAACTATTGCATTGTTATCCATTGATGTGGTAACCTGTAAGCTCTGAAACCAAGTCTAAAAAGGAATAAAGCAATTGACACATGTGGAATGTATTTCTTGTATTGATGGAATTGAATGATTATAGTAATTAATATGAATAAATAGTACGATGGGCAAAACACTAGAACAATTACAAGCTTACAGCTAATGCTATCAACTATCAATGGTAAGCTATATATACTATTTATTATGGTAACAAAAATAAAATGATAAAGGACTAAGTCTAGAGCAAACTTTCTTGTAGGTAAAGAAGCAACCAGTTTTAGTCTTCTATATTGCTTCACGATAAAGGAACTCTACTTGTTTAATAAGTTATAGACCTCTTAAGCAACTTCAAACATGATTAACACTTTATTAGCATTTAATCATGTATTTACTTGATTTACATTCTCAATAAATCTTATAATTCTTCAAATGATTTTTATCTTTCTAGGCTTAGTTTTCCCATTTTCTTATCTTTTATTGACAAATTTGTAAAATGCACATTATTTTAAAATGATCTTTGTTAGACAA
The DNA here is from genome assembly GCA_032401905.1 of Swietenia macrophylla. NCBI lineage: Eukaryota > Viridiplantae > Streptophyta > Magnoliopsida > Sapindales > Meliaceae > Swietenia > Swietenia macrophylla. Next base: position 2,515,546 of record CP135585.1, on the reverse strand, counting down.
GAAAATTACTAAGATGTAATATATATATATATATATATATATATGATAATTACTTTAATAATTTAATTTTCCTATTGCAAGATAAAAAAAAAACATCTTTATTAATCAAAGAGAAAATGGAGAACTCTTTCGACAATCTTAAAATGTCCTTAACTCATTGTAACACCTATGAATCAATTATATCAAACTTAACCATTCAACTATTAACATTATAGAAGAAGAGTTATGAGAGGACATCAATATTAAAAGCAAACTCAAAACACAACTTTCAAGTTTCATTTTTTCTTCAGATAACCTCAATTCACACTAGTCACCACCACCATGGTGTTTTCCACCTTCAAATCTTCAAGAGCCAATCACCAAGGATCTTTTCCGTTCATCCTAGGCAAAAACTCTCTTTAAGTTATTTATGATTTTACCCTTTGAATTTAGTTTATTTAACTTTGACTTCTTTGAAAAAATAAAGTATGAGATTTAGAATTTTATACATGAAGATGAGACTTTGTCATTGTTTGTTTGATAAGAAAAAGAATAAAAATGCAAGAAAATTAAATTTTATGTCTAGAAACAAACAACTATTGAGACAAATTTTAAAGATGCTAAAATATGTCTATTCTTTCTTTCTCTCTCGATGAATAGAGGTACTGTTATTTACTTTGTTGCGTGACAATTTGTTATGTTGTAGAAATTATTGGTTAGGCTGATTCAATCTCATATGATTTCTCCTTTCCTTTGTCATTTGATTGCAAATTTAACCCCGTGCGTGTGTGTGTGTGATATGCATTTGAGGCTTGTAGAAATGGCTAAAAGTAGTTTTAGATGTTTGAAAGTGCTTTTGCATTTGCTTTGTAATCTTGAATGAAAATAAACAACGCATGAATCCAATCAATTAAAATTTGACTCGATTTGTTTTCATAAAACAAATTGGACTGGATTAGTTTTGTTGATGTAGTAGCGTATTGAACATCATAGTATGAATGAAAGCCTATTAAATCATTTTAAATTAAGTTAATTAAATATTTCATATTCAATTTAAATTTGTTTTTGTTATGAAATATTTTATAAATTAATTTGTTATTTGTACTGTTAACTAATGAAATTTATGAAGAGGAATGCCATTTAACAAAAATTAAACACCAGACTGATACCTATAATGGTTGCTCTAATTATTATTATTATTATTATTATATAATTTTTTACTTTAGACAGGGTATAAATTTCGAGGGGAGAGTAAAACATATCTCAAAAGAGAAAGGCGTTTGGTTGTAATTCAATTCTCTTTTAAATTTGTTAAAAGGAAAAAAAATTAATATAGTTAAATTACAATTTAACAAACAAAAAACTGAGACATCTAAGTGTAAAGTCTCCTAATAATAATAAATCATTAGAAATCTTGGATAACAAAAAAAAAATTGCGGGTTTTCTTTTTTATAATTTTAGCTAAAAATTATTTAATAAGATATCCAATTATTTTTAATGTAATATTTATTGAGGTTAAAATAATAGCAGGTGACAATTACCATGAGAACCCGATAAAAAGAAAAAAAAATAATTTGAACATAATAATCTCTTATTTTTAATATTTTTCAACTTCAATTTAAAAGTGGATCAGCATGCACGTGCAAAACGACGTAGTCCCAGCCAAGTCCGAAGAAAGTTTCATCCTCTAAACCCTTCAAGTAATTATTAGATGGCGTTGTCGGCACAACATACCATGCAGAGACAGCGTTGTCAAAATTGAATTTGAGTTAATAACAATGCGTAGTCCTCAACTTTTGTAAAAACATTAAATAAAGTCATGATGTATATACGTTATAGTTTAAGTCCCTGCTGCAGCCGTCGAACTCTATTTAAAACATCTTAACAAAATTACGCAAGCAAAAATAAACAAGTAAAGACATTTTCAAGAAAAAAAGATTTAAAAATAAAAACATAAAATCAATTTGTCCAATGAATTTCTTCAAAAAGAAAAAATTAAAATTATTAATTTAGTTAAGATGATTGATATTATTTCGTAATTTTTTTTCTTTTAAATGCAGTAACGTCTTTGTTATTAAGTTTAAAAACTTTAAGGATTTGTTTCTTCAAAGTTGTTTAGGGTACAAGAGTTAAACATTAAATTTGTTAATGGGTTTTTTTTTTAACTAAATTTAATGGCAAACTGTTTGTTGTCATGCATGCATGTCACCTAGTAGCACAAGTTTGATTTGCTCCATACACGTAGAGCAGCGAACATAGAATAAATCAATGCAAGCTATTATACAATTGGAGGTTGAAATAAATATGCGAAGCCGCCTTCATGGACATAACGAAAGGAGTATTTCAAAGAATGAACCAATTACCTGTCTACTATAAATAACAAACAAGCCTTGCACTTCTCCTCCATCTTATCTTACAAAACTGAGTTACTTTAATTTGCTATCAACAAGTGAATATGTCTTTTCTTTTAAATTTTAGCTATACAATTCTCCTCATGTTGTTTTTCTTTATTATAACTACGCAATGTGATGCACAACTATCTTCAACATTCTATGATACCACATGTCCAAATGCCTTAAATACAATCCGAACAGGTATCCGCACAGCTGTTTCAAGAGAGCGCAGAATGGCTGCATCACTGATTCGGCTTCATTTTCATGATTGCTTTGTTCAAGGTTGTGATGCATCCATTTTGTTGGATGATTCCTCCTCCATCGATAGCGAGAAAAACGCGATTATCATTTTCGAATCCGTCAGAGGATACGAAGTCGTTGATAGTGTCAAGTCTCAACTCGAAGGAATTTGTCCTGGAGTCGTTTCTTGCGCTGATATTGTTGCCGTTGCAGCCCGTGATGTGGCTTTTGCTGTAAGTAAACCATATTCATATAGCTTTAGCTAGCCAGCCTTAATTAATTTCTAGCATGAATGGATGATTAATTAATTTGATAACTGCAGGTTGGCGGACCATCATGGACTGTTAAGCTTGGAAGAAGAGATTCCACTACAGCCAGCCGAAGCTTAACTGAAGGCAATCATCCTAGCTTTAGAGATGGCCTTGATAGCCTTATCGCTTTATTTGATAGAAAAGGTTTGACTGCAAGAGACATGGTTGCCCTTTCAGGATCGCATACAATTGGCCAAGCGCAATGCGTTACTTTCCGTGATAGGATTTATAACAATCAAAGCGTTATTGACGCTGGCTTTGCTAGCACTCGAAGACGACAGTGTCCAGCAACTGGTGGTAATGCAAATCTTGCACCACTTGATTTTGTTACACCCAATTCTTTTGATAACAATTACTTCAAGAATCTTATACAGAAAAAGGGCCTTCTTGAATCAGACCAAGTACTCTTTAGTGGTGGATCTACAGACAGTATTGTTGAGTATAGCAAAAACCCATCAAAATTCAAATCTGATTTCGCAGCTGCCATGATAAAGATGGGTCATATTGACCCTCTCACTGGTTCTGCAGGTCAAATACCAAAAGTTTGTAGTATTGTCAACTAATTACTATGAGTGCAGAAAATTTTCATTTAATTTGTAAATTTTCAATTGTGTGATAGTTCAATTCTTTGATTTTATATTGTAATAAACAGTAGGTTGACATTGTGTTCATCTAATCATGCATCTTATTCTTTATTTAATCAGCTTTATCAAAACGAGGTTATAATTGTAGCATTATAAATATTAGCCCATTGTAAAAATTAATGAGTTCTTTAATCACTTCTACTAAAGAATGTAGAATTATGGAGCTCATCATTCGAAAACCATCAACATAGAAACACACAATGATCAAGCAAGAGTACCAACAAAGAATTTCAAATTAACACCAAACTATTTGATCATACAAAACATTCAAGAAGGACTCCTCAATATCTAATCAAGGAAGAACAAAGTTAATTCAAGGAATCAAGATCAAAATTTTATTGAACAAGAAACCCAATTATACAAAAAACAAGAAATGATGAAGAACTCCCTCATTCACTGCCCTTCCCTCTTTCTTTCTTTATCTCCTTTGACCCCTTTTTCCTTTCCAACTATCTACTACTTACAGCTAGTTTTCCATTCAATTATTTCTTGTTACATTACTTAACTAACTAATTAACTAACTTTCAGGCAATTAACTAACCAATTGAATTCATTAACTCATCATTAACAAAATCTTGCTAAATTAGCATAACAAACCTAGCTATGTTTTTTATCAACAAACAGGAAGAAGAACAGATAACATCCTCTTGTATTATAAATTTCAATCATTATTTAGAGTTACTAAATTTATTTCTAACAAAAATCGTTATTCCAATCATCATTAGAATTCTCATACATCAATTCTAACATAAATTTATTTCTAATTGCAACAATTAATAGGTAAATTTTATTGATAATAAATATACGATGATAGAGAAATTACTTATTTAAAGTTCCACACGCACACTTTCATACATCCATACATACATACATACATCATACATATATATATACGAACGTACGTACATACATATGTACATATGTTGCATAAAATATCATCTAATAATAATGATAATTGAAATTAATTGCATAATTATTTATCCTGTGGTTGTTCTATTGAATTTCTTCATCTAGCAATGAAAGATCTTTTACTATTTTTACTTTAGAAATATCAAGAAAAGCTTTTGATCTTCCCTCATAAATTTTGGAGAGTCTTTCTTCGCACAATTGCAGAAAACAACAACAATTGTAATTATAATTTAAAAAAACAGAGAGATTATGGTAAAAGGAAAGAATAGAAGATAAGTAATTATGTAATTATCTTTCAATATTGTTAGTAGTCTAAAGGAGTTGATTCATCAAACTTCGAACTTTAAAATTAAGTCTCCTGAATTTGAATCGTGGTCTTCGTCATCATAGTGTGGGCAATATTAGGGTTGGTATTCGATAGAAAGTGCTCCATGGCAAAGGAGCGTTGATCAATTCTCTTTCAGTTAATGCAACGTAGAGAGTTAAAAGGGAACAATGTAATGTAAATTGTAAGCTATATAAAATGCATACCTTTTTTACATGTAATAAGTAAGTTTTGCAATTTTTGGGACAATGAATCTCGTATTTATTATTGCCTTTTTGGAGGTTCAATTTTAATTTGGAAAGTTGGACTATCAACCATTTGATTTTAAAGATGTAATGGAGTTTCATAACCAACTTTACTATTGGGTCAAACTTAATGTGTTTGTTACAACTATACTCTAAAATAAACTATAACAGCGTGATAACACTTTGAAGTTGATTTGGTATGATTTTTCAAAGAGAATTGTTTTGAAAAATTTTATACTGATAGAGTTTTTATAAGTAAATATTTAAATACAAGGGACTCTATTGTTTAGTTATAAGAAACATTTTCACAGTAAATTAAGACCATCCAAATTAGGTAACAGCTCATGAACTTTTCATTTAAAGCACTGATTTTTGTATAATTACTTTAATAAACAAATTTTTAAAATTTATGTTTTGATAGAACTAGCGATCATATAAGTAAATTTTGCTGGAGAAAGATAGAAGCGGGTGTTCGATCAATTGGTATTTTTTCTACCATTTTGAATCCTACTCTTTTGGAAGAGGATTTTTGTCACGCTCCCAAAATTAGGGTTCGTGAATTAGGGTTTAATGGAATCATTTCGGTAGAGTTTCCTCTATACATAGGTACTACTAACTAAACCTACAAGTACAAAACTCTACAACACTTCCAATAGTCCACATAGAATCCCAACCACTGCCACGTAATATCCATTACAACAAAATTCAATATATTCATTCATTGATAACAATTATCTTCTTACAAAGTTCTGACAATATAGTACACACATATGCTCATTAATCCAAAATAGTACAAGTTAAGGGACGACATCTGTTTCTCGTCATCTACTATCATTTGCCCTCCTTAAACCTGAAAAGTAAGGGGGGTGAGTTAAAACCCAGTAGGTATTTACACATACAACTGAGATTTTTAAACGAAAAATAATAATATGTTTTCACTTTATCACGTCATAAATGACAGTAATTTAGTATAAAACTGATCATTTAACAATTATATATTTTAGTCATCACTATATGTCATGCAGAGTTTTGGGGCATTATTTCCAGGGACTGCCGTCCAGGAACGTATGGCCTGCGTACTTTAGGGGCTCTATACCCAGGGACCGCCGTCCATGATTTCAAGTTTACGGGCTTTCACCGTGGGACTGAAATCAAATCCATAGTCACCGGTGCTAACAAAAAAGTCATATACTATTTCACAATTTAACAACACACAGTAATAACAAAATAATTTATGCATACTGTTCACAACAGCATCAACAGTAAAAGGATGGTTTAAAATATTGAAATACTCAATTATATGTGAAATACCCACCTGGTCGAGTCAAAACGTGTACTGATCAAAATTTTAGTAATCCCCTTTCCTTTCGTTATCACCACCTAGCAATATTTCACAAGAATCGACGAGATTTACTAAAATGAATTACTAAGTTGCACTGCTTATAATAAAATATAAATAATGCTACTGTCCCAAATTCAGCTAAAATCTGGTTCAGAAATTCTAAAATCTTGAATTTCTAAAATAAAAATATTATAGATGAAAAATTACGAAAAAGTCCCTGTAATATAAATAATTACAAAAATATCCCAAAAATATTTACACTTACGACCTAAAATTATAAAAAATTACTATTTTACCACAAAATTTTTAGAAATTCTATTTTGACCCAAAACTAACAAAAATTTCAATCTTACCCTCTATTTATGAAAAATTCTATTCTTGCCCCACTTGAAATTCTACAATTGTACACCTAATCTTCAACAATTTCTAAAAAAATCTATCGATTAAACTATGTTATTAAACTCAAAATGAGTAGATCTAATACCCAAAAAGTCAAATTTGTAATAATAATATCAACTATAATCTCACCATAATAAATCTATTTATTACACCCAGTTTCTAACAATTTTGCACTAAATATACACAATTTTTCCACAATGAGGAAAGTAAAAAAAATCTTAACTCCTTACCCTTTTTTTTTTTTCTTTTCTTTTCTTCTTCTTCTTTGTCTTCTTCTTCTTCTTCTTCTCCTCCTCTCTGCCTCGGCCTTCTCTTCTTTCTTTCTTTTTTCTTCTTTCTCTTTCCTTTTTTCTCTTTTCTTCTTTTCCTTCTCGGGTGTTCCACGGTCTTCTTTTCCTTTAATAAGCAATTGAGCACAAAAAAATATATATAAAAATATATATAACACAACTGGGCCCAAGGAAAAAAAACTTTTGGGCCCAGATGTTACAATTTTACTACTGGGGTCTCATAAATAAGTAGGTGGTGAGTTACCAGGTTCTGTAACTTGCTCTCATTTTTGCTAATTTATAAATAATTACAACTTCAAACATTATGCAATTCAGTTTGAACTCAATCTTGATCATACATTATGTACTTTGGTTGGGTTTGATTTTTGAAGTCCTCAATTTGAGTTTGTTATGTTTGGCAACTAAGAATTTTAAAAGAAAACTTGAGAGAAAAACTGAGAAAGAAACTATGTTTATTTATTGCAAAAACTTGTGTGAATAAACACGAACATACTCTTATATACAAAAAGCTGATAACCAACTAAATTAATCCATAAAACTCACATGCATTCAGTAAAATATTTACAAGATAATAAAGAAACTAAAATACTAGCTAACAGGCTAAATAACTAAAGAAATATAATTAGAGCACAAGTATAGTCCAGCTCATTGCATCTTGCATAACTTCACCAGGACTTGATCTCTATTCTGAAATCAATATTAGCTTACATCCTTTACACTTCACCTCAAGCTCAAGGATCTTAACTAAACATTGTGATTGGATCAAAAGTATTAAACAAAGGAAATGCTAAAGGTTTAGTTAGAATGTCAACCACTTGAATAGTTCTTGGAACATATATGATATTTAGCAATTTGTTAAGAACTTTATCTTGCACAAAATAAACATCAAATTCAATTTGTTTTATGTAAGAAAGAAAGATCAAATTCTATACTGAGATAGTTGTACTGACATTGTCACAAAAAACTATGAAAGAAAGAGAAGGATTCAAGGAAAGTTTATCTAACATTGTCACTCAAAACTAGAACGTGCCACTACTTGTTGCACCTCTGAAAACCAAGACATAAGATTATTTCCAAGATAAACACAATAATCTCCTACACTTCTGTAATCATCCAAATTACAATCAAAATCAACATTAGAGAATTTTATTAATTAAAACTTGCCAATGTTGAAGAATTGAAGATCATATCTAGTTGTGGCCTAATGATATCAAAGAAACTTCATGTAAGTGTGCTAATGTGTCAAGGATGGATTTGATAAATATAGACTAAGTTTGTTTATGGTAAATGTAAGCTTAGGCTTAGTAATAGTTACATATAGAGCATCATTGAAGAAATCACCTTCAATCTTTGATAACCTCGCATTGGAATTCATTGGAATGTTAACATCTTTACAAACAAATGTATTTGCTCTAACTAGTAGATTCTAAATATAGTTGGTTCGGCAAAGATACAAACCACATAGTGTAGAAGTTACTTCAATTCCTAAAAAGTCAATAACAAATTCCAAGTCTTTAAGTGCAAAACTGTAGCTATCAAAATTTGTGAGCAAGATATCATCTATATAAATTAATACAAGAAGCAAAGATAAAGATTGTATTTAAAAAAAAAAAAAGGAATAAGCTTTTGAATTTGTGAAACCCCAATGTAGCAATGAAATCTTAAGCTTTTCATACCATGCTTTTGAAGCCTGTTTAAGGACGTAGAAAACTTTATTTAACTTGCAAGTATTTGTTGGAAGATTTGAATCAATAAACCCCTTGGGCTATGACATGTATATAGCTTCTAATAAATCCCTTTTCAAGAATACATTGTTGATGTATTACATTCTAATCTTTCATGATAAAAAAACTTAGCACAATCCTAATGTCGCAAGCCTTAACCACTAAACTGGAACTTTTAACATAATCTATGCAAAATGTTTGGTGAAACTCTTGGTAACCAATCTAACTTTAAACTGAAACACACAGCAATATTGCATTCCTTATTATTATAAAAACCTACTTATTCCCAACTAGCATATAAGCATAGGAGTGAGACACCAAATCTCAAGTATTATATTGTATAAGAGCATTGTGCTCCTCCTGCATAGCCTTTATCCATCTCTAATCTTTAAAAGCTTCAACTGCATTTGCAAATTCAACTTTAGAACTTGATTGAGTGACCTGGAACACTTTTGGCTTGAAAACACCATTCTTGACTCGAGTGGTCATAGGATCAAGATTAAAGATATTTCTAAGATATCAATTAAGGGAAGATCATAACATGGTGAGGTTATGATGGGTGGTTGAGAAAATGGGGAATTAATATGAGATAAGTTTGACAGTAAAAAGTATTATGTATGTGAAGTACCTTTATCACTTTCTTGTAATTGAGGTGAGTGCTAGGAAGAGTTGCTTGCACTAATAAACATGACTTTTGGAATGAAAGAAGATACAAACTAACATGAAGTAGAAAAAGAAAGTGTTTTATTAGAAGAAGAAGCAGAAGAAAAAGCAAATTCTAATTCATTGAAAATAACATATCTAGAAATATATATCTTACTAGAATGTTAAAGACATTTGCATTTACAAGAAAATATGCATTTAAAATAATAAAAGTTAAATTTATGTTAGTTATAAGGTATTAGGTAAGGAAAGCAAGAGCATCCAAACACCTTTAAGGAAGTTATAATTTGGGTTATATCCATTTAACTTTTCATATGGTGAAACAAAACCTAGAATCTCAGTAGATAACCTATTAATCAAGTACACATATGTATGGAATGAATCCCACCAAAACTCCAAAAATAAAAATGATTGGGAAAATAAAATAAGCCTAGGGTTACTATATATCTCTACTTTTTCTAAGCCACACCATTTTGATGATGAGTGTGGGTAAAAGATTGTCTATCAGATATGCCATATTGTTTTAGTTAAAGGATGAAGACAATAAACTCACCATTACCATCTTAATAGAGAGACTTGATAGATTTTGAAAATTGTTTCTTAACTTGCAATTTGAATTGAACAAAATTGACAAAACTTCTTATTTCAATTCAAAATGGAGATTCAATAATATCTAGTAGAGGCATCTATAAAGCTTATGTAGTATCTATAACCTAACATGGACTTTAGATGATGGCCACCAAAGATCAATATAAGTATTTCTAACAGAGTAGATGGTTTAATATTAAACCTAAGAAAATGTAGCATATGAAAATGAGTTTTACAATTTTTCAGCAGTGAGTTTAATACATCATCTATTGGATGTCGAAGTTTTTTATGTAATACATTTATAAATCTTAAATAAGTTTTAGCAAAATAAACTCCCAACAAAATTCTTAGTACAAGATTCTTTTTTTGATGAATGAATATAATCATCATGCTATAATTTTTAAACTAACATAGAATCAAAATTGAGAGAATGATAAATAAAAAGAAAGCACTGATTCATGAACAACAAACTTTATTTCATAACCAGAACAATCTAAGAATTGTCTAGGCAACAAATTATGTAGGTCCTTCTCAAGGACCCCTCTCACCATAAACATTTGGCTCTTTTTATCTTTAATAAAACAAACAATGTTACATAATTCCACAGGAAATTAGTTATCATACATTACCTTAGAAATATTAATAAGGTTATTTTTATTATCTGAGGTAAACATAACATATCTTTGAGAGTTATTCTTTGAGGTTTGGTTTGATTCAATTAAGTTTTTAGAGTAGAGGATAAGTTTCCAATGTGTGTTATTTTCAAGCCATAACCATTGCCAAATGATCAACCTATCATTACTTATGAATTCACTACCTGAATTGATGTTGATGACATTGTTAATGAAGTGATGAGTTGCTCCACTATCTAGATATCAGCCATCATCTGCTACTCTTTTAGTATTAGTTAGATAAGCAACCGTGTTCTTTTGATCTGGGCTTGTCTAAGTGCAGGTCCTTAATATCTTTGATAAGTTTAGTAATAATATTCTTAGATTTATTATTGTGTTACTGAGGATTGTCATCTTTGTTGAATCTATGATTAGAGGTGATAATTTTTGACATAGCTTACCAAATTAACATGAATTTGAGAATTCGAGTTGATATAAAATAATAAAAAGAACACAAAATAATACAATTAATAGTCTTGTTAAGTATGTGTTTAGAGTTTTTGAAATACAAATCTGTTTATAACATGATTAATTATTTAAATAATTATAATGCACTAACTTATTTGTAATTTAATAACTTTATTTTTTATATTTTTATAAATAATTTAATTATATTTATTATGTTTTAAAGGTATTTAATAATATCAATAATAAAATTAATTAGTATTTATATATATAGTATAATAATTATCATAGATATATTATAATATATAAATATACATATATATATTAAATAAGTAGTATGATTACAACCTAATTAATTATTTATTAATCATGTTGAGTTAGAATTTTCAATTCTTGGCATGATTAGTAAATAGATTAGGTTCAAGTTGAATTCTATTTGACACAGTACAAATACAACATTGACACAATAATAACTCAGCTCAACCTAGCATAATTGTCACCCCTGTCTGCGAGAACACACAGCAGCTACGTGGCCTTGCTTAAAATAGATGTGATATATTAGCTTTGCTTGACCACCTTGACCAGATCTCCTGTTTTCATTTGTCCTTCCTCTTTGATAAATCTTTTCTCTTCTAGATTCACAACACAAAAAAAAAAAACCCATAACCTTGACTACAGTTTCCTTTCTATTCTCCTTTCTCATGAAATTCTCTAACTATTGGAGCAAGGTTAATTTTGTTGTCCAGTCTACTTTCATGAGTCAATAGCATTGCATATACTTCATCAACATTCAAAGTATCACTTCCACTAGTTATATTCACAACTACTCCATTGTATTCAGAATCTAAACCAACAAGAACATACAGAATGAAATCGACATTTCAAACTGAATTTTTAGCTGCAAAAAAAAGACAGTTTGATAAGTTTTTCATATAGTGAATCCCTTTTAATTGATTGCAGTTGAATCCTTAGATTAAGTATCTTTACTTTTGCCATACCTCAATTGAAGATTTATATCCAATCAATTTATCCATTGATGGTAGTAGCCATCCAATTAAGAACCGATCTTGTCTTCTACTTTGGATTATTAGCATGAAGATTGTGATTTGTTCCTAGTAGAAATCTGTCAAGTTTTGTTATCATTCCACTTATGAAATCTCCCAATACATTTCCTCGAGCAAAAGGAAGAACTCGTGCTTTCCAAGCAAGATAGTTAGATCCATCAAGCTTATAAGCACAGTGAAAGAAAAAGATTTTTAAATGTTTGCGTTACTTTTTGCTATGGGCTCTGATACCAACTTAAAAATTTGAGTTTTTTAGTGTTTGGAAGCTGAGAATCTTGAAAGAAAGCTTGAAAGGAAAACTGAGAAAGAAACTGTTTATTTCTCTGCAAAAGCTTACATGAATCAACACCAACAAATGCTTATATATAGAGAGCCGATAACTAACTAAACTAATCCATGCAATTCACGCGCATTCAGTAACAATGTTTACAGGATAATAAACAAGCTAACAGATTAGCTAACAGACTAAAGAACTAAAGAACTAAAGAACTAAAGAAATCTAGTTAGAGTACAGTTGTAATCTGGCACATTCCAGCTTGCATAGCTTCACCAGCACTTGAGCTCTGTTCTCAAATCAGTTTTAGCGTCCGTCCTTAACGTCCGTAGCGGCCCAGTTCAAAGATCAATCACCTTATTCCAAAGCTTGTTGCTGCTCATAAGAACAATTTTGTTTTTTCTGTTTCCAGATAAGGAGGAGATTAAAGGTGTCATTTTCAGTCTTGATCCTTGTAGTGCTCCTACTCCTTATACGGATTTTCAAGTTCTTTCCTTCGGTCTTGCTGAGATATATATATATATATATATAGTGGGATTGATTGATAGCATGAATAGTGTGATATATTTTTTCAACAGAATATATTCTCTTAAACATGAATTTCAACTCCACAGTTTTGCTACCAAAAATCGCTGGGACTAACGGATCTTGAAACCGCGGTTTTTATTAATTAATCATTAATTTTAAAGAACGAAAACAGATATTTAAATTTTTTGTAAATTATAAAGAAATACTGGGTAATCTATTACCTTATTTATCAAGATCATCCCAAAAAAAAAAGCTCAGATTTCCAGCCTATTGCTCTGGCAAATTTCTTCTTAAAAATTATTGCTAAAATTCTTGTCGTAAGACTGGAAAATTTGTTGTCAAACTATTGCCTATTATTTTTAGCGCTGCTTTTTATTTAGGGACTGCATTTCTACGGTTTTTGAAAGGTTAGCATGTTTGATAAGAAAATTTGGGAGGCCAATGTTGGTTTGAAGCCGAGCATGAAAGTCATTGATACTTAGAACGGGGAAATTTTTTTATTTTTTTATTTTTTTTAAATTCTCAACATTCTATGCGCCTTTGGTTTCTATGAAGTCTTCTTTCTTTAAATTTTTCTTTTTTTCATTCTTAACTCTGCCAAGCTGTCGGTTTTGATAATAGATCTCAAAAGGGATTCTTTTCATACGAAAAGGGAGTTCGGCAAAACGCCCCTTTATCCCCTCTTTTTTTCTTTTTTGGTATAGCAAAGGAGGTCCAGCATCGGGTATTGTTGAGCTGCGTACGAACATAAAAGTGCTCCCTGTTTTTGCTACCAGGGGTTGCACCCTCTTACGCACGTCTTTTATGCTGATGACATTTTTCTATTTTGCAGGAGCTATAAAAACATTTTTTTCAGATCTTATGCAAGTCCTTGACTTGTAGGAAGCTGTTTCTTTTTAAATGCTAAATAAGAAAAAGTCCATATTTTCATGGCAAATTTGCTCAGCCAAGGAAGATGATATATCACAAATTTAATTTTTTTGCTGGGGTTAAGTTCTCTTTTCGGTATATAGGTGTTCCAATCTTCAAAGATTGTCCCAAAAATCAGCACCTTCAAATCTTGGCAGACAAGGCTAGTTCAATCCTTTGAGATTTGAAAAGAAAAATTTTGTCTACGACTACTGTGTAGAATTGGTGAAGGCTATCATAAATTTTCTTATTTCGCTTTACGCTTTCAGTGTATCCTTGGCCTTATGTGTTGGTTAATTTCCTTCCCGAGCATGCTCGCAACTTGATTCTTTTTGGTGATTCTGGACAACGCAAGTTACCTCTTTGTCTGTGAGATCAGCTTTGCACTCCGAAGTTGGAGGTTGGACTTGTTTTAGGGCGGTAAGATTTCTTGAACAAAGCATGTCTCGTACAGTCTATATGGGATATTCACAGGAATTGTAATCCTTATTCTTCGTTCAATAAATCTCATATTTCGGTGGAGGTCGCAGTTGTTATCTGTCATCTTTTTGTGGTTGGGGGTTTTGTATTGTATAGATCCCAAAGATTGCATTCAAAATTTTGATAGATTAATTATGGTTCTCACATAAAAGATTTTAATTTTTATCTATGCAAAAGTTAATAAAATATTTAAGAGAAAAAAAAAATCAAGATCATTTTTCACTTATCTATCATTAATTTAAATAAATATTTATGTATGAAATAATTATTAATAAAAAAATTAAATTGTATTTTGATCTTTTTTAATTTATATAGTAAAATATAAAATTAATTTATAATTTTTATTAAAATATAATATAAATTGTTTATTATTAAATAAAAAATTAATATATCTTGAATCAAATTCTAAGTACTTGTGAATATAGAAAAATTAAATTCTTTAAAATTTAAATGTGACTTTTGCAGCTGGTAGCTGCCACAATAAGCACGGGAGATGTGAGCCTTTCTTGTTGATTTTACTGTTCAAATAGAGTTTGCAGTATTATCTAATAACACAATATTAAAAAAGTTTGTTGCGTTATAATTAAATTTTTTTTATTTTTTTGTTTTAATAAATATTATAAGGTATCTGGTCTAATTCGTCTATTCTAACAATTATGGAGTAAACTAACGATGATTATAAGAATTGATTGTGGTATATTAGATTTAAGGTATATTTATTTTTTTTATTATATAAAATTTAAAATAAATAATAAAAATTTTAAATATTAAAATTTAATTTGATTTTAGCTATTATGCAAAATAGTTTTAAATTTTATATTAATGGTTTTAAGAATTGCGATAGAGATACAAATGCAATGAATGGACACTCATGTCAAAATACACTAGACATTATTATGTACATTCTAATTGTAAAATTCGCATTAGAGTTTCGAGTTTCTTATTAACAATTATAAGTATTTTGTAATTATATTTCAAGTTTTATATTTTTTATTTCAAGAATCGCTTCAATATTTCAAGTGTAATGAACAAATACTTATGCCAAAATATATCCCTAACATAGTTACGTGCACCGGAGTTTCAAGTGTGCTATTACTAGTTACAAGTATTGTGCAATTGTATTTCAAGTTTTGTATTTTTTTGTTTTAAAAATTACATTGTTGTTTTAAGTACAGTGAACAAGTACTCGTGTCAAAATACACCCTTAACATAATTGTGTATATTTTAATTTCAATTTTTGCGTTAGAATTTTAATTTTCTCGATACTAATTACAAATACTATATAATTGTGTTACAAGTTTTGCTTTGTTGATTTCAAAAATTGTATTGGTGTTTTAAGTATTATATAAGGGGTTTCAAGTTTCGTGTTGTAGTTTTAAAAATCGGTCGTTATTTCAAGTATTGCATAAATATCTTTCAAATTTTGTATTGTGTTTCAAGAAGTGCATTAGTACTTTAACTTTAATAAATAGTAAAAATAGCTTGTGGATACACTGATGAATAGTTAGTAGGATCTTTGTATACATGTTTAACTTTTATATTGGTATATCAAATTTTATATTATTATTTATCTTTTGCATTCATGTATTAAATTTTGTATTACTTGAATCAAGTACTATGTAAACACATTTTAAATTTTGCATCGCTAATTATAAATTTTTACTTTAATATTTTAAATATAGTGTACATTAATTATGATTTAGGGACATCTTAATAAATAATATTGTCAAATTTGCGTGCATCTAATTTCAAATCTTATACTAAATGTTTTAAGTTTTATACTCTCTATTTTAAGTACTGTTTACTCTATAGGCACCCTATGTCATGATTTTATGCAGCCTATAATGAATTATTTTAACTAAAAGTATATAAAAATAAAGGTAATATATATAAAATTCATTTAATTATATAATTTATTTAATTATGTTATTTTTTAAAAATTAATTATATGTGAAATTAATTGTTAAAATTAGAGATGCACTAGATGTTTTCATATTATTATAATATATATTATTTAATTTTCTTAATTAATTTAATAATTATATATATATATAATTTTATATTATTTTGGATGGCTTTAGATATCCAATTTTTTTTGTCAATTTTAAATATGAATATTAAACATGTAATTTTTATATATAGTTAGTTTGTACAAAATTTTATTTGTTTCAATTAGATATGAATGAAAGTTTTTCAAAACTTTTGAACATCGTATTTGTTGACATCCCTAATGCTGACAAATATTTATTGGTCGATTAATACATATTATCCAACTTACTTTACCACTAAAAAGGTAATCACTTTTTAAACATTTTTACTAGTCGACTAAAATAAATCATTTAATTGACTTATTTAGTCATTACAAAGTTAATCGTTTTTTAAACATTTTAATCAATCAACTGAAATAAACAATCTAGTTGACTAACTCACCAAATACAAAGCTAACTAGTTTCTAAATATTTTTGTATGTAGTTGCCTTCAAATAAAAAAATAAATTTATATACCTATAATTGTAGCTAAATGTTAATCCAATTGGTTATGAGATATCCAACAAGATTGCAACTAAGTTGTTAGTTAAAGTGATTACACATAAAATTCCATTGAATATAGAAAAATATTGCGAAAATGTATTACAAAATTCATTGACTCCAAACAATAAAGTTGTATAAAATTTATTTTGTCAGGAATACTAAAAAAATTATCACATGAATTACTTAATAGATTGAGTTATAAATAGAAAATTTTTGAATTATAAACAGATTACATATCTTTGTTACAAATAACTCTTATAGTAAGTATCTCATACAATAAAATTTATTATATACAAAAACTACAAAAAGTTGCATCAATTGACAAAATGACCCAAGTAAAGCATAGTTACTCTAGAAAAATGGATCGAGTTTTAACTACCAAACAACACATATATGTGTTAAAATATTATTGAGCTATCAGTTCAACTATATTATGCATATATACAAACACATTTTATATATGTGCAAGCAACCGCAGCTTCAACCAAAATATGACCAACACCCAAGCATTTATCTTATTTGTACTTGCAAGCATAATAAAAAATGCATCCTTATAAATAATACATTCCAACACCTATTTTATTTGTACCTGCGAGCATAATAAAAAAAACACATTCTCATAAATAATACTTCTAATTTAATGCAACTTATAGCATAATTCTGAAACTAAACATGGATTTAAATGGTGAAATAACATGTATTAATACAATAGATAAATATTAACATTAAGGTATATGTGCTTATTATTTGTGTACATTACGTAATTATATACCGTATAAAATAGTTTATTAGGAACGCCGTTTGGTGCCCACCTTGCGGGTCAGGCCAGTCTCCGCATGCATAAAAATAGGTAAGCCTTGCATGACCCATTAACCCGAGCCCTAATGAACCGTGTCAAGTTAGTCCACGGCCCTTTAATATTTAATATAAAATATATTATTTAATTAATAAATATAGTTGGGTCTATAGGTCTGGCCATAGCCTGGTGAGCTCGAACTAGCTTAGGCTAGTGACGAGCCTCTGTATTTTAATCCCAGCTTCATCTCGCAATGGACCTATGCCGAACCAAGCTTCAGTATTCAGGGCCTTGGTTGACTCCACCTCATTGACATCTCAACTAATAATAGATTGACAAGTAAATTAATATTTTAATAATTTACATACAACAAGACAAAAATAGTAACATATTAATAGGTTATGTTTTATTGGCTTTTCCATAGTCAAACACAATATAAGTCAAGCACAAAATACAAATACGTTTTGATTTTTAAAAAAATTAATACATTAAGTTAAAATAACAAATCCAATTTAGTTGAAAAAAAGAGGTTGATATTTAGACTAATTTTTGTAAGTTTATATTCAGACATTACAAATAAAAAAAATAAAAAATATATCATCCGAATTTATGTATTTAACGTTTAATCAGATTTAAAATCTATTCGAATTTTACGTAATAAAAAATATTAGTTAATTATTAAAAGTTATTAATAGTGATGCATAGACTTATTTATTACAAGTTAATTAATTTTAATGTTATTGTAACAAATCACAAGAGCCCACCTATTAATAATAACCCATAGTTAGTGTATATGTTTCATTATCATTGCGTGTCATTAATTTTGTGTTTCTCTGTTAACCAACAGTTGCCTGTATTCTTCAAATAGAAATTAATTTTCGTTGTTCGCTAAAGCACCAAACGATAATGACATCAAATATTGCATGAGGAGGAATAGAATATATAAGGCTTAAGGGACGATAGAAATATGATTGTAAAACAGCAGGCAAAGAAGAAAAAGCTGAAATACAGCGACACACCACAAAACAGACGAAATCAAGAATCCCACGTACATATATATCTCACAGCTAGGGACCCTCTTTATTCTCGAGTGCATACATATGCAAGTTCAAAAGTCGATCATCGACTCTCTGTTCTGTGACTGAACTTGTTAACATTTTTTAGTACAAAAGCATCGGCGACGGAAGCCTCGGCAATGTCCCCCAGGGAAACCTTCAGTCTGGCAAACGGCAGCACAGTTGCTCTTCCTCACACATACGCCCTTAAACCGATGACTAGCAGACTCACATGTCCTTCCCTCCACCACCATCGGCCCCATTTCTGTCCACATCAAGCATGCATCAACATACCCACAGTGTTTTAGTTCATTAATTTCTACAGTCTTAATTAATGCAAAACTAAAATTGTAGTTAAAAAGGAGTTGAGTGCATGTAACGTATTATAAATAGAAAGGAATTAAGAAAATGAAAAGAGAAAGAATAATATAATTATACCGCTTGCAAAAATCAGCAGCAGCGCAAGTAGAACAGTTGAAAACAAGCGAACTGGGCGCTCCATATCTTTTTAGAAAGAAAGCAAAGGATAGAGAAAGAGATCAAGAAAGAGCTGATGATAATGCGAGAAAGAAACTATGAAAGGGCCATATATATACATGTAATCGTGGCACAAATTGCAGCAATAGAGTGATTCTGTTCATGCCAAGTCAGGACGCACTAGTGGCTGTTAGCTTTTGAATTAGGTAGCCAGCTTTTCTGTGTTTCTTTTTGAAAAATTACTATTGTTGCTTTAATCTGCCTTGCTTCTTACGTTCACATTTATGGAAATCAAATCCACGTTAGCTGCAGATCTCTGCATTTGCTTTTCCCTACTTTAATTCTCTACACGCTTCTGGATTATAAAAGCAACTTTGATCTGTTATTCTTGCGTGCGTGTTGTCCAATTATTCATGGATTGGGATCAACTTTATTTATTTATTAAAGTTTCAAACACCGCAATCTTATGGATTTCTACCGCTTTTAATTTCGGTTCTTTTAATACGATATTTTACCCATCTTTTTACTTTATCTCGATTTATTTTAAATTAAAATAATAATTTTAAAAAAATTAAGTAAAAAAATTTAAATTAAAAAATTAATTACCTCTTATTTATAATAAATTGAGTATATTAAATCTCTCAATTATTTTTATATAATTTTAAGTTATTAAAAAATATAAAAAATAATATTTTAAATCATTTTTAAAGAACAAGAATGTTAAATAAAATAAAAAATTGAAATTTTATTTTAATTTAATTTTTATTCTTTTTTAAATTTTTTAACAAATAAAAATTAACTAATAATATAAAAAAATTATTGAAAAACTTTACCTTTCAAATCAAGTCAGTACATAATTTATTATAGTTTAAGCTGTTTCTAAAACATAATGCAATAAATAACTAAAATTATTAATGGTTGTACGTAAGTAGATATGATCGTCGATGATCAAATCAAATTGCTGCCAAAATTTCAAATTACCAAGAACATGTAATGTTTTAAAAAAGCATCCACTCATAAAACTATAGCTGAGTCCTAATTCTAGTCAAGCTTCCCATGGCTATTCTATTACGGGTACTCCTAAAACATCTGGGTGAATATGTGTGTGTGTGATTAAAAACGATGAAATCCTCGTAAATACATTATCTTGTGAAATATAAACGTACTTATTTCTTTAACTTATTTTCTACTATATCACTGATCATAATTCTAATACCCAATTTTACTGCCTATTTTGTTTACTCCTTTACCATTTTTCTTCTTTTTCTTTCCATTTTGCTTTCTCGCTACTCGTCTTCTTCTTCTTCTTCTTATTTCGTTCTCTTCTCCGTATTGCTCTTTCTTTGTCTCTTCTTCTTCTTCTTCTTCTTCTTCTTCTTCTTCTTGTTCTTTCTTACTCTTCTCTCTATTGCTCCTTCTTCTTCTTCTTATTTCGTTCTCTTCTCCGTATTGCTCTTTCTTTGTCTCTTCTTCTTCTTCTTCTTCTTCTTGTTCTTTCTTACTCTTCTCTCTATTGCTCCTTCTTCTTCTTATTTCATTCTCTTCTCTGTATTGTTCTTTTTTCGTCTCTCCTTCTTCTTCTTGTTCTTATTCTTCTGCTTCTTAATCGAGGTTTATGCTTGAAATAATAGATACACAATCCCTGTGATTGTATTATCTCATTTACATACAAACTGATCAATCTATCTAAAATGTATGTGCTTATGTACGACAGGAAATGGGTAGAGTTGGTAAACCTATATACAACTACCAAAATATTGTCAGTACTTGTACGTGGAAGCCCAACTACAAAATCCATAATGATGTACTCTCACTTCTATTCTGGAGCAGAAACTGGCTGAGTAAGTCCTGCACGTCTCTTATGTTCAACCTTAACTTAGTAACAAGCCAAACAATGTGATACAAAGCTCTATATTATTTCTCTCTTCATACCCTACCAACTATATTACTCTGTCTTAATAAATGTAATCTTATGTGTAAGAACAAAAAAGGGCTTAAGACTTTGTTATAAATATGTAATAAATTTTGTACTAATAAAAGAATTGCAGAATGCCATGGGTAGTAGATTGAATTTTTGCACAACCTTTTCACCTCCAGAGAGATGAATGGTCAAAAAGACCTAATCAGATATTAGGAGACATGTTTTGATTCTGTGTGATGCAGATTAAGCAGAATCGGAATGCATATTTATATTTGATGGAATTTTCCTACAATTATAGCTATTAGTCTAGTTTTCAATGCATCATCATATGAAGCTTTATCTGGAACAAAATGTGGATCTCCCGTTTGTTGGGATGAAGTTAGTGAAAGGAAATTGTTGGGACCAGAAATTATGCAAGATACTAATAAGAGATTATGATTACCCAAGACAGAATAATGTATGCTCAAGATAGACAAAATTGTTATTCAGATAAACGTAACAGAGAACTTGAATTTGTAGAGGGTGATAAAATTTTCTAATGAGTTTCTTCGTAGAAAGGTGTACTTCGATTTGGAAAGCGAAGGATGTTGAGTTCTAGATATGTAGGTCCATGTGAAATTATTGAAAACGCTGGAACAGTCGCTTACCATTTGGCTTTACGACCAAACATATCACGAAGTCACAACGCCTTTATGTCACCAAGCCGCGGAAATATGTGCCTAACCCCTCCGTTTTAGGAATTTTTAGTCATTTTACATTTTTAGTAAACATTTAGATTACACTGGCCTTTCCTTTTCAAATATTTCACTACAGAATAAAACTATGATTTCACATGGCTTAAGGAATTGGGTTTTTTTTTTTCTTTCGAAATTTTGAGTTTTCTTGATTTACCATATTTCTTCCTTTTTTGTTTTCAATCAATAAAAATTTCCTTTTCAGAAGTTCGCTCTTTTATATTCATATCAAGTTACTTCAACAAAAGTTTTAGTCATTGATACTAAATGAGCTTGTTAATTTTGTCCCACTCTGATTAGACACAGATTTTTTAAAAACAATTTTATTTATTTCCAATAAAAAAAAACGACCTCAAAATTACCAGTGCAGCACTTCTTTGATAAGTATAAAAGGAGCCTACTTGTAATTTGTAAATAATTTTGTACTAAATTAATAATTTGTTTGCTCTTAAATATTTAGTTTTTAAGTCAATACTGCTTTGAATGAAGGCACTAAATATTAAATATAAAAAAAAAAATTCACAAAAAATCAGTGCTAAAAAGCATTTTGTTGGCTTTAAAAAAAAAAACCTTTGTTTTTAAAACACAGCAAAATCACCGCAATCTAATCCAAGTGAACACAAGAGTTGTTGAACTACAGTAATATATAAATAATAGAAAGGAGAAGAAATTGAAGCAGTGGCAAAGACCACAAAAGCAAAAGTTAACACTAAACAGATGATAAAGTAGCGATTCTTGTCCCAAACATTACATAGTATATACATGATAAATAAAGCAAATTTGAACGAATATCCGAACTCCTGGCTGAGCAACAAAAGAAACCAAAAAGAGCATACAAGAAACAGACATCAAAAAATCTATGCCCAAGATTCCAGCAACCGTAGAACCTTTGTTAAATGGCGTCCAACATGACCATTGTTCATTCCCAAGTAACTGAGATCATAGAGTTGGCAAGCCCAGATTCCCCAAAGGTCAATTTACTATCATAATCCAGGTATTTGGAGGCCCCTGGGATTGCATGTGTCAAGCGAAATGGCTTTGTCTTGGCGCCCTCTAGTTGAGAGTAACAGAAAGACCATAGCAGCTGCAGAACAAGGAAATCAAATTAAAGAAAACAGAATTGCCAACTATCAGCTGTCTAATATGCACAGAATGCCACTCACGGGCAATATGTTACTAGAAAACAGGCCTGTGGTTATGAAAAAGAAATTGAATCTTAGCAGAGAATGGAAATCCTAGTAAAGACTTTATCAAGATCCATGTCCACCACTCATTGCTGCGTCCACCAATGGCTCTTGTCCAAGTTCTAATAGATACCCAGGTGTGAAAGCATTTATAGTTGCATAAAGAAAGGGGGACAAATGCTACTTGGTCAATTTCCAAGCCAAAACAAAATATGCCAAGAAAAACAGTACAGGGAAACTCGAGTCTGGAATTTATCCCCATAACAAACATTTTTGCCATGTGAAAGGATAAATAATTAAAGTCCACAATTTCATATATGCAATTGACGATCACTATGTTAATTTTTATAAAATAGTCGCAAAAACAATTAATGAAGTGTGATTAAAACAAGTCTAAAGATCTTTTCAAACTTTTGTGATTGATACACACTTCAATATCATTTAATACAACATGTTTTCCTCAATGGAACAAAGATATATCCATCCATAGTAAAAAGTTTAACAACAGAAATTAATGGAAGACAATTCACAATTAGTTTGCCAAATGGGGTCTAAGTATCAATAAAACCAAGAAAATTGGCAAACGAGTTGTTATGACTTGTTCTCAAACTCACAAGTATGCTTGGTGCGTAAGACAAGGTCGGAATAATGTTTGGGAGTGAACTGACTTGTATTGAACTTAGATTGTATACAATTATCTTTTGTTTGGTGTAGTATCAAACTGGACAAAATTATGATATCTCCCATGAATTGGGGACAAAATCTTATCCAAAAACAGGTATTCCAAGGTCAGTTAGCAACCCAAACAAAACATGGGACTAGAACTCTTTATCTACCCATTTGAACAAAACCTCAAGGAATGAGATCCTCAATCACATACTTAATATGCAATATTCCTAATATTATTGAGCATTAGATGTCAAGGAGATGCATATCCAAATGAAAAAGGAAATTCCACAAAAGCAAATATTTGAACTTTCAAAATATTCCAACCTGTATAGGATCTGTGCGCAAGAAATTTCGCTGAATCCTGCGACCATCAGGGAGACGGACTCCAACCCTGCAAAGGAGGTTCCTATCACCCTTGGGTTCTTCAAGAAGTGGTGGATATTCAGGCTTCTGGGGGGTGCACGTTTCCCCCTTGTCAGTACCGGTTACATCTGTCTCCGTGGGAGTCACTCCATTTGAGTCCTTCATGTTTTCCAGTGCTTTCTGCAATTCCTCATTCTCAAGATCGGTGATTTTATCTGGGGACACTAGGGCAAGCACACTCAAATTTATGTTGCTAAATATAATACAAGAAAACATTGGTAAACTACATAAATCCACCCAGAGATTGAAAATTATCTAGAACTGAGAGATTAAAATTATATAGACCCTATTTTTCTCCTGAAAGCAAAGACCAGACTGTTAAAAGTCAAGCCATCAGATGCTACAATATACTTCATCATTTCCAGCATAATGTCTCGCATAAGAAACACTAGATGTTAATTTAATATTTCTGCTTGAACAATAGTATTCCAAAACTACATACTTGGCATATTTAATTGCAAAAATAACTGAAAACTGCTAATTTTGACAGTAAAATTATAATGCTGGAAGAAAATAGCCTTTCACCAGTAAATATTATGCGGTGTCATGTAATAGTGAGATTGTAGAAGAAATAGTTGATCATAATTTACCTTTAATTTTTTGTTGAGGAGTTGCAGAACTTCCTCCTCTCGGACGTTTGTGGGACAAAGTTGAATGCTGAACCCTCGGGCCACCATCCATAAATGGTACTAGATCCTAAATGGTAGACATGTATTCTAGTATTAGCAAGGCAATACATTAAAAGTCATCATTGAGATCAAAAGCAACACAATCAATGTCAACCCTGTGAACCAATGTTACTAAACCAATTTTAATTTCCTATAAGGTTACAGTAATAAACATGGCTAGTATGTACCTCTAGCAGACTCTCTGGTTGAACCATGCCACACCATGACTGCATTTTTTGACCTGTGATTGGGTCAATGACAAGCACTACAGGAATAGAATCCAATTTATAATAGGTGCAAACTTTCCTGCCCTCACTTGTATCATCATACACCTAAAACCAAAAACCAAAATAAGTTGCATGAAGAAGAATACATTAATGTGAAATTCACATCCAAGCAACAGTATTAAAACCAGAATGACCAGGTATCTTAGGAAATCATTTTTTGGAGATAGATTTTCGTTAACTTGTTATAACATTGACAAACAATGAGGCCTAGGTTTCTGGACATTTAGATGTTCAATTGAAGAAATTTACAGTTAGGATCTCAGCAAACACAAATTTGTGTATCATAGTGAATGGATGAAATGAAGAACCATGTAGCGTGTCACTCGGCCACACACAGGGATGTGAACTGTAACTGGTGTGCTTTTAAAGTTCATTGCTTCAATTGCATAACATTTAAATTAGGTATGTTAGTGTTAACTTCAAGCATCAACAGAAGTAAATCTTAAAAAAAAAAAAGGAAAAATAATAAAAATTAAACAACTTAAAAATCAAGAGAACAAGAACGGAACAAGTAGAAGAATCACAAATGTACATTCTTCTCTGACAGTAGAAAAATAACTTTGACCTCCACAATGAACTCCAGTAACAGTTAAAGACTATTTCTAAACTAGAAACAAGGGGATTGGCTAACATACATCAATGTAATGTACAATCAGAAACAATAAAGTTGAAATCTTAACTTAAAACTCTAACATAAAAGTTGAAACCTAATACAAATTTAAAACTCTAACATAAAAGTTGAAATCCCTAATACAAAAGTTGAAATGTCTATCCAAAAAGTTGAAATTTTGGCTATAAAGTAGAATTCCAAAATCTTTTTACTGACAGAGGTCCAACTAATCAGCCAAGGATCAATAATTCAGCTACAGTTCATTGGGGAAAAAAACAGATAACAATAATGTTTATCAAATAACCAAACACTAAAAATTTAAGGATTAACAACTGAACGATGACCCATATTGTCGTTACACAACAAATACTTTTTCGCTGTTAAGTGGGCCATAGTTGTCACATTTTGCTTCCAATGGAGATTTCTTGTCCAATGATGCAATAGATTCCAATACGTTAATACAGAGGACATGAACCTATTAGCCATACAGTCAATAAATCAGATTTGAATACTTCCATCAATGGTTGGTTCAAAGCAATCTTTAGTAATTATCACACTAGATACTAACCATTCTTCGAGTTTGCCTTCAGATAATCTGATATATTGGTATTACAACAAAAAAATTTATGCACTAATCAAACTAACAGTCGATCAGATTATTAATGATGATGAAGCCCTTAAAAACACTGATCAAGAACTGATTGCACCAAACTCTAAAAAGAAATTATAAAATCACATTAAGATCACAACAAATAAATTCTTACAGCATTAACAATTTTCATACTTGTTCGGAAGACAGCTAAGGGGGGCGGGAGAGTGATCCAAACAACATAATACAGACAATGTTGTGCAATATAATTGAAACAAAACAACCACGGCAGATTATATCATAGGAAAAGTAAGACTAGAGAATTAATATAAAACTACTCGTCGAGTAACATCAAAGGGCAAAGTGCCTGCCACATATAACATTACAAGAAATTTGTAGTACTCTCAAGTAAACCCAATTCATAAAAGGTCAGAAGAGTACATAAGGAAATAAAAGACTAAAAACCATATACTAACCTGCCAGAAGATAAAATTTGTGCTGATAGTTTGCGAAACAGCTTCGTTTGCCCATGTATCCCTATTAAGCTTCAGATGGCAAAATATATAACACAAATTTGTACTTTTAGTATATAAAAAGATTTAAAAAAAAAAGATTGAATCAAAGAAGCCAAGAGAGAGCGAGCAGTACCATATGAGAACTAAACTCTTTTGTTGATTGCAAGTTCACAAGGAGCCATTTGTCCTGAACAGAAGCAGCATCTTTTGCCTGGATTAACAAATGTAAGGCATAAATTAAAGTTTGGTTAAATAAAACAGCTAGACAAATGTCACATAACAGCACCAAGCAATCAGACAAATTAACAATGAACATCCTGTTTTCGATGCATATCAGAGGGTTAATTTCCTTATTTTCCACTGTCTGGAAAAAAAAAACAAAAAAAAGAGAGAAAGAGAGGGAAAAAAAAAAGCCCCTCAAATTTTTTGATGTTCCATCCAGGAACTAAAGTTCTGGAAAATTTTCCAGCATGAATAAGATATAATCAGATTTCAAGCCATTGGCAACCAACAAAACTCAATAAGAAACCAATTAGGCACTATTTGCCACAGTTGGGATAATCCCACCAGAATTCCTCAAGCAGACCAAGGTTAATTGAAATAGCTAGAAATGAATCACAAATTTTTCTGTTCACAGAATTTAGCAGTTCAAAATTCCTAAAATTCCAAATAAGTTAGTATGTCTATCATGAGTGCTTTTAGCGCTGGGTGAAAAAGGGGGCCAAAAAAGTGAGCTTTTCTTAGGCTGTTCCTTAAAAAAGTAGTAACCCATCTGCACTGATCAGTTGATTTCATCTGGCAACATAATAAATAACAAGCATGCCAAAACAGATGCAACAAAACAGTCAACACAAACTGCATGGGACAAGAGTGGGATGAAGGAGAGACTATGCAGTGCATGTCAATCACCTCGTAGCATAATAAAGAAGAAAGGGCGAAAATTATAGCTCCTCTTCATTTTTCTCTTAAAATATAGAAATGAAAAATCATTAAAGGCCATTTTGAGAAAGATTTTCAGAATCTTCAACATTACCCAGATTATAGAAATGGAATTTTATTGACAAAAAGCGAGAGAGAGAGAGAGAGAGAGAGAGAGAGAGAGATAGAGAGAGAAGAAAAACGCAAGTACTGGTAACAGCCCACGACTTAAAGCGTGTCTTGCCACGCATCTTTAATATCCTATATATTGTTACCAAACTGGATATTAATACTTAGCCAAAAACAACTAGCAGTTTTAATCAATATAATGGATTATGGTCACTCAACTGGCGTAACACATATACACCTGGTCTGCTACACAGTTGTAATCTTTACAACAAAATTTAATAAGGTTACTTATAGTTTCTTATTTTAAAAAAATGAGGATAGTTTTACAGTGCATGAATAACAAGGTAGAAAACTTAATGAGAGGTTCCCAGATACCTTTTCAAATGATCCATTGAACATCAGATGAAATGGAGGACGGTATAAAGAAGCAAGATTATCTCGTGAAGTTTCTGCAGTAGATGTAGCACCTTGGTATGATTCCCAAACCCCAGGGCGTTTCATTTCCTCATCAAAATTCCGGAATGCTATCAATGAACTTGGTTCATGTCGCAGATATCCTGCTCTAGAACCCCTAAATGAAGATAAAGAAATCACCACATTATAAAAAGCAATAAAATCCAAGACAAAAAATAAATAGGAAATGGCCCCATAACATTTCCATAAAATGAACAAACAAATAAGATTAAAGAGCAACGTCACATTTTTTATAATGCCTTGACAAAATTTTTGTTAGGCCTCAATGAAAGTGACAGAAGGATGCCATAAAACCATATCAATCCCCTTCACGAAAGAGAAAAATAAAACAAGCAGAGAAAGAAAGCATACCCAAAAAACATTGGGTCATCATAAAGAGTATCCCTTACAACAGGCAGAGGAGGACGAACTGCATCTCCAACATCCTGTCCAGCAGTTCTGGGACAATATAGGAAGCTAACGTCAAAATTTGAACCAATAAATATAAACACCAAAAGCTAAGTTGAGTATAATAGACATTCTAACATACCCTAAATTCTGGTCAGCCCTTGAATCAGGATTTGCTTCAGGTGAAGAGTGTGAAGCCGAGGCAATTCCCCCACCTTCATTACCCACATAGAATAGCTGAATAGCTTCATCAAGCTTCCAACTTGTTGCCTGTTCTCCATAATACAACCATTGTGTTCAGAAACACAACAACAGAAAGCTCACCCAATACATTATATTAATATAATTGAAAATAACTGAAAAACAACACTATCAAAACCATATTTCCAAAAAAATCAAATTAAATTTTCTATCAATGAAGTCATAATACAGACAGTTTGACACCCTTAAGTATAGAACATTCTGATCTTTGAAATCCTTATTATAAAAAACAGCAATGTCGATCATAGTTAAGGAACAAATACGAAGCTTGAGTGAGCTGACAGTCATGTCTTCACTGCCGAATGTAGACCTCTGCTAATCCAACACTAAAAAAACTAGCAAACAACCAGAAAACCCAAATCATCAATGTCATAAGCCGAATTCCCAGTTTTCATAAATAAAAATTGCTAAGCCACAAGCCACCTTGGATCAGCTACATAATCAGTTGTAATAATATATAATGCAGATAGAATTTGAACCAACAAAACAAACTAAAATCCAATATAATAAAACAACAGTATTTTACAACCACCCTACTAAAAACGTTGCCAACTTAAGCCTCAACAAATAGGAAAAAATTGAAACTTTCATCAAGAACAACACGCGCATAGAGGTCGAAGAAAAAGAGGGAAAGGGAGGAAAAACCTGCAAAAATTGAACAGCAGTCTCAGCTGTTTGGCCAACGGCGATCTCGAGAAAGGAAGAGATCATGCTCTGCCTATCATTCGCTGATAATACTGATTCCATTGGTAGACAGAGAGACAATCCCAGCTCTAAAATATCAAATGCTTGAGTGGGAGAAACAAAACATTGTTCTTCCACCTCCCACAAATATGATTAATTGGGAAATTTTTTCAATATTTTTTATTTATTTATTTTGTTTTCGAATAGGATTGGCACTGGAGGATTTACAATGTTTATCATCCCTGAAGTCGTTTTTCCTTTGTGGGTTGGTGTACAAACGTCTTGTGTAAATGGGCTCTTTGTTTGGGCCGCAAGAGCCCAGCCCATCTTTTCATATATATATATATATATATATATTTTTTTTTTTCACTACCCTCTTACTTATATATTATTACTCTTATATCTTTCAGACTCTTTTGTACTCTGTGCAAATTAATAAAAATAGTGTCGATAATATCATACTTGCAACTACAGTTAAAATAGTTACCCTTGTCAAATATAATTAGGGCAGTAAAAGAAGAGATGACAATGTTTCAATCTTTTAAAAATAAATAAATAATAATAAATTATATTTTTTATTAAAATAATTATAATACTGCTGAAAAAGCTGAGTGGATGCGGCGCCCATGCCATAAATTTTTTTATCATTGCCTACTTCCACGCTTGATTTATCTTTGTTGCACTTCAATGTAATACTATAATAATGTCTGAGAGAAGTTTTTTTATTATTTTTAATTTATTGAACAAATTGAACTTAATAATGTATTTATTTAATAATTTTTATTACTTTAAATTGATTAAGGGTATTTTATATATATATATATATATATATTTATATATATATATTAATAGAATGTATTAGTTGTAAATGTGGATTTTTCATTCCACATCAATTTCATCTTCCAACTCACAAGAGTGTAATCTCAAACAAAACTTAAATTTTCTTAGATATATAATAGAATATCTAATTAGTTTTTAAATTAAAAAATATAAATAAAATTAATTACACTTATTCTTTAAACCTACATGATACATACATACATATATATATATATATTGTTCTTTAAACCATAACCAAAAATTTATTATTTTTTAAAAAATAATTTAACTGATTTGATCTTTTATTATAGAAGCAAGAGGTAAAGAATAGTTTTCCTCTCACGCTAATTTTGAAGGAAAATTTTCCTTAATTTCATGTGTTGTGCTTTGGGTGAGCGAGGTGGGTTGGGTGTGAATAACAGGAAATCTATTTAATTTAATTAATTCAAAAGAGAACTAGAATAACAATTTAATCTGTTTGGCATAATTGTAAAAAGTATTTTTGTGTTAAAAACCTTTGGTAATTGTATACATATCTACCATTTTACCTTTATTTTAGCAACTAATTACAAAAATAATTCACCAATGCAAAGTATAATTTTTACTACTTAATTATACTAGATAAGATAATGAAATTTTACAATGGATCTTATTACAGGCTCCAAATATTGTCAATTTGTGATACGACTTATCAACCGGACAAAAATATAATATAAAATTGATTGATTTATGTTGATAAATAATAACATAATTATTAATAGAATAACATAAATATGATATGAATAAAAATATCATGTTAACTTGCTATTTAAATTATGTAAAGTTAACACCACCTGAACTCGTACTAACTCAGATAATCAAGGTTTTCGCGTATGTTACGAGTTTGGTGGAACTTGCAAATGCCAAGCCACACCCCACATAGATTTTTATTATCATTAAATATTTTTATAAAAAAATAAAAAAAAATAAAATGAAAGTTCTAAATTTATTTTTCTTAAAATAACTTTATTTTAGAGGTCATTTATATAAATAATCAATCCTTAAAAATAAAAAATTATTAAGTTAACCCATTTCACTAATTTTGAACAATTTTATTCCAAATGATCATTTATTCTTAAAATAATATTATATAATGAATAAATATATATAAGTATTAATTTATATGACAAAAACTATTATTACTTAGTAGTAGATATATTGTCTGTCACCTTGGGTGCGTGTGGTAATGCATATTGAACTGTATTATTTTAAACAAATTAAACTAGACAAAACTTGACTGTAATGATTAAATAAAATCTTGTATTATATTTAATACAATACTTATTATATATATATATATATATATTTGACCAAGTAAGTTAATATGATATTATTTGAATAAGTAATGTTAAGTTTTTATAAAAATTAAAAAAATACAAGTATCATTTATTGATAACAAATTTATACAAAAAAAAAAAAAAATTTTGTGTGATTGTTAGAATTTCTGATCTTGGAGTTGAAGCACTAGATTTGGGTCTTAATACTAGGTATTAAGTTTTTATTTTTTTGTTAAATATAATTATCTACATTTTTATATTTAAATTTAAATATTTAGTTTAATACGATATTAGAATCAATTTGACCTAATAGTACAGTATTTAAAATTTCGTAGGCACAAAAATTTAAAAAAAAAAAAGTTAATTATTTGAGTCCTTGATCTAAAAGGTTAAAATTTTAGATTGGGCGGTGGTAAATTAAACATTTCGAAGTCGTGAACTTTTGGATTAGAAGCCCAACATCGGAATCTTGAGGCAAATGACTCACTTAGACCTAAGATTTGTCATCAAGATTAGAAACCCAAGACTAGTACTTGGCCCTGCCTTAGGACATAAGACCAGAAATCTGGTCCTTCATGCAAAAGTTGTAGTTTTAAAATCTTCCAAGGATATTTCAATAATTTAAAAATTAATTTATTTTAATTTTCAAGTGTTGTGTGAAAGTATTAGTTGTATAAATTACTATCATTAAAAATTTATAACATCACAAATTATGTATGAAAATTAATATTTCTCATACGTTGACAAGTTTTTAATATTGCTTAGTAA
The DNA here is from genome assembly GCA_032401905.1 of Swietenia macrophylla. Classification (NCBI taxonomy): domain Eukaryota; kingdom Viridiplantae; phylum Streptophyta; class Magnoliopsida; order Sapindales; family Meliaceae; genus Swietenia; species Swietenia macrophylla. Next base: position 2,482,948 of record CP135585.1, on the reverse strand, counting down.
TCATGATAATAACTAAAATTTGCATTTTTGAGACGGGGATAAGTTGTTACAAAAATGGAGGATAATATATATGGTAAGTCAGCAAGTTCCATATTATTAATTTTTATATCCATATTCCTATTGAATGACGTGTCTCGATGACATTCATTCATTTTCATTGATGCATGTCGATTTCTAAATTTAAAATTTTTTAATCATTTTTTTTTTCTCTTTCTTTCTTTCTTTTAACCACAGCCATGAGTTTGCGGAGGGTTGAGGGTAGGGTGCACGTAGTTTTCAATGTAATGTTACTAAATGACTTGTCCGGTTCTATAAGAAGTTGGGCATGCTGCCCCTCCTCTCCTAGCTAGTGCATGAATCTCCTAAGCAATGTGTTTGAGCTCAGCATTTGCATTTAAAATGATTTGACTTGTGACTCGGCGTGCTATTTCAAGTGGCGAATACTTAATTGAAAAAAAAGATAAAATGTTTTAATTAATTATATTGCTTAAAAACAAGTAAGAATTTTGTTTATTTATTTATTTATTCATATCTTCCTTCTTGTAACTACATCTATAGCAAATATGTAAAACAACAAATTTCAATTTTAGAGCAATAAATTCAACGTAGCCTTGTGTTTTAAATCATTATAATTAATCGATATTCTTTCTTCTTCTTTTATAAATTGATATTATTTTTAACTATCATATTTTTATTATTATTTATTCTCTTGTTTATATTTATGATTTAATAAAACTAACACCTTAAATTAAATATATCTTAAATGATATGATGGTTTATAAAATATTTTATACATATATATATTTGAAATTAAGCAAAACATTTAAGAAGGAAATGGTTGACAATGTTTTTGGAGGGTTGGCATCAAAGGGGCCACAATTTCTAGTGGAGTTGGACTAGGAAGAAAAAGTGTAGAAATCCCACACCCACGCCCACACCCACACCCACGCCCACCCAATCAATCAATTAATTAATTAATTAACATGAGTTAAGAAGGCCGTGCGTAATTACTCCTTAACCAAATTAAAGGTTGGTCAACATGAATTATTTATCTTTAACTAAAAAGGTTGCTAGCTATGCATAAACAAATCAGCACCACTCACTCTCTCCCACGATAATTAATAATTATTAACCTTTTCTCATTCTTTTCTTTTCTTTGATTATAAATAAAATATATTTGTCAAAAAGTCGCGTGTATTTTGCACGATCCTTCTCATCCATATAAATAATTTTTACCCCAAAAATAAATAAATAAATAAGAGACTCGTGCATTTCTTTCGACACTTGTTGAGAAACTATAATTGATAACAGAGCATTCTCGACGAAAAATTAAAAGCAATGCTATATTGCTTCGTATAGGACAATGGCTGCCACTAGCACTAACGTAATGGAATGGAGTTCTTATCTTATACCTCATTGCTGTCTCTCTATTTCACCTAATTTCATTCGGGTGTTTTTCCATTTTAAGTTTTATTTTATAAACGTTTCCAAGTTGAGGTCTTAAAATTTGAGTACTTGGCATAATTTTAGTGGATGAAGCAAAACACTCCACGTTTGGCTGAATGTCAAGATGTATTTTGTCTTTAACTAATTAAAGTGGAACATTTTTTTTAATCAAATATAAAAAGGTCTAGCCAGACCAATTGTCTTGACAAATATTATAAAGTAATAATTGTTGATTGGCTAAGTCCGTTTTTGGGTTTGGTTGGTCATGTTGCTAAAGCATAAATTTACATGAATACAGAAAGGAAGGGAGGGCAGGCAGGGAGGCACGCACAATACAAGACTCATGGACATAGCAAACCTCCTTTTGTGTGCTACTTCTTTTTATAGATAAAATTACATGGCTTGAATGTCGTCTTAACGGGGAAATTTCTCACTCACGGAATAGATCGACTGGCCAATGATTATAAGCTATAAAGAGCAAACAAGCTTTTGTCAAAGATGCAATATTTGCTGGTTGTAATTGGGGTTCTCTATTTTGAGTTACAGTGGAGGTCTAATTTGGTAGCAAAATACAGTAACTTTTAAGTTTAATTATTGTTATCAAACACTTTTAATTTTATTTTTAAAACAAAAGCAGCACAACTTGAAATAAAGTCTTAATCATTTTAGATATTTAATTACAAAATTTTCAATCACATAATATGTATATTCATTTAAAACATAAAATTTAAATAAATAATTTTATAATTAACATAAATAATATGTGTTGAAATGAATTGAATTTGTGTTAATAGAATACTATAAATAGATTGAATTTCTAAATAATTTGTATCGAGAATACATAAATATAGTATGTTTATTGAGTGAATTACATAAATTGCACCGTATCACTTATTTTGATAATTATATTATTTGTGTTCGTATAGTAATTATCAGCCGCTAGATTAAATACATTATATAAGTATATTTATTAAAATGTTGTTATATTTATGTTTTCATATGTGTGTTATGTTAATTAACCTTATAAACAACCGATGACTGAGAATCCCCTGTAATCTCGAGAATTTTCCATAACCCCCCAAAAACGACGGACCAAATACAAATTGTTTGTGTCAATAATTATCCCATGGACAACTCACCTACTGATGCAACTAGAATTGGAAAACTTATTGAGGACCAACGTATTTTTTTTTTTTTTTTTATGTAACCATCCACTACTTTGGAAGACACGTGGATTAATCTAGCCATCCACTACATGAGTAACTGCTCTCGCAAAATGATAGTTACAACCATTTTAACTGTCTTCAACAGCTTAGCTAAGGGCAGTTCATAGAAAGGCATACGATGGAAGAGGTTGTTATGTTGTAAAGTTATTCCCATATACATTCTTTCAACTCAAAATTAAATGTGTTTTTAAACACTATTCCTATTGATGGCCGTTGGTTTAATTAAACATTGGTAAGCATTGGAGGATTACTATCAACGACACAATGACATTCCTAACTTAATTCTATTTTTCAGCGTCAGCACACACGAAATACCGCGAAGCTGAGAACGAGAAGTTTGCTTGTTGATACTTTGGGCGAAGAGTCAATGTCAACAACTAACGCCATCCGTGAGAAATTTGGGGGAAGATCCAATTTCAAAGAAGAAACATAGAGAAGAAAAAAGATGGATAGGATACTAGATGAAGTGAATGTAAAGTTCCAATGGGAAAATACCTATGATTCCAATGATCATACCCTAATAGGACAGGATAAGCATGCAAAAGGATCAATGTTCCTTACAAGGCAGAGAACAAGCCAAAACAATGAAAGAAATTATGAGGATTTGGAAAGATATCTTCTAACAATTCAAAGACAATCCTGAGGTTATAAGTGAAGGAATAAGAATAACTATCGGAAGATTACCGTGGTTATCATCGCTTACGCATTGAAGCCCCTCATATTATTATGATTTTCAAGAGATAAAAAGTACCGAAGAGTTGAGAACGAGAAGTTTGTTTGTTGACACTTTAGATGAAAGTCAGTGTTAACATTTTAGTTGCTTGCTTGCTTCCTTCCTTCCTTCCTTTCATGATAGCTTATTGGTCAATAAAACTTTTCTTAACATGCAGCAACTTGTAGATGGAGTTGTTCTTAAAAATAAGTTTAAAATAATATATTAAAATATTAAATGATGGTTTGAAAATTTATTGTTTCATTGTTATCTAATAAAGATACAATTGTAAATTTTTATTTTTATAATCTTATTTTGTTATTCAAGTCTTTTCTGTATTAAAATTTGTTCATTAATTATGTTTATACTCAAACCTATTGAAATTTAGTATCTGTCTGAGAAACTTTTGAAAGTGAATAAATTCTAGTAGAGACATGATAAGATTTACTGAAGTCATATGTGTTTGGAATTAGGGTATAAAGCATAGTTTGACATTCATGCATGGTATGTGGTGAGTTTATACCGATTTAAAAACTTCTAAGTAAGCCAAATATGAGCGTGGTCGACTTTCTACACTAAATATGAAGATATTTGGCACAATCCAACATCATCCACACTAAATATAAAGGAAAAAAAAATGTTAATATTGCCCACAAACCATATTGTAGTAAAATACATGGTAAAAAATTTAATTAAATTATCTGAGACATAAACATGATTACTAAAACTTTTTAGTATTGAACAAAATTTATTTCTTTACTTATTTTGTCTTAAAATATTAGTGCGACAAAAGTTTAAAAATGCTGTAAATTTTTAAAAGGTTATTTTGTTATCAACAATTTCTATAAAATATATTTTTATTATTATAAAAAATTATATACTTTACTAAAATTTTAGTTATTAAAAAAAAATCAACGTAATAAAATATTTTATTTATTTTTATAGTTTCGTAATATTTTTAATTTATATGCATAATTAAGTAATTTATTGTTTACTAATATATAATTGGTTTTAAAAAAATTTGTAATTGTTGACTCAATGATTGTGTACAAGTAATTGTAAAAGATTGTTAGTACCTTTGTTAGATCACACCATTACTTTCATGGTTTTTGTTGTCTGTTTATTGTAGGTCATTTCACCACTTGACGAAAGCATTCTATGAATATTGCACAATTCAGGGAATTAAATTCAAGAAGATTAAGCATCATGATAAATTATTTGCTTCTATTTTTTTTTTTTAAATTATCTTGAACTTATATTGGTATGATTCACAATGAAAGTAATCGTATCAAAATAATATTTTTCGTTTAATTTTTTTTAGTGATTAATGTAACTTAATATGATTAATTATTTTACTCACAAATAATATATTTCGTTGACAATAAAATAAAGTAACAAAAATTTTTTTAATATGATATAATCAATAAAATAAAAAAAGAAAATCAAATATCTTTAAAAAAGATAAGAATATTTAAATTAGAATATGCAATATATAAATTATCACAAATTATAATTTTTCGCTATCAAATATTTTGGTTGTTGAAATTCTTTTAGCTACATATTTTTGTTGTACAATACGCAACAAACCGTATAATCTCAAAGTAGATGATTGTTATGAGTAGAATCTACTGAAATTTAGTATCAACTTCTAAAATATAATAAAAGAAATGATATCTCTAAGAATAAACAAATTATAAGAAAGAAATGGCAGATCTGTTGAGTTAGGATATAATTAGAGTTTGATTGTGATTTATTTTTTTTTCATTTTTATTTTTATTCAGTATTTATTTTGATATTTCTACTTTATAGATATTAGGCGGGACTAAAATAAAATAAAATTAAACATTTTAAAAATAAAAAAATGATTACAATTTTGGGAGATATGTGTGTATATATGATCATTATACAACACCATAATACTTTAATTAATAAGAAATTTCATCATATACAAATGGTCTTAAAATTTATAATATTTTTATAATTTAATTATCAAATGCTTAATTTCTTATTTTTACAGTTGATTATGTTTTCAATATTACAAAATGACTTATTTTATGAAGCTCAACGTCACGAAATTTGTCCCAACTCTATAATAGAACTAAAGATAGTGCAATAGATTCCTCAAATAACATATGTAATTCTCAATCAATATAAGCAATTTTTATTTATATTTTTTAAAATTTTTAACAGCAACTTGATAGAAGTAAATGCCTATTTTAATTCAATCACAAATCCACAACATAAAAAGGAGCAATTTTTGGCGATTCATCAAATTGGCTGCATTCATACTACAGGTCTTCATCTTGAGTGATATTAGATGTCCCAAAATCTTGTCTTAAAAATTTATTTTCAAATGATGTGATACTTATTACATGGATAGTTAAAATTAATAACAAATAACTTTGAAAACGGTTGATCCTCAAATGAATGGATGCTCCCCACCATATCATTTAGAATATATCTTTGGAGTATGATTTTCATAGCTAAGATTACTCCTAATCTTTTAACCTCACATGCTCTTTTATACTCTCTCTCTCTCTCTCTCTCTCTCTATATATATATATATATATATATATATCTTTTATTTCAACGTCTTTTCTTTGGCATACTTTGTTTCATACTTGTATGATTTTTTTTTTACTTTTTCCTTTTTTTTCTCAATTGCATGTTTATATATTCTAGGAGATCAAGAGAACATAAAAAGAAAAATTCATGTAAGTCTCTTCTATTAATAACCTTCACATTCATGAATAGAGACTTCATCCTAAAAATTAAGAAAATAAAATAAAACAAGCTTAACAATTAATCAACTAAATCTATTGGAAGTTCATTGAAATAATTGTAACCGCTAACAATTTAAGATTAATAAATATAAATTATTAACAATAAAATCTATTCTAAGAATTCTGGTAATTAATAATTGAAAAAAATTAACCTCTCATTTACTTACTGTGTTGGTTTTTCCCTTTTCTAATTAGTGGTTCTGTGCCATCACTGTTAGTTAAAATTTAACACAATTTAATAATTTTATCCTTGTTTCATAAATTCCAAAAGGAATTGAAGTTGGAAGGACATAAATCATAGACATGAACATTAAAAATATTTTAATCGCCCCTTGTATATGTCAAGATAATACATACTTTGTCCCTTGTATAGTACTAATAGTGGTTGGAGATTGTTTGAAAGAATATTATCTGTTATTTAATACAAGTTTACTTCTTAAAAGATAATACATATGTGTCCCTATTTTGTTGCTAACCGTGATAATTTGTAACATAATTCATTAATATGATAAAAATCTGATTAAAAAAATAAAAAAGATTTAGGTTAACTTTGACAAAAAAAAAAAAAATATTCAACATGTAATATAAATAGAACACAATTAATAAACATATCAAGTTCAAATTTAAAATTTTCGATAAGTGAATTTATTTATGAAATAATTATTTTATAAAAATAACTTTTTATATTTGATTATATTTATCCTATTTTAAAATATGTTTCATACTACAAGTATAAAAGATGTATAGTTTTTTTTGAAACATAACTGTTTAACATTTGTGTAGATATTATAATAAATATTTTCAAAAAATCTATTAAATTATATGAAAATTAATATCATCACTTTTTGATAATCATTTTATATCAGTATTTTAAATTTTTAATTAATATCATTATTAAATTTACGACATTCTAAGATATGGTATATTTTTATTTGATACGAATATGAATTGTCACTCTTAATTGTTAGATAAATAAAGAAATACATATGAACGCACGTGCAAATGTTAAACCCGTTGGTTTCTAATCGTGGTTATGAAATTGTTGACAAATTAAGAACTATATACATCAAAATCTGGTTTCTACAATTCGATTAGCAAACATTTATTTAGAAACTTTAATCTCTCTTTTTGTGCTTTATTAACTGATAGTGTATTTCCATGTAACCTAACAATATACAATAGATTATATTTTCAATATTATATTAAGAAAAGACTGTAATACTGAGAAAGAATTATAGATAGAGACAGATATACAGTGTCCATTATTAATACAAACCCTAATCAAATTTTTCCACCAACATTTTCATGACTAGCCACCTAAATAATCCAAACTAATCCTGGGGCCAGTCTCATATATAATAATAACCACAAACCAAAGTGGACACTTTCGGGCTTGCATGTTTTATTGTCGCCACATATAATTGCATACGAAGCTATGCTACTCGTACGTCACCTCCAATTCTACATCCATCCATATATCACAACACAAATCCTCCTTAAATTCCCACTCTCCACCACAAGCCAAAGGAAAAAAAAAAGAAGTTAAGTAATAGCATGGCTAAAGAAAGCACAGAGAGTTCTGTTGCAACTTCTCCTTCTACACCATCAAATTGGTGGGAACTTCATCACCATGCTAGCTCGCTTTCTTCTTGGACTAATTCCAGCAGTCCTTGGAATAACCAACAAAACCCTAATTCTAACTCTTCTTGTGAGGAGGAAGTTTCCATTTCTACTTCATTTACTTATGCTTCCAATCAGTCTGGTCTTACAGTTGAGTCTGCTCACCGGGTCGTCGAACCGGCAGCTTCTTGCAATGAATTGATGGGTGAGCATGTTCCAGATAATCATCAGCTTTGGAGCGGTGTTTTATTGTAAGTTCTAAATTAATTTTCCAAGTATTTAAAATATGATCAAGATATCACCTTTTTTTGTTTCCTTCCTTGTTTATGTATATCTGCTTTGTTTATGTTGAGTGGAGAGAAGAAATCTCTTTTGCTGAAAAGAAAAATGGAAAATAATTATCGTTACTAATTATAATGGGTACGGGTGCAGTTAGAGAGGCTGGTAATTAGCTTTCTCCTTTTAATAATTCTTTTTTTTTTTTTTGGGAAACAATAAGAGAGTTTCAGTTCTTGATTCCTGTCTAATATACCTTCTAGTAATTTTTATTGATGATATTAATCGTGGTAAAATTGTTGAAAACATGGGTGCATATATATGTTAAAACAATTAATAATGATAATAAAGTCAATATATACATGATTGAAATCGTTAGAAAGATGTATTCTATTCATTGAATCATACATATGCAAATAACTTAAGTAGTTCATCTTGTATTCTAAAAAAGAAATGAACGGTCCATGTTTAATTTGGGATTTAATTATGCAATAAAGTAAATTTATTGATAATTCTTGTATACGAGCATGAGTGGTTTCAATTCCTTTCGCAGAAGTGATGGAAGCAATGGAGAATTACACAGTAGTCAACATGTAGTAGAAAACTTACTCGATCCGCTGTCGTCCAAGACCATATCATCTGGAATGTTTGATCCTGCACCGTTTGACTACTTGAAGAAAATGGACAGCAATTGGGCATTCACAAAGTCGTCATCTTTTAACAATTTTGAGAAGCACTTCAGTGGAATTAGTGAAGGCTTGAATGAAAGTGAAAGGTTAAACAAGCTGTCAAATTTGGTCAGCCATTGGTCTATTGCCCCTCCTGACCCCGAAATCAATCGCCAATTCATTAATCCACAAACATGTGATATATCGTTGAGTTCTTCAATGGATCTGTACAATTCACCGCCCAGTACTTTTTCTCATATGAAGCAAAGTAATTTCTCCGACTCTAATTTAAGTATGACAAATAGTAGAAGTTCAGGGCTTTTATCGTATTATGGTCATGATTTGAAGATGGAAAAAGAACAACGAGACTTTGATTCACCAATATCCTTTTTTCGAAAGCCATTTTACAGTAATGGCCTCGGCTATCAAGTTGGCTTCAACAGTACTGATACTTCTTCAGAGGTGGAAGCTGACAACAAATTCTACTACGGAATGCGGTCTCAATCTCGATGCTCAAATACTAGAAATTTTGCAGACAGCATGACTCTTAGCAGTCGATTGATCAAGCCACTGATTGATATCCATGTTCCGAAGCCTTATTATAAATCATCGAATTTATCCGACTGTAAGAAGCAAACTGTGATAAGGACTACGCCGCTAGTACGTTATTGCTAATCCAATTGCTTCTTGTGTTTGCATGACCTGCAGTCCAGTGCCTAAATAAGTTCAATATTCCTGTTTCTTTTACGTAAAAAATTTATGAAGGAAAATAACAAAAATTTAACATATATGCAGACAAGAACAGGTGGAAAGGAGCGTGGAAATTCCAATGAAGGAAAGAAGAAGAGGCCTGAAGAAAATTCAGAAGCAGGTGCAAAAAAACCCAGGACCGAGAGTTCTACAGCTTCATCTGTAAAGGTAGATAAATATAAATCAAACATTATAATTTCTTAAATCTTAACGCGAGTAGAAAGAATTTATAACTCCTTTATTAATTTAATAGAAGGATATGCTGGCACCAAAAGTCAAGCTTGCGGACAGAATCACGGCTCTTCAGCAAATTGTTTCACCGTTTGGAAAGGTTAATACCAAGGCCAAACAGAGACCCATTTTTGTCTTCAAAGAACTCCTTTTTATCTAATTTATTATTATTGTTATTTTTTTGGGGTTTATTTCAGACTGACACAGCTTCTGTGCTATACGAAGCGGTTGGATATATAAAGTTCCTACATGAACAAGTGCAGGTAATGTATACATATATATTATATTATCATTCAAATCTGCTTTCTTAAATCTAAAATAAGAAATGAATGTATGTTCATTCATAATTGACTTTTAACAAGCATCACTTTTATCGTTTCTGCAGCTGTTGAGCAATCCTTACATTAACTCTAATTCACACAAGGTAATATTGCTACGCAGCCTCTCACAAAAGAGGGGAAAAGAATAACAAGAAAACTTTCTTTATATTATACTATATTATATTATATTATATATATATATATATATATGAATAAAATTGTGAGTGGATGGTGATTTCAGGACCCATGGGGAGGACTGCAGAGAAAAGAGAAGGGACATATAAAGGTTGATCTAAGGAGCAGAGGACTTTGTTTAGTTCCAATTTCATGTACTCCTAAAGTTTGTCATGAGAACACTGGATCAGACTACTGGACACCGGCATACAGAGGATGTTTGTATGGATGAATAATTAATTAATACATGCTTTTATTATCATTATATATATATATATATATATATGAACAATGTACTTATCTTTAGTTTATTAGTTTCTTATGTTGCTATATTGCACAGGCATGGCAGCTCAAAAGGCATGGCTTTATTGAATATAGCATGCGTATCTTGCTCTTAATAATATTAAGTAACCCGAGTATTTTCTTTTCAACACCAAGGAGTTTTGCAAGTTCTGGAAATATCTAAAGAAATTGAAGATTTTAGTTTCTAGCTCTGAGCACAATGTTTGAGTGATATGATTTGTTCACAAAATTTCAACAAAGTACAGGTAACACGATGTTGTTAACATAAATTAACGAAGGAAAATCATTGGATATCCCTCGGCTGTATATTAATTTGTTATATACCAGTGTGGAATGTAGGTAGTGGATCCTTCCATGCATCTTATAAATGATCACTTCAAAAACATAAGCTTTTTCAAGTCAAAATATCTAAAGAAAGTTTCAGACACAGCCAGCCTTACACTAGTTTGAACTCCGAATTTAACGTCACATTTCAATGATACTTCATTTCGACCATTATTTTATAACATGTATATTCTATAATAACATTATTAATTAAACTCTAATAAGCTCTAGAACAATATCCATACCAGACCACGATAAGTTCATAATTTCTAGCCTATTAATTATTATAAATTAAAATCAGTAATGATCGTCTGGTATAAGTGTATGAATGACTGATAAATAATATTTATTAAGTGAAAATAAAAATAAGAGTGTAAGAGAGTCATAAAATAATAATTATTGATTATTAACAATATTTATTTTAAAATTAACTTAAAGAGCAACAGTTCGAAACATACTCCAAATCTATTCCCTTATAATTTAAAGAACCATCAATCTTACGGCAACCAAATAATAATAAGGACAAAGTAAATACTTAAGCTCACATTCCTCTTACCAAATTAATCAAAAGAATTGGTAACAAATGTTGAAAGGAAAAATTGTGGGGCAAAATTTATGTATATGCCTTTCCAGGTGGCCACGGTAACTTTTTTGTCACAATTTATGAACGAAGCATAATTTCGAAAGCGATGGAAATGATACCTAGAAGCAAATAATAATGGAGGGAAGCAGTGAATGCCAGAAAACATAAAAAAAGTTAATTAGAAGTCAAAGGAGAGATTAGCATAAAGTACAAAACCCAGGGTGGGGGTGCACTAATTACAAGTGTTGCTGCTGCTGTTTCTAATGAGAACTAATGAGACCCTTTATTATGTATTACGACCTACCTTCAGGTGGCACAGAGCGAATTTAGCTTCTCCGTCGGCACTATTAAAAATAATTTTAAGAATAATTTATCGTAATTAATAGTTAATTTTATTTTTAAAATAATCCAATTTTAAGGCTGATTTGTAATTGTAGTCCAACTTAGAAATTTTTTTATTTATGTTTTCGGCCAAAAACTCTTTTGGCCAAAACTATCCATGAGGTCTTTCTTAGTCATTTCTTTAACTTAAATGAGAAAGAAAAGAGAAAGAGAAACAAAAAACATATTAACAACTATATTTAAGAACAAAAAACATATTTACAACTATATCTATCCATCGCATTTGTTTTATACTTAAAAATACTCTCTTAATTTAAATAAATTGCTTTGAACAATCTTGGCTAAGCATGGAAAATTGAGTATAATGATGGTTGAGTTGGAAAATGTGAAAATAACAATTTTTAGGTGTGGAAAATTGATTTAGGCTTAGTTTATGAACTAAAAAGACTTAAAATAAATTTGGGAAGTTTTTAGTTATGTTTTTGTAATTTGGATGCATTATTGTGATTTAAATGCATTGTTCCGATCAAGAAAATGATGAGCATTACATCTCTCAATGAATTTATTAAGAACATCAAGGAAAGGTTTCAATAAAATTTATCAAGGGGCTTTGACAAAATTTTTCAAAAAAAATCAGTTTTCCTCGATAAATAAATTTCATCGAAGTATAATTATTTTTTTCAATAAATTTTATTAAGATTCTCAATAAATTTTATCGAGGATTTCAATGATAGATTTTGATTAAATTTATTAGGATTTTTTTGAGAAAAATTAGTAGTTTTTGCTTAATTTTGCATGAATACTAATTTTTCTTAATGAATTTTAAGATCGCAATAAAAAATTTTATTGAAATTTACTAAAAGACATTGATAAATTTTAATTTCTTAACGAAAATAGTATTTTGATGAATTTTGTGAATACTCCCCAATAATTTCATTTTGATCCTTCATTGAGATTCTTGACAAAATTTATCACAAGCCCTTGATCAAAATCATTAAGAGATATATTATTTCTCTTTTTCTTCATTATAATAAGGCACCCAGATTACAACAATATATTCAAAAAACAACCTACCCTAAATTGATTTCTCAATCTTTTTAATTAACAAAATAAATTTAAATTAATCATTCATAATAAAATTTAAATTTTAGATTTTTTAAATTCAATCACCATTATGCTCAATTGTCCCAACTCAACCACCATTATTCAAAGCAATTTGTTTAAATTAAGAGATTGTTTAAAAAAAAATGATATTTGATATATTATTTGTTGATATTTTTTTTCTTTATCTTTTTATTTTTCTCTTTTTCTTCTTTTTCTTTCTTATTTAAGTTAAAAGAAACCAACAAAGAAAGATCTAAAGGTAGTTTGGTCTAAAGGACACTTTTTCGATCAAGAAAATAAGAAAAATATATGTTGGGCTATAATTATGAATGTGCCTTAACATTGGACCATTTAAAAGAAAAACCCTTAATAAAATTTATCATCAATTAAAATAGAAATGTGTTGCACTTATTAATAGGATGATAATTTAAATTATCTTATTGTATTTATTATGATATATTCATATCAAATTAAATTAGCCTTATCTTCTATGTAAGGGCAAGGTTTGCGGCACCATATTCTTTTATACAAACTCTTATGCAATTTAACAACTCCTAGAATTAGATCAATATATTTTTACTAATTGAATTAAATCTAATAAATTTTTAACTATAAGAAGTCTTGCATGAGAAGTACCCATATTTACCTTCCATGGTTGAGAGCAAAAAAAAAAAAAAAAAAAACTTTTTCAATAATTTGAAACATAGAGTTGTAAACAAGGTAAGAAATTAGCAATATAAGTTGATGCAAATTTTAAAAATATCAATCTTGAAACTCTAAAAATTAATTTAGAGACCCTATAAACAAATTTTGAAATTCAATAATTTGAATTGGAATTTAAATTTCAAGAAAACTAAAATTTATATTAAAGAATTTTAACCTATTGGTATAGCCTTATATGAAATAATATTTTGGATATTTAATATATTTGTATCATAATATTTTTGATTTATATATTATTTGATTATTTTATTATTACATATTTGCGTGTTTAATAAATAAAATAATATTTTTAAAATAGTAAGTTCAATTAATTGAATACTATTCTTAAATGTTTCTAGTTAAATATTATTGTGAATAGAATAACAATAATATATAGAGACTAAAATGTATAATGACTTGTAATAACATATGTATGCTATGATATGAGATATCAAGTCAACACATGAGTATAAGTTAGCAAACTAATATACTAGACGACCCATTATGAGAATGTTATGTGGATTATTATATAAGTGTTATAAGTGATTTTTATAGTGACAATAGTATATGTGATCTTAGAACTTGAGATTACCATGGTCCGCAACATAGAGAATGACATATTTTAATATTTTTAAACGTCATCTGTAATAAAATAGACTATAAAAGAAATTGTCAAATATATCATAACTCATATAGAAAAATATATGTGATTAAAATAGTATTTATCCCTCTTATATTATAGGAGTAATATATTGGACTCTTTGATTGAGAAAGACTTTAAACATGTGTGGCCATATTCAAATAAGTCAATATGTGATATTGATTTTATTTAATTAAATAAGTCTGCTTAGAATATCAAACAAATATAAAATTAAATCATACAAAAATGGTATATTTCATATCTCATGTTTAATTAAGATATTTAGAATAAAAAAATTGAATTACATGGTAATATGGTTATAAATAAAGTGATACAAACTATTGACATTTTTATTATTTGAGTAGTCATGATGTATTACGAAATACCGTTCATTACTTACAATATTAAAATTAAATTTTAGTATTGCTATTAATGTTATGAGAATTTATGGGTTGCACATTAAGATCAGGAACAATAATATATATATATATATATATATATGTATATGTATATATGGAGAATTCTAAATGTATTTAAGATTCTTTAAACTATTTGAATATTGATTTTAACTATACCCATTATATAAAAATTAGACTAAATTTTATTAATAATACCTATTTTACTAAATAAATTAGATTTTATAAATAAAACTAACTAAATAGTTTAAATCAAAATTAAAAATTTAAAATAGCAATATAAATATGTGATATTTGTATCTTAAAAACATGTTTATAATTCATTTTTTGCGTTTTTATTTTTGAGAAAGAAAAATGTATAAAATATTACACATTTAAATCATAGATGTTAGTTAACTCTTGGAATTAGATTCTCGATCATGATGATACTATAAAGACGCAGAGACAATTAATTTGTATTCGTAGTTTAGCAAAATCATCTAATTAGAGGTATATATATATTTACTACATTGTGTTATATATATATGATAACACTAAGATTTATTATATGAATATTAGAAAGTAAACTATTTATTTTGTGTAATTTTTGCTAAATATATGTACTGGTTTACTTACATGACTGACTAGATTATCTTAAAGACAAATGCAGCCGGAAGAAATGACATTTAGAAGTGTTGTTAACTTAACATTTAGGTTTCAGCATAACAAAGCTTGTATTATTTTTTTTTTGCACTTAAGTGCAAATGATTAAAAAAACTAAGAACTAATGGTAAAAATTTTAACCTAATAATTTACTAATCATAAACTAAAAATATAAAAAATAATATTTAAATGCCATAAAAAAGATCTCTTAATAAATTCACAAATTTTTTTAAAAAATAAAAGAGAAAAGTAATTCTTACAGTTTTAATTAAATAAAATCTAATCTCTAATTACAATATTGTTTAAACTCTTTTATATAAAGTTTACAATTAAAACCCTAAATAACTATGATTAAAAGTTCTAATCTAAAACAAGTAGAAATAAAAAATTTAATATATAATAATTAAGAATAAAAATCCTAAAAGAAATTAAAAAATAATTAATTAAAATATATCATTATGCGATATTCCTGAACACACTTGAAAATCTAATTAAAATGTCACAACAATATATTTCAAACAAGTTATGCTTCTTATCTTGCTCTTGTAATAAGTTCAATTGGTACTTGAAAAAAATTGTTATGAACTTAATGTTAATTCTTATAATTTTCTCTCTCTTTAAAAAGATTTGTCCTCAAATCATTACTGTGATATTGGTAGTCGAAATCAACATAAATCCTCCATGATCTATCTTTCTTAAGCACAAGTAATACCAAAATTACACATGCACTTATATACTCTCTCATTATCCTTTAGCCATTAACTTCTCATTTTGCCTTTAAAACTCCTTTATCTATTTGAGATTACTCTTATAGACTGATCAATTAGGTATAGTAGTACTAAGTACAAAATCAATTTGATATTTCATCCTTCTAATAGGTGGTAATACATTAAGAACATCTTCTGAAAATACATCATCATATTCTACAACAAAGTAACAATAGCATTAAGCCAAAATTTGTCAAAATCATTAGTGCTAAAATAAGCCTCTTTATACAAAAATATAAATATAGACTAATTGCCATAAAAATCACTCTTGATATCGCTTTCTTTAGCATAAAAGTTCAATTATTTCTTTTTTTCTCCTCTCAATAATCTTTCTTTTTTCTTTCCATTCTTTTTTTATTTGTCTTTTTCCATATTCTCGATCTTACCTTCTCTTTTCAACTCACTCTGTTTTTTTTAATTTCAATTATTCCTTATATACTTACTTTGGGGTCAACGAAGTAAGAGAAATAAATTTGTTATCTTTTACAAAATATATATATATTTTTAAACCTATCATGCATGACCCTCATATTATATTGCCACAGCTTGCCTAATAACATTTTACTTGTATACATAAAGATAACATTGCATAACATTTTATCAAAACATCATATAATTACAAAAGTAACCATTACTTGCTTAGTTACTCGTACCTTCTTATATTTATTAAACTATTAAAGTTTATAAGATTTGGGATGCTTTATGGTAGGTATACTCAATTTCTCAACTAAAGTAGTTCTAGCTAAATTAGCACAACTTTCTCTAACAATAATCATACTACATATCTTATTCTTGATGTAGCATCTAGTATAAAATATGTTTTTCTTTGTTAATCTAACATCACTAGCATCCTTAAATAATGACATTGTTTCCTTCTTACTTTTTACTTTAATTTTTGTTTTTCCATTGTCTTGCAAAAGCATAACCATTTTATTTAGATATTGAGAAGCTATATGTCATAAACCTAGACAACGAAAGCATTTAATATTACGATTACAAGTTTGAGTTTTGGGTTTACCTTTGTCTTTATTAAGCATCTTTTCTTTTTCTTTTGGTGGTTTAAACTTACACTTAAAAAGAACCTTATTATATTTCTTCTAGTTAGTCCTTTATGAAAAAGATGAACTAAAATTTTGAGTTAGTCTATTCCTTTTTCTTTTAAATTATTGCTTTACCTTCAGAGCCATATGCACCATATCTTCTAATTTCATATAATGTTGTAACTCTATCACATTTACTATGTCAAGATATAGCACATTTAACAGTCTAGCTTAATAGCATCCTTATCCTTCTCTATATTGACCCTAATCATGACTACTTCTATCTTTTTTTAGTAGTCTTCTGCACTTTTAAATCTTTGAGTAAGGTTTTACAATTTTTAATGCAAATTCCTATAATAGTGAACATGGATAAAATTCTTTCTCATAATAGTTTTTAATTCACCCTAAAATTTAATAGGTCTCTTATAATTTCTCCTTTGATTTATCACCAATTGATCCCACCATATGATTGTATAATTAGTAAATTTAATAACAACTAATTTTGTCTTTTTCTACTCTAAATAATTATGACAATCAAATATCAATTTTATATTCTTTTGTGATTCTAGGTAGACTTCCAGATTATTATATCCATGGAAAAAAGCTATTTTCATCTTAATATTTCTTAAGTTACTATTTACCATATCTCGACCCTTATATTCTCTCTTAGTTTTTTTATCACAACTTTCAAACATTGGCACAAATTAATCTATATCAAACATTGACTCTTTATTCTTTTCATTCACATTCTTATCCTTATTATCTCCTTTAAAATCTTTTATAGGTGCATGTTTACCTTGCTTTCTAAGATTAGACCTTTTATTATTTTGTCTCCTTTATAAGTTAGTCAGAGAATTTTCTTACCTATCCATTCTTTCTCTTATTCCATTAAACATTATATTTATTTACTTAAATCATTGTGGGATGGCTTCTAACACTAAGAAAGAACTCTTTCCCTCTTATTTATTAGATTAATCAGTCTTATGATATATATTTAACAACTACAAAGAAGTATTAATAATAATTCCCCTTACACCTCTTTACAAGGTTGCACTCAAATTATGTCACTCACATTTGTGTTGTCACTCGATTTGACTTTTATCTTTAATAGACTTACACTCTCTTACCTTTTACCATTTTGACTTCTTTTTTTAATTTTTTATCGAATTAAAAAAACTCAACAAAGTTATTATTTTTGTGATAGTTAAACTAACATAAAAATAAGGAACTGATAATGAAACTAAATTTTTAAAAGTAAACAAATTCAAGAAGAATTCACAATTAAACAAAAATGATGAATTAATTACAAAAACAATAAGGAATTGAATATATCTTATAAAAGTACTAGTTACCCCTTTTGTTACAATTAGTGTTTTTTCACTTTCTTTTTCTTTCTATTTAATTTTTTCTTTGGATTTTTGTACTAATTTAATGCACTAAATATTTAAATTAAAAGGTGAAAATTACATAATTATAGTAATCACACAATAATCACAAAAAGGGATCCAAATTAATTTTTTCTAACCCTAAGAAGGATTGAATGAATAAAGATGAACACTAATGAAACAAGAAGCCATAATTTTACAAGAAAAGATTTAAACAAAGATAAAGGATGAATAGTGCCACTGATGAACAATGCCCCGTGAACAGTTAATAAACAATAACTCATCTTTTATTTTTTTATTTTTAAATAAAAATAAAAGAATTTAAAGATAATTAAACTTGATTTTAAAACCAAAACTCTTATGCAAAACTGATGCTAATCCCAAGAATAATTGAAAGTTTAATAATTAGTATTAATACCTTAAGAACAAATCTTAAAACCCAAGAATTTAAATTAAAATACAAGTATCAAGAAAATTAAAATTCAAATTAAAAAGTTTTGACATAATAATTAAAGAAACCAAAAACCAATGCTAAAAATTTAGACATAATTATTCATTAATTATGAATTAAAAATATAAAAAAATATTTAAAATCTATAAGAGAGATCTCTTGATTAGTTTATAAAGTTCTTTAAAAAACTAAAGAAGAGCAATTTTTATAATTCTAATTAAATAAAATATAATCTCTAATTACAATATTATTTAAATATCTTTATATGATGTTTATAATTAAAATTCTGAACAACTGAGATTAAAAGTCTTAATTTAAACAAGTAAGAATAAAAAATTTAATCTAAAATAATTAATAATAAAAGTCCTAAAATAAATAAAAATAATAATTAATTAAAATATAAATCTATGTAGCATTCCTAAACGTACTAAAAAACTTAACTAAAATATCATAAAAATATATCTCAAACAAGTTATGTTTCCTCTCTTACCCTTGTGATAAGGTTAATTGGCATGTAAAAAAAATTATTGTAAACTTAATGTTGATTCTTATTATAAGTTCTTTCCTAATTGAGCTAAAGAAGTACTAATAAAGGTAGCGTCTTCTTTTGCCATAAGCATTGAGAAAATCCTGGAAGGCTTATACGAATATAAACAAAAGTTACAACATTTTAGAGGGATTGAAAGAATCGAGAAGACATATTTATTTGGATAGTTGGGAAAGGAGGAGTCAATCAAAAAGAATATAAGGTCTCAAGTTCAAAGAATTAGATTGTTTCAATAAAGCATTAGTAGCCAAACAAGAATAAAGAGTCTTCTAATTTCCTAACTTACTAAAGGTGAAGGTGTTGAAAGCTAGATATTTCAAAAATAAGTATTTTAGGGAAGTAAAAGTAAGGAGTGGTCTATCTATAGAGAAACATTTTTTGGAAAAGAAAAATACTCCAACAAGGAATGAGATGAAGAATAGGTAATGGAAGTAAAACTCATAAAAACAAGTGTTATGCGACCCACGAAATCAACAAGTGACAACTACTGTGTACCTTTAAGATTTGCTATATTAACTTGAAACGATTCCAAGAGTTTACAAGGTTCACAAAATTATTTTCATCAAATAAAATTATCTATTAGATTTATCTTCAAGATTCTAAATTATAAGCATCTTATAATAATATCATTCAAGTATACAATAAATTCTTAGAGTACAAAATAAAATTTAAAAATATAAATTTTAGTAATCTGTCAGTGGACCTAGATGGAATAAGAAGTGAGCCAAGAGAATCTTATCAAAAGAGCTACAATTACTTAAGTGCCATATCACGACTATAGCTACACACACTTCACAACCTAAAACTAAAAGAAGGGGGAAGGGGTGAGTATATAATACTTAGTGATTTAATTATTACAAAAATAGAATAGAGTTTAAGTAATAGATGTTGAGATTACTACAAAATTCCATACAAAGAAATCTAAATCTTATTTCAAGACACATTTAAAGAAAAAATTTTAAGCCTGTGTTATTCCTTTCTCAAGTGTCATCTTGGCCCAAGATAAACACTTAAGACCATCAGTAAATTTATTCATGTAAAAGTCATATATTTCTCATAAAAATACAAGTTTATAAAACTATGCTATTATTTTACTTTTCATTTAATTAAATAATAATATCTAAGAAAAAAAATATTGCATGTCTCCCTAATATTAACTCAGTAATTGCGTGATAATAATTATAAATGTCCTCGTGTTATTGCTTACTAATGGGCTTACTTAGGATAGTCTCCTTCATAACAGTTACATCTAGTACACATGATCACTTATATGGCTTCTCTACATGTTTGTCCACAGGCTGCTTTTTATAATACTATCACAATATCAATATTGGCCCACTAGCCATATCACCCATAAATCAATGCATTATTTAAGTTAATTCATATATAACGCATATAAGCCTTGAGGGCCATTCACAAAACCAATCCAATCGAATGTACCACATTAATCGTATAATCATTTCATAAGCTAATATTTTATTTAATTATAATGTAATATTCTAATATCTATTTCATAATTAAATAGTTATTAAAAAAATAAAATTTTTACTATAAGAATAGTTTTGAAAATATTTAAAATAATATAACAATTTGCTTATAGTTTAGGGGAGGGTATATACTTCCCTATTAGTCCTTACATTGGTTAGATCTATTTCTGAGGTGTTTGCAACTAAAAGATATATATGCTTTCTATTAAATACCCAACTTTAATAAAATACTTATCTACCCAATATATAATATGCATGCATGATGAATATAAATATTTAAGTGGACACATACATTGGGGCCTGAGTTTAATTAAAATCATTTTTAGAAAATAATAAAGTTTTTAGTCAAAATCGACCTTTAAGAGTAGTTTCATAATTTTGAAAAAAAATAGAGTTGAAATTTCATAAATTACTCTCTTTAAGAAATAAACTATTCTCTAAACTTTCTAATAATTTTTGAATCACTCGATTTGGAAGATGGTTTGGAGTTCAAAAGTGACTTACAAAACTAGCAAAAAGAATACTATGCTATAGTATCAATGCAACAATACTTGCTACAATAGTCATAAATTTTGTGGAATCAGAAGCTCCAGCACTGCGACGCTGGGTTGAATTTTTGTCCAATGAAAATGAAAAAGAATAAGAAATAAGTACTATTAGTGGGACAAATAAACTGCACACTAGTTTTACGAGTACTCTCTAGAAATTTTTTTAAGAATACTACAACTTTTATCTCAAATAAGATTTCTTCAAAAATGCTTCTATTTTTCATGAAAACAAGTTATATCAAATTTGCCTAAATTAGGGTTTAAAACCCAACTACATTTCTAGATAGAGAGAGCGAAATTATGAAGAGAAGAAATGGGTGAGTGAGGGAATATGTGAAGAGTTTAGTCAAGTGACACTAGAAAGAAAATGGAGGGGATTTGAGGGAGTTTGAGAGAGTGAGAAATGGGAAGAAGGGAAAGAAAATAAAGGAAAAGGAGAATTAATCGGCCAAAAAAGAAAGATTTTGGGTTTTTATGGTTTTTGAGCTTGTTTGTCAAAAATATCGATTTTCTTACTTTCAAATTTTTAAAATTGCCATTTACTAATTAATATAAATAAATAAATAAAAATTTTAACTCATAAAAGTTGTTAATGCCCTCAATAATATGTTAATTAGTTATGAAATGTAGGTATACGTGAAAATGTAGGTTTAAGTACAAAAAATCTAAATTACCCCTATGGTTTGAAGGACAAGTTTACAATAAGAGCAATTATTTACATGCTCCTACCACCTTTAAACTAATGTCCTGACCCTTATTCCCAATAAAGTTCATGGTTAATGTTCTAATTGAAGAAAGAAAATAGTGTGATGAAAAGTTGATAAAAGAGAATTTCTTCTAAGAAGGTGTAGAGTAAATTGTTATCCTTTTCACTCAAAGAGCTAAGGAAGATCAAGTTTTATAATGTAAAAATTACACAAATGCAAATGCAAATGCACATTATCATTAACAAATAATATTATGATCAGTAAGCATTGTTTTTATAAAGATTAATATTTACGATTTAGTTATCAAGTTAAATTATTCTAATTTTATCTAAATGAGCATAATATAAAGATGATTTATGCTAAATATAACTAATGTCTAAATTAAAATAAATAAAAATAAATCGAAAGTAACTAGATAGAGAGAGTTTTAAGGCATTTGATTTCATCAAAACTAATCTGTTAAGATTCGATTTATTTTTAGTAATCGAAACCTAAAATCGTGATTGATAATCAATAACATTATAATTATTCGTCAACCTTTTTTGGAACTATAACATAACTATTTCAGAATATTAATTTACTATATTTTTATATGAATTAAAATTGTCAAAAACGCATTAAGTATTATAACTTCGCATAATAATTAAATAAAGCATGCAAGTATATTCTTATCTTACATAAACTTTATAACACTCAACACAATGACTAAATCATAAATCTTATTTTCTAAAGTTTTATTATGAATTTCAAATCATTTAAATAATAGCTAGTTATTTAGAAGCATTAAGAATAGTATTAAATACGCAATTAACAAACACAAATCTCGATTACTTTAAATAGATAAAAGTCTTAACATCATAATTGATTATATTATATCCCTTGTAAATAAATTTAGTTCATAATAAAAGAAAATAACATCATAATTATTATTTTGAACATTCTTAACAATAGAAAATAAAAAAAAAAATCAAATATGAATTATAAGCCAAAATAATGAGATTGTTCTTTTTTTCTTGAAGCCCATCAATTTTTTTTTTTTTTATTCTCCTTTAGTGGCTCTCTTGGTGACTCTCCTCTGATGGCTTCTTTCTTCTCTTTTCAACTCTGAAAGGATCTATTTATATCTTTATTAAAAGTTCAAAATTTTTTATCCTTTTTTCTTGTTTAGTTAAATTTGCAACCCAATGCTACGGCCCAGTACCACAGTTTTATAGTTATTATTTTCAAAGTCATAAAAATATTGTAACAATACACTATAGTAATTGTACTGTAGCACAATATTATTCATAGTTATTGTAGGATGCTACAACACTTTTAGTGGTTCTATTTGGCGTCTTTCCATGTACTTAAGGATGTGTTTTTTTTTTTCAAATCTTATTGTTTTATAAATTTATTTTCTTCTATACAAAAATGAATAAAATGGATAAAAATATAAGAAAAGAAAATAAATGAAAGGATAAACCAACAAAATATTAAGAGTAAAAGTATGATACAATTATATAAAATTAACACATATCATGCTACGACAATATAATAGTAGTGGATAATATATTATAAAGGGTAGTTGCCAAATGGCTATAAAAAAAATTCTAGATTACACAATGTTATTAAGAAAGTGTTAAGAACAAGTTTGTTGCTCTATTCGATGATCAATGATAGCTTGATGTTAAGCTCAAAGATTCATGAGGCAAACTTAATTTAAGATGTAAAGACAAGACAACAGAGACTTAGAGTCATTCGTGAGCCCAACGTGCACTTGAAATTAATGTAGTGCTATTTATAGGCCTAATACATGTTCGAGCCAAGTGTCACAGAATGCGGTTATATGCTAATATAAAGACAAAAAACAAGCTTAAAATAGTCTTCATGTATGGCATAAAAAAGCCTAAAAGAAACCCAACTTATAAAAGGTCCAAAACACAAAAATCTAGCAATTGAAGGGAACAATTAGAGGGATTTTTTAAATATTTGAGTTTGAATTTTTCTTCCCATTTGCATAGAAATTATAAAACAAATCTTAACCATTCAAAGTAGCTTTAGTGGAGAAAATCGCACCCTTCATTTTACCTATCCCTAACTATAAATATGTTTCATTTCTTTGGGTCAAACCATCCACCAAAA
Organism: Swietenia macrophylla; assembly: GCA_032401905.1. NCBI lineage: Eukaryota > Viridiplantae > Streptophyta > Magnoliopsida > Sapindales > Meliaceae > Swietenia > Swietenia macrophylla. The sequence continues at coordinate 2,458,633 of CP135585.1, read as the reverse complement.
TTGTAGACATAAATAGTCCTAAAAAGTTACAAAGTTTTGTAATGTTGTAATTCTTTTATTTAATACAAGTATTCTTCTTCAAGTTGTATTGCAATTCTCTAATTTTCTTGCTTTTTTTAGTCTTCTAAGCATCTTACTGTGCTCAAAATAATCTTTCATACAACAATTAAGGTTTACTTAGTATAGTAGCTAAAGTTTAATATTATCTAAACGTTGTACAAATTCAGCAAAAATCTAACGTTCCATGACATATTGTATTAGAGTAAAGTTCATGGGGATAATTTGGAGTTACGTCAAGCATAATTTTTATCATGTTAAGCAAGGAGACGGGGTTAAATAACGTCACCGAGGAGCTACAAAAGGAGCGTGACTGTGGAAAGGACCACGATAGGAAGAAGAACCCATCCAAGGATCATCGTTCATTGTCTAAGAACTACATATTGTCGATGTGACATTAGCCAAACTTGAGCTAACGATAACTGGCGTATTAGATCACTTTGATGTTCTCGAACAAAAGGTCGACAAGTGTGAGCAAGAACTGGAGTTGCCGAAATAGAAGGTAAGTTTTATGAAGCCTTTAACTCTTTTATCGTATTTATAAACCAGGTCATGGAGGAGTTCAAGTGGAGCATGATAGCGTAAATGAATGCCACCAATGAGCAGTTAGTGCCATGAAATAAAACTTCACCATATACAAGGCTAGAATAATGTTTAGAGCTATAGTAAGTAGCACGTTGAAAGTTTAAGTTCCCGACCCACTAAAATATAAAGGCAAACATGACACTAAAGAAATAAAAAAACTTCCCTTAAATGATGGAGGACGATTTAAATGTGGTGAACATTAATGATGATACTGTTAAAATTAACACTTGCATAATCTTTTTTGGCATTATGGTGGAGACGCTGCCATACCGAAATAGAAAGAGGTTATGCACTATTGATGTATGGGATACATTCAAGGTGAATTTGGAGAGGCAATTTTACCCCGAGAATGTAGAAAAGGTGGCAATAAGAAAATTTCAGAGGCTAAAGCAGTAGTGGTCAATCAAAAATTATATTAGGGAATACAACTCCTTAATGTTGGAAATAATTGACATATTCAAGAAAAATCTACTACTATTCTTCCTAGATAGACAACAATTATGGATAAAGCAAGAATTGAAGTGGTAGAATGTTGACAACCTTGCTTTGACGATAACAACAGCCAAAATGCTAATCCAGGTCCACTATGAGCCATTTAAGAGCGATAAAAGTAAGAAGATGGTTTCGAACTCCAATCGAAGTGGCCATGACAAAAGTGGAAGAGATTGACCTTACAAAGTGGATCCATAACTAAGCTGACCAATAAGAGACAAGAGACGTAATAAAAAGCGTAGGGCGAAAGAGAAGCAGAAATTAAATTTCTTCCTTTGTGCTCTAAGTTAAATGCTATCATTAGTGCTTACGAGAAGTCATAAGATGATGGGTGTTTGGATTTGATATGTGTTCTTAAATCGATTAAGGCCGAGAAGACATCTAAGAGGGTGGCGTCCAAGGTTAAGCCAATAGCGAAGCTAGATCCCAACAAGACGCTCAAATACGTTAACACTAGTATCAATAGTGAAAGCCTTGAGGCATTCATTAATTGTGGCACTAACCAATGCTTGATCCTCAAAAGTTTGCATAGTTGGTGGGCTTAGCGAACATCAAAGAGCTGGATAGGTGAAAATTATTGATCAACCACCTTGGCCAATTTACGAGGTTGCTCGAAACGTGCCAATATAGATTGGTTCATGGTATGACATGGTCGACTTAACCATTATGCGAATGAACGACTTTGACATGGTATTGGGCAACGAGTTTTTCGACCACATATTGGCCTTCACTTGGATAGATGATGGGTGTATAGCCCACATATATGGCACAAAAAATTCCAGAACAAGTTTAACTTCTAGAAAGCTCAAAGCACAAAAATCTAGAAATTAAAGTGAATAATTGGAGGAATTTTTCAAACATTTAAGTTTGAATTTCTCTCCCATTTGTATAGAAATTGTAAAACGAGTTTTGACCATCCAAAGTAACCTTTGTAGAGAAAATCCTAACCCTTCATTCCATCTATCCTCAACTATAAATAGACTTCACTTTCTTAAACTAAACTATCTACCAAAATTGTAAATACAAGTAGTTTTAAAGAATTATAAAATTTTGTAGTATTATAATTCTTTCATTTAATACAAATATTCTTCTTCAAATTCTCTTACAATTTTCTTGTTATCTCTAGTCTGTTAAATATTTTAGCATGCTTAAAATAATTTTTCGCATAACAATTAAGGTTTACTTGGTATAGTAGCTAAAGTTTGATATTAATTAGGTACTGCACGGGTTCAGCAAAAACCTCACGTCCCATGACATAAGAGTGACATGAAGGTTAAGGTCATTAGCGGGTTAAATATGGGTTCAGGTTAGGAGTGACTAATGTGCATTATTTTTTTATGGTTTTACCATATTGTTATTGTTGATATTTTACTAATTTATCCTTTTATTTATTTCTTTTTGGTATACTTTTTATTTATTTTATATATTTTTATATAGGAGGAAATAAATTTATAAAGAAATAAGATTTAGAGTTAAAAACTTGTTTTGGAGCACATAGAAATACGTTGAATAGAAGAATAAAATGGGTCATTCGTGAATTCTATAGACGAAGAAGTTTCAAATGATAATTGGTTGAAAGGGCTACTTTGAAGTAGATTTAAGACTTCTTATAATTAAAATCACATATTGTAAATGTTTCTCTATCTCTTGAAATTTTGAAGGGCTTTTATATCAATCTAAAAGGTTTAAATCATGTGAAAAATTATTTGTAGGTTTTTCCTTTGATACCATGTCATTATATTTTCATTAGATTAGTGTTATTTATTGTTTTGAGTTTGTTTTGATATTGTAAAGTTGATAGAAAAATAACTTGAAATTATTTTAAAGTTTTTTAATTTGTAAGTTAGAATTTAATTTTTTTGCATATATATAACTTTTTACTTCTTTTGGGTGTAAAAGGGTTTAAACTTAAATTTTTTAAAAAGAGTGACAAATGATGGAACCAATTATAGGCCATACTCGTACCATCAAAGATAAAAATATTTTTGTGGAGAGCAATGTGGAACTTTATACTTACTGTCTAGAATTTGCTAAGAAGGAATGTAATTAAAGCATATCCAAGATGTAATAGAGAAGTTGAATATATACACCATGTATTGTTAGGGTGCAAATTTATTAAAAAGGGTACAGAGGTGCAAATGTATCATAAAGGTATAGAAGCTAACTTATTTTTGGGATTTGATATTGGGAAAAAAATTGCACATTTTATTTAGATGTATTAGCATTATTAGAAAAGAAGGATTTTAGACTTGTGCTTACTACTTTATGATCAATTTGTAATGCAAGTAACAAATTTCATTTTGAAAAGATTGACGACGATCCCCAGCAAAACTTGGCAAGGGTTGGTTTCATTCAAAAAAATGCTTGCACATAATTTAGATATAACATCGAGGCCTATTCGGCGAAAAAAGAGATTTGGATATTGCATTTTCATGGATGACTTAAGTTTAAGAAAAAGTCATAATATGGAATAAATTTATCATATTATTTATTATAATATAGTAAAATTATTTAATTAATAAAAAAAATATTAATTAATAATTAATAAAAATTAATATTAACCACATTATACAATTAAATTTTTTTTATGTTAAGTAAGATTCAACTTAATTTTTTTTTATGTATTATTAATTAAGATATTTTTTTCTTAATTGAATAATCTTGCCTAAATCTTTTTTTCTTTAAATTTAATATGGATAACTTAATTTAATAATTTTGTAGAATAAATAAATTAATAACAAAATAAATTTTATTAATTTTTAATAAAAATTATGACCAACTAAGGCAAAACGCACCAAATATGTTCGGCTTTGGCCCGCGCTCGTCATTTGGCTATGCCGCCTTTTTTGCTCCCGAAGTACACCAATGTTTCTTTTAGATCCTCTGTTGGACAGAACAGAGCATAACCCCTTACAAAGCGCCCATAGTCAAAAATATTCATTCCTATTCTTTCTCTAGAGCTTTTCTTTCCCTAATAAAACTTTCAAATTTCAACAAAAATGACATAAAATCTAATAATGAAGCGTGAATTCACTGAAATCTCGGACGACGAGTGGGAAAAACACTCCTTCAAGCCCTCCCGTGTTCTCAAAATCAAATCACAGTCACCAAAACCTCCTCCTCCAATCGAATCTTTCGCCTTTAAATCCGATAATCACAACCGTAATTTTGGCGAAAATCTCGAGGATGATGACGTGGAGGAGGTCCGGCCAGTGGCGAGTAGCAACAATCGTGGCCGTCGATTCGTCGTCGATGATGATGATGAGGAGGAGGAGGAGGAGGAAGAGGGGAGTGAGAGAGATTTAGCTGAAGTTTTTGAAATAAAGACGTCCAGTGAAGAGGAGGAATTGATTGAAAATGAAAACGACGATGATGTGGTTCTAAAGGCTTTGCAAAAGTGCGCAAAAATATCAGCTGAGCTTAAGAGAGAGTTGTATGGGACTAATGTTTCTGGCTGTGATCGCTATGCCGAAGTTGAAAATTCCTCAGTTAGGATTGTCACTCAGGTACTTGTTAATTTTGTTTCATTTTTCTTTGCATACAATGCTGATATGTTCTGTGTTCCTTTGAAATTTTGTAATACTTTAAAGAATCACTTTAGCTTGGAAGAGTTTTGTTTTATCAGTTTGCATTTTGTTTTAGCTATCAAAATTTGGTGGAACATTTGATTGATGAGGAAACTTAGTAATGAAGAGAAGGCTTGTTTAGTCCAGTTATGTGAATAATGATGAGTCTAGAATCGTATTTGATAACTAAGGTTCTGTTTCAGATTAAGGTGTTGTGGTTTTTAAGCTACAACTGTGTGGATTGGGTAACAGTGAGTAATCCTCAGTTAAAACTTGGTGTTAATACCAAACATAGCTTAAATGCTGCACATATATATAATATTTATTTAATTTTATGTTCTTAGGTGTTCAAAGAGTTAAAACCTCTGTTCCATTAAAGTTTCATTTGAGATTGAGGTGTGATGGCTTTTAATCCACAGCCGCGGCGGGATGAAAGCACTTGATGTTAAATATTAAAGGAAAAAATCAGAGTGTCCCACCAAAAATTGGTGTAACCAACTAATTTTTTAGTTTTACTTTTAAAGTTAAAGAAGAATCAGCAAAATATCAAACGAAGCCTACATTAAGTGGTTGAAAGCCTGCATTTATATTTCCTTTGGGTTTGATCTCACTTATTGATCTACACTTTGTTTTTGCATTATCTTGTTTCAGAGTGATATTGATGATGCATGTGGGGCTGAGGATTCAGATTTTCAGCCATTTCTTAAGCCCTATCAGCTTGTTGGTGTCAACTTTCTTCTATTGTTGTATAGAAAGAGCATTGGGGGAGGTAATTCTTCTTTTTCCTTACAATTACTTCTTCACTACATGCTACCATCAAGCATTTGATTTGCTATGCCATTTATACTTGGTACCTCTGTTCAGAATCTCAGTTTGTTGCGATTTTTGATTAAAGATAGCATTTTAATTTCTATTTGCGTGTATAATCTAATGTTATGAAAGAGATGAAATAAATTGTTTCAAATAAAATAAGGATCTGTTTGAGATTAAGCTTTTGAGAAGCTTAAGAAGAGCTTTTGATGAAGCTGAAAGCTTGAGCTTCTCCAGCTAGACATAAAACAGTTTTTTGAATAACATGTGAAGCTGTGGAAATAAAGTTTGTTTTTAGAGGTATTCTGGAGGAGAAGGATGGATATACACAATTCTTTCATCAGTTTTGGAGATGAGATTTTATTTATTGTTTTCTATTGAATTCCCTTTTGTAGTTGCATTTCTTAATAACTGAAAGTAGATGAATCCATTGAACTTGGTAAATCGTAAGCATGCTGTAAAATAACTAGAAAAGAATCAGTAATGATGTAAAATAGCACTACCAAACTGAACGTTGCTGTGTATGTTACTATGTGCTGCCCTTGTGTCTCAACTATTCTAAGTATAATAATTGTGATCTTTTCTATGTCTCTCAATGAATTGTAAAGCTTCATTTAAAGTTATATGTGTTGATTTGGATATGAGAAGTAATTTGAAATGATCACTGTTGACTCAATTTTGTATCCAATGCAGCCATATTGGCAGATGAGATGGGTCTTGGGAAGACCATTCAGGTATGTGAAGCTCTATTAATTTTCCTTTGCAATAATACTAATTGCATTTTTGCTCTTTTGTTGTTGGTGGTGTAATGGTGTAATTCTTTAACAGGCTATAACATACTTAATGTTGTTGAAACACTTGAACAATGACCCTGGTCCCCACTTAATTGTATGCCCTGCCTCGGTTTTGGAAAACTGGGAAAGAGAACTTAGGAAGTGGTGTCCGTCATTTTCAGTACTTCAGTATCACGGGGCTGCACGAACAACTTACTCAAAAGAGTTGAGCTCTTTGGCCAAAGCAGGATTGCCACCTCCTTTTAATGTGCTTCTAGTCTGTTATTCACTTTTTGAACGTCACAGGTTTGTTTACTCTGGATCGGGTTTTATCTGTGTATTAAACTGCATGTTAAGTAAAATTCTTATCATTGATTGTCTTTACAGTGTGCAGCAGAAGGATGACCGTAAAATTCTGAAACGGTGGCATTGGAGCTGTGTGCTTATGGATGAGGCCCATGCTTTGAAGGACAAAAACAGCTACAGGTGGAAAAACCTAATGTCTGTTGCTCGAAATGCCAACCAGCGGCTAATGCTGACAGGAACTCCTTTACAAAATGATTTACATGTAATATTATTAAGTTGCTTTCCCTCTCTTCCTTCTTTTTCTGTTCAAAATAATTTATATTTCATTATTTAGGTGCATGCTGATGAAATGATGGTTGCTTCTTGTTGCATTTTTTATGATGGAACTAGTGTGAGTAGATGTTTCATTCCGAAGAAAGCTAAAGCACGCCGCTGGAGTGTCATGCTGAAAATCTAAGATATATAATCTAAATAAAAAAGAACTAAAAAACAGAGACATGCTATCTGCAATTGAGAATTAAGGTGGCCAACCTTAGCTTCATGTTCACTTAAGTTGGTCAAGTATGAGTTTTCAATAAACTTATGAGGTGTAGTACATACTGCATATTGTCTAACAATATTTTGTGGATAGGATGCTAGGGGTGGGGGAAAAAAAATTGAATGAAAGTTAAGTTCTGCCAGTTTAAAGTGAAGCACAAGTTTCAAGGCTTCGTGGACTGTTCATGTTGAATTTGTTGTGTGTTAGGAATGATGCTTGCACCAAACCAGTTACTTCTAGGGATATAGGACTAAGAATTTAAAGGCTTAATGGCCTGAACTTTACAAATTTGTTATACATTACAAATTTTGAGCAATTTTATTTTGGCTTGTTATCTTCAGTCAAAGGGCAGTGCAGGGTTATTTATTTGATGTGCACTCTCTCTGTTAACTATGATTGGCATATTGAATTACAAATAATTGCTCTGCTTTGTGAATAAGCAACAGTGGCCGTCAAGGAAGACGTGTTTTTATTTATTACTCTCTCTCTCTCTCTCTCTCTCTCTCAATATAAATATTCAGTGGCTTTTAGTTGAGAAGTTAACCGAGTTTCTTCTCTTTCATTTCTATCTTATATGCTTGATGAGCACCTTTTCCTTTCTAATGGTTTATCTTTCTTAGTTTTCTTTCAAAAGATTTGAACTCATGGTTATTAGAAATTCCTTGTATCAAGTTTTCTCAATTGACTTGTGGAAATAATATTATTCTTTGCTTCATTGTTCTATAATTGAGTGGCATCTAAAACTACTGTTCTCTTATTTCTAATTTGCATTTGAAAGATCAATGTCGATTTTATTAAATATTCAGTCACTTGAGATGTCTAATATGTTAATTGTTGCAGGAGCTCTGGTCATTGTTGGAGTTCATGATGCCCGATCTTTTTGCCACTGAGGATGTAGATTTGAAGAAGCTACTCAATGCAGAAGATAGAGATTTAATTGGTCAAATGAAGTCCATTTTAGGACCATTCATCTTGAGGCGTTTAAAGTCGGATGTTATGCAGCAACTTGTCCCCAAGATACAGCGGGTACGTTTGATGTTTCAGGTTTAAATTCTGATTGTGAATTTTCCAACATCCCTCTCCTCTTGGGATTAGGATTTGAAATTTGCTTTCCCTCCAATTGCCATCCTTGTTATGAAGAGATAAATAATGGAAAAGCATGCTACTAATTTTCCGATTTGAAATGTTCTTTATTGATTCTGCAGGTTGAGTATGTTATAATGGAAAGACAGCAGGAAGATGCATATAGAGAAGCCATAGAGGAGTATCGCGCTGTGTCCCGAGCTCGTATTGCTAAGCTTTCTGAGAAAAATTTGTCTAATATTGTTGGAGTTCTTCCACGACGTCAAATTTCCAACTATTTTGTTCAGTTCCGTAAGGTACTGCAGATTTGTATTACATTTCCCACTAAAACCTTTATTTCATTCCTATCATATTCTTTGTGCTTATTCAATCTGTTTCTAAACATTAATGCTTTTTTCTAGATTGCAAATCATCCATTATTGGTGAGGCGAATTTACACTGATGATGATGTTGTTAGCTTTGCTAAAAAGTTACATCCTATGGGAGCATTTGGCTTTGAATGTACCTTAGACCGAGTAATAGAGGAACTCAAGAGTTACAATGATTTTTCTATTCACCAGGTGAGTGTCAATATTCTGTTAGTTAAGTTGTACTCATAAATTGATGATTATTGTTGTATTGGTGCATTTACTTTATTGATATCAATTATTAGAATTGCATGCTGCTAGCTTATTCTAGAATTATTGGTGCCACATATTATACAATTCTCTGTTTAACTGGAGCTAATGATAAGAGTAATATATGTCAATTGGTTGATAGGTCTCTATTGAATAAAGACGTGTGGCTTGAGTTCTATTTTTTGCAATTATGATGAATTTCTTGTTTTGAAGCAACATGCTTTATAGGGAAAGCATCTATAATGATAGTTGAGTCCTCTCTTCGGCATGGATAAACATATGCTTGGCTGAAGGGGTTCGTTCAAACTTGATGGAGAACTATCAAAAGAAAAACATATTACTCAGGGACTTTGGGTTCTGCTCAATGATATGAAGAACTTGTTGGGGAAAAAGTTAAGTGCTAGATCAAACATGTTTTTGGGGATGTGATTGAGCCCCAGATGCTTTTGCAGTTGTTAGTCATGCAAGTATTAGTGATGCAAGAGCATCCAAGTCAAACTAGGATTCCTTTTGTTTTTTTGTTTTTTTTTTAGTTTAGTATTTCTTATTTTAATAGGAAAGTCGTTAAGTATTTTACTGAATTAATTAGGAATTTTTTTTTGTTTTCTTACTTTAGGATTTCTATTTAGTAAAGGATTAAAATTTGTTCCAACCAGTATATATAGGACAGCACAGCAATAATCAACTTATGCATTATTTTTCTCCTTTCAATTCATAATTTTAATTCTAAAGTTTCTTTATCTAATTATTTTCTATTGATCCAACCACAGTCACTTCATTTTGAGAGCTAATCGTTCTAAACTCTTCTGTCAAGTGGTGTTCGAATTTTGGGGATAGATTATCTTGCAGAATTAACATTCATTAGGAAGACTTGATTGGTGTGGTTTTTCCATATCAATGTGCTTCTTGGCATTAAGGTTTTTGCTACTAGAAAAACAAAGTAATAGGACAAAAAGGAAAAAGGAAGTAGTGAAACTTGACAAAATAGAGGAGAGGAGATCAGCTAAAATTCATTACAGACCAACATGTGGTAAAGGAGATAACAAGCGCCCAATGTTTTTATGCTAGGGGTGGTGCTAAGAGGTTGGAGCAATCTCTTTGTTATAGGGAAAAGGGAATCCTAGTGATAGCATGTAAATCTTTTTTTTTTTTAATTTTAATTTGTTATCAGATATTACACAAATGAAATCAAACCTCTTCTCAATTACAATGCCAAACCACTTGCCCTAGAGATCTCACTAATTGAACCAAAGGTTAATGGAAGAACCTAGTGTTCTAAACTTTTATTTAATATTTTTAACTTTTATTTCTATCATTGATGCACTACTTGGAGATCTTGTCAGTTAAACCAATCAGTTAGTACCCACCAATATAGATTTTACGATAAGGTAGATAGAAGACCCTAGTGTTCTAATGTTTAATTTACTACTTTTTCAACTTTTGTCGTCTATTGTTAATGCACTAATGTTCATAAAATGCAATGTGTTGGTAGTGTTTTCTAAACCTATTTTCGAATTTAAAGGAAAATAGGTAACATATTTGCTTTTGGATTTAGAAAACAATATTTGGAAAGTTCTTTATATTAGTTAGTTTTTAAAACTTCAACGAATCAAGAAATTCATTAAATGGAAATTATAATCCATATTGCTAGTCTATTCAAACTTGAACTTGATAGTTCATATCAAAATACAAATTTCATTCTTAAAAACCCTATGTTAACCTCAAAAACTAAAGGATATATGTATTTTGTTCTTGAAAACAACCCAAAAGTCTTTTTTTTTTTTTCTTAATTCAAACACCCTTTCAGATATCTGGTTTACAAATTGAGACACAGACTAAGTACATATTTGGTTGTGTTTTTGAAACAATATTAAAAAAACACCAAATTCTCTCTCTTCTTTTTAATGTGAATTTGAAAGATGTGATTAAGATGTTTTCAGCATGTTTTTCTTTTTTCTTTTTTCTTTTTTCTTTTTTTTAATTGAAAAAGAAGAAAGGAAAAACAAAATTCGAAACAAAAGTGAGCTCATACCCTTCTCAAGATCCAATTGCTGTTCTTAAGATATCATCCCTCATGCGATGCTGACTCTGCAATTCTTGGGCCATCCATTTCATGATGTAAGATCCACAATTGTCTTCCAAAACCAAATATTTTCCCTTGTATGGTTAAATTTTCTTACATTATTCCAAAACCCAAGGATACCTTCCATTTTATTATTAATGATGGAGGTTAAAATAAATTTTTTATCTTTTTCCTTGTAATTAACAAAATTTGTTTGCCATTTCTTATGCAAAAATTATTCTAGTTTTAATATATAGTAATACTGTTCATCATATAAGATCCATTAAATTTGGACCATAACCAATCCAATTCATTACTGGTCAGTTTGGACACTTTTGGATCCAATTCAAATTGATCCTACAACTTAAATCCAGAGCAATCCAAATCAATCTGTAAAAATATATTGCAATTTACTGTTGATCATTCTTTCATTACTTACTGTTCTTTTACACATACTGAATGAGATTTATTCAAGTTTGTGCTTGGGGCCTTTACACATACATGAATCGCATTGCCTAACGACAACATTAGAAATTTCTTTTGTTTTATACTTGGATGTAACCTAGTACATAGCAGAACGTGTATCCCATCTGGATGTTTATATTTTCTTAACAACCTTGTTCCAGCTTTTACTCTCTTATGGTCGTGCTGATACCAAAGGTATTCTTTCAGACAACCATGTTATGCTTTCTGCAAAATGTCGGGTATGGTTTTGGTAATTTCTTGTAAAGTTATTTTAGTTGAAATATGAGAATGTATATTCTGGTCATAATATGCGCTGAGTAGCACTGTAAATATTGTAGGCATTAGCTGAACTTCTCCCTTCACTGGAAAAAGGTGGTCATCGGGTTTTGATTTTTAGCCAATGGACGTCAATGCTTGATATATTGGAGTGGACTTTGGATGTGATCGGTGTTACATATAGACGTCTTGATGGAAGGTAGTGCTCTTTCTTAATGTTTGGTCAATTGTCGCCTACCATCTGGCATTTTTCTAACTATCAAAAGCAAGGGCTTGTGAGCTGGCTGGGAAGTGCTGTTCTCTAAGACTTTCCAATGGCACATAAGACTTTCCTTTTAATAAGGTAGCACATTTTGATAAAATGGTTACTCTTCTGAAGTTATGAAAAAATATATAAAAGTAAATATATAAGGCAGCTAAAGCTGGAGTACTTAATTATATAAATATGACAAATTACACAGTTAATTTATTTTTGTTCTTCTTATTTTTATTGGATAAAATTATAAATCCCAGAAACATACTGCAAGATAACTCATGATCATTTTTGAAGTGTCTGATGATTTATGTTTGGGTCAATGTATTTGGTTGACTTGAAACTATAAAGAAATTCTTTTTCCTCTATATGTGTGTGTCTTGATTTATATTTTTCGCTTGTTACCTCACTATTAGTTTGCTCAATTTTGCATTGTCAAGCACTGGACTCTAAATTTCTGCCACAATTTTTATTAAATTTAACTGATGAATATCTTTCTAATGACAGTACTCAGGTGACAGAGAGACAGGTTATAGTTGACGATTTCAATAATGACACTTCTATTTTTGCATGCTTGCTCTCTACGAGAGCTGGGGGCCAGGGTTTGAACTTAACAGGGGCAGATACTGTCGTCATCCATGACATGGATTTCAATCCACAGATTGACCGTCAGGCAGAAGATCGCTGCCATCGCATTGGCCAAACAAAGCCAGTCACCATATACAGGTGCTTTAAATAGCCCCCTCTTTTTCTTCTGTTGCATTCATGTCACTCTTGGGTTCTTCCAGTGCTGGAAAATTGTGTGGTGGTGTATGTATGGTTTTCGCTCTTATCTGCTCAAGTCCTCTGGCAGGTTAGTAACAAAGGGTACTGTTGATGAGAACGTTTATGAGATAGCAAAGCGGAAGCTAATTTTGGATGCTGCAGTACTAGAGTCTGGGATGGAGGTAGATAATGAAGGTGTTACATCTGATAAGACTATGGGAGAAATATTATCATCCATTCTCATGGGTTAGAAGGTTGATAGGCTCTGCTAGAAACTCAGCCGACAACTAGATCATACAATTTTTTTCTCGTTCTTGCTAATGTTTCACTTGTACGGTCCTTGTTGTATCAGTTATGCTTGCCGGAGAGAAGGAAAGACATTTAGTTTGATGATAGTGCTGCATATTCTATACAGTTGTAAATCAACCAGAGATCCTGTAATGCTAAAATCAATAAGTTAATTGATTAAAGAATAGGTGAAAGTTTATGATGTGGAGATTCATAAGAACTTGTACTTGCTCAATGATAAAGCTGCTTACAGTTACAGATTTGTTTAACTGCTTTTGTATGTTCTCTTTTACCATTATTTGCGCCGAAGCTTTATGTTGTTCTTTTATTCCTTGACTGACCAAAGGCTTCTGTATTACGATGATATGGAAAGGTAGGTGCCATTATAATTTTCAACCAGATGTATCTTTTTAATTTTATTTTTCTCATCGAAATTCAATTAAAGAGCTCGTTTAAAAAGCCCAAACCTTAAAATTAAAAAAAAAAAAATTATTGACAGAAGGTCTCACCATTTAATAATTAACTATTATTTCATTTTTGTTAAAGAAAATTAGTTGAAAAAGTACATCCATGAGTAAGAATTGGATAGGATAATGAAAATAATTCGCTAAGCAGAGAAAAGTTGTTAGTTGGTATGTCCATGTTGGCTATAATTCCAGTTCTGAGATATTTCTTGCTTCAGCATCAAATCAGCCGGACAACACCCACACCCACACACACAATCTCTTTCTTTCTTAATGTCTCTTGTCCTTTTTACGATAGTGTTAGCCCGTGAATCCTCTCAACTCAACAACTAGGAAATTACCATACAAAGGAAAGGAGAAGTTTCTTGTTATTTTTCTCTTAAAACAACTTACTTTTCTCGGGAAAATTACAAATATTCAAAAGGGCATCTTGTTAATCTATATGGTCTTATATACATACCAACAGTTTCCCTTCAATTTGAAAGGTCTTTTTCCAAGAAATTTACAGTGAGTATGCATTAGAATGGTAGAGGGACCGGGCACCAATTAATGTCGCTTCGAATGTCTCCATCACTCACATGCAGAAATAGCAGGCAATTCACAGGATGCTTGTGCATTCCATGCATGCATGCATGCGTGTACATTTTACATACATTTTTATTTTATTTATAATTTATAAGCAAAAGCAAAAGCAAAATCAAAATCAATATTAATCATGAACAATGTCAAGTCATATCCATGTCTGCTTTGATATCGTAAATTCTTCTCTTAAACGTTTTATCTAATCACAACTAGAATCTTTCTTTTGATTTGATAAATAGGTAGTGACTAAACTAACTAAAATAAAAAAAAATAAACTCATATAAAATATGTGGTAATTATACACAATATTATCACATCATCAATTTTTATATATTAGTAGAGTTGGTATAAGAACTTGTTTTCTTTTTTATTATAACAAAATAGAAAATTCAAATATTTTGATAAAAATTAACGTATTATATATATATATATATATTAAAATACGAGTATTTCGTAGTAAAAGACAATTTTGGAATATTAATGCTAATTGAAGAGAAAACGACAGGCTGCGAGATATTAAATATAAATAGACAAGGGGATTGTCTTTAGCAGTGTCTTTTATTGCAGTGCCGGCAAGAATTCTTTACAGACGAGTGGGTCTCCTTCCTACAACAATAAGAAAAAGAAAAAAAAATCTTTCAAATATTTCACACCTTGCAATTGCATAAGTGGACAAGGAGAACCCTAATAAGATAAAAATGACCCACCCACGTCCAACTGTTTATAATCTCATTTAATTTGTTGCGCCATTCGGTGGCTAATTATATCTAATTCAATTCTTTTGAACCATAATAATATATAACTCAATACTCACTTAATATTAATACAGCATACAATTACAATACATTTGATACATAATTTTTTTTTTTTACATAAAATAGTTTTATTATGTTAGTATTATTGATATAATAGAACTATTTATTTAATAAACTAAGAAAAAAATGTATTCAATATTTGTGAATGACGAAAAAAGTAAAAATAAAATTTATAAATTTTTTTAACACACTAATTAAATTATAAATTTTTTTTACTTATTATTAATAAATAAATTTATTTTACTTCATTAATTGAATAACTTTACCATAATAATTAGATAGATGATATAAAATTGTTTCAGATAAATTTTTTTTAATATATATTATCAACAATTGAAGAAGAATTTTATGCAATAGATAATAATTTAGAGTTAAAAATATTAAATTATTTATAAAGAAATAACGATCGAAGTGTAATGGAATATTTCAAAAAATTGGAAGATGTAAGTGGTACTATTGTAAAAATGTAAAATTTATCACATCAATTTACATAAAAAAAAAAAAAATTGATATCTATAACATTAGTCCGAAATATGCTATGGAAGATAGAAGATAGTTGAGAAAGTTTTTGAGTTACCTAATTATAAGAGAGAGACATTAGCCGACATTCAGAACAGAATTTGTGTGGTGGGAACACAGCATTTGGTAGACATACAGAATTTGGGGCCTATCCTTTATCAATTATATAGTATATTATAAGTTTCCTGCTTTATTCGGTAACAAATATGCGAGGAGGTTTCACACGACACTAGCCAATAAACTTCTGAAAGCCACGTCTCTACGTTATGTTATGTATGTCCCCCGAAAATGATTCGAATGTTGAGGTAGCTACTTACCTTTTACAACAGCATTATATAATTATATTAGTATACAGAATTTATAAAATCTCATTTAAGGCCATACTTATCAATAATCATTAAGTCTGAGATTGTGTTAATATTATCATTTCGTTATTAATATATGATTAATATGCATCTATTAAAGAGGTGTATATTATTTATCATATCAATATAAACACATAAATTTTTATGCAAACTAAGATGACCATATTGTATTATTATTATATGTATTTATATGAATTTGTCTTCTTTTACTCTGTTAAAAATGTAGGATATTTGTTAATAATATAACACTATCACATTATAATTTGTATCGATAAATTTTATGCTTAATAATACTCATATACATAGGAGCGGAACTACAAGAGGGTTTCTTCAAATCTTGAAAAACTTTGGAAGTGAAATATAAAAATTTATTTATTTATTTTTTTCATAGTTTGGTTCCCTCGACTTTAATAATAAATGTTTTGTTTCTTAATTTATTAATTATTTTTAAAATTTTACCCGGCTTTAAGAAATAAATATTTTACTTTTTAATTTATTAAATTTTTTAATTTAATTTTATTATTTTTTTATTTTAATTCCCTTAACATTTTTAATTTTGGCTTCATTCTGAATGCGTGCATGCACATGCGCACACACAATATACATATATATAAATATTATTTTTGTATTAATTATGTACATGATTTTTAATAATAATAGATATATAAATTTTAATAAAAATTAATAGTTGCATTATTATATTTCTGATATATATTTTGTATAATTTATTTTTAATTATTATTATAAAAATATAAGATATATGACAATAATATATTATTGTCATATATTATACTGAAAAAATAGAATAATAGTACTTAAAAAAAGTCAAAAATACCTATTTAAGAAAGTAAGATTAGGTTTAATTAAAAGAAGGGAGAGAAAAGTGAAAGACTTCTTAAAGAAATGATAATTACTTTATTTTATTGAAAAAAATAAAAAAAAATTCTAAATGAAATAAGGAAAAAAGTAATATGGTTTGTAATTGTAATAAAATTGTATAAATATTATTAAAAATTAAATCTAATTTTACACATAAATATCTTATAATTTATTCAAAATTATTTTATTTATGAAAATTCATATACAATTTTAACTTGTAAATTCAGAATAAAAATAAAAGATGTATTCAAATAAATCATACGGAGACTTACCTCACTTGTATACGTATATACGCACACACACCAACACATAAATCAATTTTAACAAGCAGTTAAGAGACTTGTTTTTTCAACGAAAATAATTAATCATTTAATATTTTATTCCAAGCAGAGAAATCAAGTCTTATAGATCAATTTTCAAGAGATGATTATTATTTACGTTTATGCCGTAATTCGCACCCTCTTGGAATCCAAATACAAATATTCTTACGATCGCTGTTGAGAGATCCGAAGAGTTGGGAAATCAATGGACCCCCTTTGCACCAACAGCATACATCTTTAATGCTCTTATTTGTACCAAGTTTCCTTCAGGAATAAAAACATAGTATGACCACAAAATAACGCAAATTGTCTGTAGTAATATTGTTCGTTCACCATTTATTTTTTGAGTGTTGATCAACAATGATTAATTATTATTGCTGGTTGTCTTCACCCCCAGCAGATACATTAAACTAAGATTTATTTATATATATATATATATTTTTTATAAATTCAATTTGTGATAAAAGATATTAATTTATCATGTCAGTTGAAAATAGGGTTAATTTAACACATAGATTGAATTAAACTTTTAATATACTTCATTCACTTGTTGGTTACACTTTGATTCATCCATCGTATTCTACAGTCTTAATATATAATTATTCAATAAGTGAAAAAAAGTTAATTTTTATCTGTTATTTTTTTTTTAAACTCATACGTCTAATTCCTTTAATATTTTAATTAAAATCTTAAGATCATGACACCTTAATTTCAAAACTAACATATATATATATATATATATATATATATTATGAATGAGGCATTAGTGATATTCAAGAGTTATGATGACCGGGACCCATCTGATCACACATATAGCTGGATCTGGTGGTTGCAGAAGAATCAATTTGACTGAAGTCGACCGAGTCATCACAATCAAATAGAACGCAACTTGCAAAATATTTGACCTTTCATCGAATTCCTAACTGTTAGATTTGATTTTCCAAATTGACCAAGACTGTGATGCGAGGAAATGGGTCCTACGTAATTGTGACATTCTATACATGGATAGACTACATTTTATTGTATGTATCGTAATATTCAATTTTGCTTTTCAACATTTATACTAAAACATTTCAAGTTTTATATTTTATATTTAAATTCTTGTAATTTATATTTCAAATTTTATATTTTGGTATTTTAATTTTTAGTGTTCTAACTTTTGGGTTAGCTATTTCAAATTTTATGTTTTATTTTTAATTTTTTTATATGATATTTTATTTTTTATATGTTGTAAAATAATTTGAATGTAACAATACATTAAAGGTATGGTAACTAAATTATATACACATACACACAATATAGTAAAGCATGATGAGACTGTTAAAAGAAATAAAAAAAAAAACTAATAAATTAAGATTAAAATTTTCTTAATTATAAATTATTTATACCATCAATTTTTCAATAACTTACAATAAAAACATAATTTGAGAATATCTCGATAAATATCTTGTTCTATATACGATTTCACTTTGATAATATTTATTAGAGTAAGTAATTGCTAAGTTCTTGAGATTTGGTCAAATTCATTATCTTTGTAGACTAAAATTAATTTTTTTTTCATAAAAAGACAGCTGATGTTAACCATAAAAAATAGCAGAAAGTTATCCTTAATCAATTAATTATTGTGACATAAAAATAAATTTCTTATCCACAAAAAAAAAAAAAAGAATAAAAGTTAATGGATTAGAGTGCTTATTGGTATTTTTCTGAGTTGTTAGAATTAATTTAAACATTAGATCAAACTTTATGCACTCCAGCGGTCATTTATTATCATCCAATAATTTGGGTGGAATTGTACTTTGTTCGCTTTATATCTAACAATTGTTTAGCTTTTATCCAATCACTAACTGTTTATACTCAGTGTGTACTAAACTGCGCCCGAGCAATCATGGAATTCAGCTGAATTTTTAGAATATATTTGAGAATATCATATGTACATAATGTTTGGTAAAATTTAATCCGTGAACTAGACCTTCTAATAAGAATAATTTTGTAACACCTAAACTAAATTTTCATAAGTTAAATCTTAAAACCTGGTATACAAATATTGCACATGAAATTGGAATTAGCATGGTTAGTTAAAGTCATGATTAGAAATGCTTATGACCTCAATAATTACATAAATATTGACATTAGCCATCTCATATTGTACTTGGCATATTTACAAATGTTGCACATAAAAGTTTTATTCACCTCAAGTCATTCGTATTAAATATTTTAAGCGGTTTGAACTCGGTAAAAGCTTATTAATTTTTTTTTTTCTTTTAAAGTTTAGACTGTACGTAGAGGCTTAGTAGCGAAATAATTGGCTTAGTCACTTTGGTGAAATTTATATTTGACCTTAATTTGGAAAATTTCTTCATGTGAGCAACACCTGGATGCTTACTAATAGAATTATATAAGCTGATTGAATACTTATTTACTTTGGTTTCACATTCAAAATTTTGAAAGGCAGAAGAAAGATCATCGGAGAAAGGAGAAGAGAGAGAAGAAGAAGAACAGGCAAGAGAAAATTCGTAACTTGATTTTATATTAGACCATTAAAAAATATGACCATAGCATGGTATTAAAATCATAACTTTCTATGTAGTGTGAGAACAATTATGAAATTTGGAAGTGTTTTACTTAACATTAGAGCAAGTGT
This sequence comes from Swietenia macrophylla, assembly GCA_032401905.1. Lineage (NCBI taxonomy): Eukaryota > Viridiplantae > Streptophyta > Magnoliopsida > Sapindales > Meliaceae > Swietenia > Swietenia macrophylla. The sequence goes on along the minus strand of CP135585.1, from coordinate 2,439,109 downwards.
CTTTGTAAGCCCTTACAACTTTTTATGGTTATTTGAGTAGTTAAAATAATAGTTAAATTCGAATTATTTAGTAAGATAGTAATAAAATAAAATTGATAATGGTCATTTTAAAAATTTCATAAGTTGGTATATAGAGGGAATAAAATTTTAAAATTTTAAATATAGTTAGCAGACATTAGTTGTTAATATTTCATAATTTTGATCAGAATTTAAATGTTTTCAGTTATTGGTCTGAAAAAACTGATTTTTCTATTCTAACTTTGAGATATTTATAAATTTATAATTTGAGAAATTGGTTATATAAAATTATAAAATTTTAGGGACGCATAAAATTTGTAGTTTGTTTTGGTAGAAAACTGTTGGAACAAAGTTGTTTCAAATTCTGAGAAAAACAAAAAAAAAAAAAACTGAAATTTTGTTACTTGGTATAGGAAGATATTGAAGTTATATTATTAAATCTATGTGGACAAAAAAATCATTATGGAATTTAGGAAATGTGTTGGCTCACACGTTAGTTTATTTGTTTTAAAATATTATTAATTTGTTTGAAGAATTACAAGATATTCATAATTTAGACAAATTTCTAGTAAATATGCTGAGTTTTAATGAGATTTATATGTGGAATTTAGTTAAGAAAGAGGTGTGAATATATTAAGTTAATAAATCTGTTTATTTCTTTAGTAGCTGATTTATGAAGATAGGTCATCTTTGTTTCAGATTAAAGTAAGTAAATTATACGTGATTTTTCTCGAAGCTATTAAATAAAACTTTTAACAAATTGTTTTTAATTTTGTGAAACATGAAGTAGGTGTATATTGTTTTAAACTTTCAACTGATATGTCAAATGATTTTATTTTGATTATTAGACTTTGTGAAATTGTGTGATTAGAAATAATGGACAAGGCAAGGCAAAATATTCTGGCTTAGTCTCGGTAGTTGTTAAGGGGTAATGTTCTAGTCCGGACACCAGGACAAACAAGTAACTTTCACTGGCACAATTTTATAATCATGCAAATATAATATAATATGTGTAGAGTTTGTGACTTATATTTGGTAATCAGTATAATATATCAGTGTAAGCTGAAGTAGCAGGGGGTCAAGCTCCCTCTCCTGTGGTTTTGGTATAAATTTGGGCATTTAGGAAAAATATGTACTATTTTCTATTAAAAAAATTGAAATTATATCTAATAAGAGATTAATTTAATAAGGTACTCTAATTTGCCCCTATTTGAAGTTGGTGTTTTAAAGTAAATGATTTTAAAGCCCTTAAAATTTTGTGTATTATATTGATTAGTTTTAATGAATTTAACAATACTTAGAAACATCTTTGTGTGTATATATATATATATATATATATTAACATTTACCCTTTTTTCTATAAAACAACATAAATAAGTTGATAGATCATATTAGTTCACATTAGGCTTGTCATTAAAATTACATAAAATATAGTATAATATCCTTAATTTTCTCTAGATAGACCTTTTTAACTAGACAAACTAGAGTATTTTAAAACCACTAAGAATAATCAATACGATGGACCAAACCTTAGGAACTCAACAATCGATCCAATGGAGTTTTAGATGTTCCAAATTGTTGTTGCCAGCCTTCGATGGTTGGCAGTGTTCGATGGTAGTTGGAAGCGATGGATAGTGATGACTGAAAAAAAAATTATTTTTAATAATTTAATTAAAGAATATTAATTGATAAGGATTACACAGTAAAAATAAAAATAAAAAATTATCAACTAACCGTTAATCATTCACCATTCTCATATTCTCATAGTAATTTAATTTTATAATAGTTTTAAATTAAAAAAATCAGAAACCTCAATTTTACATATATGATACAAAATATGTTAAAATTAACATATAACTTTTGAAGGATCATTAATTTATTAGTTTAAGAATTATTTTATAATTTGCATAAAAAGTAATTACTTTCTGTGAAGACTTGGCAATGACCTAAATTGCCTAAGGTTAAAGTTGGTTTAAACTATTACAGTAAAATCTCTCTGTAGCCATAATATTATGATTAAACATTTTTATTACTGTAAGCAAGTTATAGTTTAATAGAAGTGTAATTATAAAAATTATTATTTTGATTTAGTTATCCTTAATGCGAGTGACATAAAAGTTGTTGGGTTGATTTTTACCTTATTTGTAAAGATTTTTGTTTTTTGTTTCTACCTCCGCACAATATTTATAAAATCTAACTATATAATGCAAGTATCATTAGAAATTTTAAAGATTATTATAGTCAACGTATTAATCACTTATTTTTGAAATGAATAGAATATCATGTCTTAAAACTAACAAATATAAGTACCCTTGATGAAACTTTTAGAAGTAGTTTCTGCATAGGCAATTTTTGTAAAATTACAAATAATTACTAATTATTTTAAACATTGTAAAATTTAGGACCTCTAATATCGATGAATTACAAATTATAAACAAAATAAAAAAGAAAAATTCAATAGTCATTGTAGAATTAAGTAATCAGAATTGATAATTTTACTACACAAATTGAATGAATATTATTATCTTCCTCAATTATCTAAATGAGCAACTTGTGTATTCTTTAATTAAAAAAGAAATTATTATTGCAATTAAAAAAAGAAAGAAAGAAAGAGATAACCTTCAGCATAATAGTATTGAAATACAAAAAATTTTAACTAAATAAGCTCTAAATATGATTGAAAAACTAGAAACATTTTAACTTTAACAAGTAAATGTCTATATTGGTGAATTATTTCGTCTCCACAAGTTTAAAAATATGGTAATAATTTTAAAAAATAAATTATTGTCCTAAATAACTTTAGAAAAATTATTTTTCTTTCTTTAATGCAACAAAACATAATTTTTTTGTAATATACAAATAATTATTACTATATAATGTAAGATTTTTAAGATGAGATTTAGAAAATTTATAATTTATTATATTATAAAATTTATTCTTATTTATAATTGGTTCAAATTAAAACCAATTTTTTTTTTATAACTATATAGAGATTATTCCTATATAGAGTATCACTATAGAAAAGTTTTACTATATTAGCATAAGTAACATTAATTGTGTTCAATTAAGTTAAGTAAAAGGTTACTCAAAGTTTGTAACTAATTTTAGTTAATTTTTTATGTTACAAGTATGCAAATACTCACATATGGAAGAAGTGTTGATAAAATACTAAATCCTTAAAGGTAAAGTTTTGGCATATATTAATGATATTTAAAACTTTTAAAAATTCTTATAGGGTTTAGTTGTTTTTTATTATAAAATAATACTTGAGTGTTGATTGTTTATAAATTAGGTCTTATCATTTTCTCATATGAAATCACTATTTCTAAAAATTGAAATCAAACAAGATTGTTTATGAGATAAAACATATTGATTTTGTGATGTTTTTGTAATAATAATAATAATAATAATAATAAATTTTAATGATTTGATGGTCTAATGAGAGAAAAAGAAGCTTATCATTTTCCAATTTCTTCATCTTTATTGTGTGATTTTGTATCCTTACAGTGATTTTTTCACTTATGATATTAGTGAAACAAATTAGAGCTCATTTTTTTGTTGTATATGATGATATTTGAATTATTTGCTATAGATCTTTAGAACAATTAGTTATTGATAATCTACATGTTAGAAATATTTTTATGTTAAATAGTTCAATAAGATAAAACAAAATTGATTGAATAATATACATATTAAACATTTTAGGTTATAGTTTAGTACCTACCTTATTATGATATATATTAAATTGATTCAAATATTTCCAAATATATAATCACTTTGAATTAGAGGTGGCAATTCAGATTATTATATTATATTTATATCATATCAAATAAAAGCTAACCTAAACATGATTTATTAAATAATTATGTTAAGAATTAAAAATTCTAATCCAACTCTATTATTAAATGATTAAACGAGTTGTAATCATATCAATTATTTAGCATATATAAGCATATATATTTTTTGCATATTACAATATATATTTTTTAATACTTATGGTATTATATCAATTTTATTTTAATTAAATTAATAATCTTTTAAAACATAATAAATGTAACTAAAATTTTTTAAAATATAAATAAATTTATTAAATTATAAATGAGTTAGTATGTTATAATTACTCAAATAATTAATTATATTATAAATAAATTTATGTGTTAATAATTCTAAACTCAAATTCGATATGATTATTAAAATTTATTTAATAATTATGCTATTTTATTTTAATATAAATTCTCAAACTTGTATGGAATTTGTGTCAATTTAAGTAAATATCTCCAAAAATTGTCATCTCTGCTTTATATGACATACATTTTAATATTTAACAAAAAGATATTTCTCGAAGTTGCCATCAAAACATGACTCAAATTTCAAAATTTCAAATAGATCCCCATTTTTATGGAATTAAAGAACTATAAAAATATTTGAAACTCTTGCATCTTGGTACTATGGGTTTGGTTTTTGAATATACTTTGTATGAGGACTAATATGAAACATCTTAAAATTATTAGCCAGATTTTGTTAATTTAAAAGTTTGGGGGATCCATTCAATACTTTAAAAATTTAGGTCCGAAATTTTGATTGTGATCCAAACAAGAAACTCAATTTTTAAAATTTTGAATAAACCCCTAAACTTTGGTAATTAACTATTAATTGTAATATATTTTAATATCTTGCATATTAGAATCCAAATAATCTAAAGTCATGGCTACAAATATACAAGACCTAGAAATATTTTACTATTATTCATTAATTCTAGAAATTTAGTGAGCATTCAAATAAAAAAAAAGGTAAAGTTTGTTTAATTTTTGGAAGTAGGGGCCTTTTTTGTTCAAATTTATTTTTTTTCGTTTTTTTAGTAAAAACAAAAGTAACTTGATTACTTTCGTAAAACAACTTACAAGCCTAATAGGCTCGGAAACCTTCCCTAATATATATTTACTCATATTATATAAATACTTATAAGTTATATATTTGACGATGAAAAATAATATTGATCGATTATTATGAACAAAAAATTGTTAACCTAATAATGTTAAAAATTAAAAATATATATTTTTTATTTAATTTTTTATAAATGTAAAAGAAAATTTTTGATATATGATTTTTTTTTCGTTTAATGTTGTAAGTTGCTATAGAATAACTAATTTGAATATAGCAAGATACTTAAATTAAAATATGTCATACATGGTTTCAAAGTAAAGTTGCAATATCCACTATAAGTATTTAATTAAAAATTAAAGAGTTAGGTTTTATACGTCAAGAAATAAATAGATTTTATAAAAATATTTTTTAGCAAGAAATTTAAAGAATGGACTAGACATCCTCCCATTTACACCAAAGTAAGTTTTATCATTTCTTATTAGATGTAAATATTTTAGTATCATATTTAAGTTATAAAAAACAAGTAACTAAAAATTTTGTAAATATTTAATAATGAACCAAATCTAATGAATGTTTTGGATGAGATGTTGTGGTTTTGATAGTTTTATTATAACTTTGATAGTTGTCATAAAATGAATGGATAATAAAATAAAAATAAAAATATAATGTAATGTAAGGTTTTGGACCTCAAACAGAATTAAAACTTAAGAAATAACACACACAAATGACAATTAATAACCTAAAAGAAAAGAATCATAAGATTAAACACAAGAAGATATTTACGTGGTTTAGTAGAGACTATTTATTCATTGACCAAAACATAGAGAATTCACCTTTATTTAAGAAAAAGAAGATTACAATCTTGAAGAGGAAGTTACAAGCTTTCTAATGAGAGTCTATACTCTAAGAATTGGCACTTATATGCTTTGAAAATTTCACTGAAAACTGTACCAAAAATCAACTTTAAAACTTCCTGTTTACTAGCTGTAAACAACTAAATAAATAGAAATAACAATTTACTAACATACATCAATAATATGCTAAGTTCACCTCTATTAGCTTCTAAGAACACTTATGCTTATAAATCACTTCCTTATCTACAAGAGCTCATTTTCTCTATGCTTTGATAATCCTCCTTTCAAATCAAATTTCTCCAACATTTATTGAGCTTAAGCGTAAGCTAAACTTAGCATTTGAAAGCACTTTGGTAAGGATGTCAGTTAAGATTCATACTTGTATGAGTTTTCTTAAGTAAAATAGTTCTTTTTCTTTTTTATTTTTTTACTAATAAAATAATATGTTACATCTATGTACTTTATTCTTTCATGAAAAGTTTAATTTCTTGAAAGGTAAATGGAACTTTGATTGTCACAAAAGATGGTTGTTGCTTGCTGAGTATTCCACAATTCACTAACTAACCTTTTAAGACATAATGACACTTTTACCACTTTTATAGTTGCTATAAATTCATGCTCAGTCAATAATAATGCCATTACAAGTTGTAAAATTGATTTCTAGCTTATAAACATTGATTCAAAGTAAACAGGTCCCTAATTGTTAAGCTCTTTTTATCTCTAGTAAAGTTTGAATTCATATACTTTATCAACTTGCCAGATTCATTCTTGTATTTTTTATAAATCAATCCATAATAAATTATGCTTTAAGATGCTTGATATTCATTAAACCGCAATCTAGGATTGATTTTTCAGATCACTAGTCTGTATGCTAACTGTACTTACAACAAAAGCCAAATCAAGTCTAGCACATACCATTGCATAAATTAGGCTATCTATAACTTGTCATATGTTATTTCTTCCATTTTTGACTTCTCATCTTTTGTAGAAGGTGATTGCTTTAATGAAAGTTTGAAATGACCTATAAAAAGTGTTTTTACTGATCTACAATCATACATTTGAAACTTACATAGTAATTTTTTAATATAAAATTTTTGATTTAAATTAAGAATCTTTTCTTCCTTTTATCTTAGAATTTCCATGCCAATGATCTTCCTTGCATGCCTAAGTCCTTTATTTCAAATTTCATATTAACCAAAGAATTCAACTTATCAATTTTTGATCTTTACTTGCATGTTATAAGTATGTCATTAACATATAACAAGAGATATATTACTCCACTTTGATTCAAATGGTAAAAGTACACACAACTCTTATACTTCCTCCTTGAGTAATCATGAGTTATCATAAACTCATCAAATCTCCTATACTATTGCCTATAAGATTGTTTCAAACCATAGAGTGACTTTTTAAAAAGATACACATAATCTTCCTTTTGTGGTTTCTTAAAGCCCTCAAATTGCTCCATGAAAATTTTTTCATCAAATTTGCCATAAATAAATGTTCTCTTAACATCCATCTAATCCAATTTCAAACCTAAAACAACAACTATGGCTAATAAAACCTTTATAAAGCTATGCTTTACTACTAGTGAGAAAACTTCTTTGAAATCTATTCCTTGTTTTTGTGAAAAACTTATAGCTACTAACCTCACCTTATATTTGATAGAACTACTTCTTGGAATGCTTTCTTTTCTTTTGAAAATACACTTGCAACTAATAATCTTCTTTACATGTAATCTAGGAACCAACTTCCATGTGAGATTCTTATATAAAGAATTCATTACATCCATTATTGCCTTGTTCCATAGCTTCCTTTCTTTACAATTTACATGTTATTAGCTAATAACTTTGTTATAAACATACTCTCTAATCTCAACCATAAAGAAGGTACTATAGTTTCCTTTGTTACTTCTTTGAAGCATTAAATCACCAAGACTTAGAACAATTGTGTTGTATGTTTTTTTCAACATATCTTTTCTTTCTTTTTTACCCATTGAAGCAGAAAGATTCTTCTCCCCTTTCAAAGCTTCCTTAAGTCCTTAATAAACTAGTAAAGCTCACATTTTCAATCTCTATAGATTAAAGTCTCATTATAACAAAAGAGTTCATATACCACTTATGTTGCATATGGTACATGTAAATTTACCATGTGCATTTTGTCCGCAATGTATTAAGGAGTTGTAGAAAATCAATATCATTTACAATTACTAAAAATTAGTTGTTAATGATAAAGAAGCATGTGGTTAAAACTTTCATTCACCACTTTCATTTTATATTGTGAATAAAATTTTAAACTATAACATCTATCCTATGCAAATGTATGCTATTGACATTTAAATCTATTACAATGTGCTTAAGTACATTAATTTTAATATAACAACAGTTACAAATATGCGTGGTTAATATTTCATTTGAGATTTTCTTTGACTATATTTTGCTTGTACTTTGTCAATATTTCATTTTATGAAATACACAATATTAAAATATAAAGCCTCTACCTCGTCCCTTGAATGCATAATATCAAATAAATGTTAATAAATTGAACCCAAATTTTTATTTAATTTGCAATTCATATAATGAATTACAAGAATGAACTATTATAATCCCAATAAAAATAGATACTAAAGTTATAGATTTCCAAGTCTTCTTTGTGCACTAGTAAGGAAGGGTATGTTCGTATTTAGACATGTGGTGTTGAGTTTTACCATAGAAAAACCATAGACAAAAGAGAACCAAAAAAGGGAATAAGCTTTGATTTTAGATATTCTAGAGTTGCAACAACTCTACAGCATGAGCGATACTCGAACGACTTTTGCATGAATGTATGTATGATAAAAGAATTCTTAGATCTATTGTAACTAAAAACCTTTTAAGAGAATAACAATTAATAAAAATTTTAATATTCAATGTGAGGTATAACTTTTAAATCACAATATGACCACATTATCAACCAAAACCATCAGATAGTAACCATAAATCAACTTAAATTAAGTATTAAAATAAACCAAAATCACGAACAAACCGAAAGAAGTTTAATCAAAATTAAGCAAAACCTATAAAAAAAAAGTTTGTTCATCACCACTTTAAGCTAGAATTACAACCTTAAAAATCTCAAACTAAGATTTTAAAAAGTCTAAAAAATCTAAACTTTAACAAACTAAAACTCGATTACTAGTCAAACCATCAACTAAATAGAAAAAAATAGCTAAATAGAACAACTAAACCAGCCTCGATCAAGCCCTTGAATGGATAAATCAACGATCTAGAGCCATAACTGAGTGAAAAAATTAATGGGTATCAAAGTAAAGAAGACAAAACAAAAAGGTTAAGGTTAAAGACTTGAAGAAGAAGACTTAACAGAGTTGAAATTAAACAATAGCAACAAATATATAATTGAAATTTTCTTCATTTTTTTGATGAGCATGAAATAAATGGTAACATTGTGGATTTATAATTGACATAGATTGATGACATGTACAATTGAGTGGTTTAGCTTTCTTATAGTTTTTATGTTTATTTTAGTTGCACAGGATTACTTGGTGCCTATTAAATTGTGAACCTTATTAAAGTAATAACTACTTACAATAAATGCACGTTGTCAATAATTAAATATATTCACCAAAATATCAGGGCATATTTACCATATACAAATGCGAGTGACAAATACTCTATTTTATCATCCTCTGTGGACAAATATAAATAGTAAATGTTAAAATAATAATCACTTGCAATAAACACAAGTTGTCAATAATCACATATATTTACTAAAATATCAACTCATATTTACCACAAACAAACATAAGTGATAAATACTTTATTTTCTACTACATACAAATGTAAGTGGTAAATGTGAAAATACTAACCACCAGCGAAAAACGTAAGTTATTAATAATTAAATATATATATATATATCGTGCTATTGCATGTTGTAAAAAATAAATTTTAATCACTTATATAAAATTGCAAGTAATTAATAATAAAACTTTTAACAACTTGTAATTGTGAATGGTGCTTAGATCACTTCTTAGCTTATTGATAGCTTACTCGTTTTACCAGTTGTCAATATTAATTTTAACTACTCACATTCTTTATAAGTGGTCATAAGTGAGTGATAATAACATCTTTTGTTCTAGTGTTTGTGTCTATAGTAAGCTTTTCCATATGAAATTTAGTTGAAGCTATGAATCATTCTCAACTAATGGCTTTGATACTAGTTTTTTTAAAGATGTTGGACCTTAAACACAATTAAGACTTAAGAAATAATACATTCAAATAAGAATCAATATGCTAGAAACAAAGAATCATAAGATCAAACACAAGAAAAGATTTATGTGGTTTGGCAAGAAGCCGTCGTCCATGTACCAAAACATAGAGAATTCACCTTTATTCATGAAGATGATTACAATCTTGAAGAGAAAGTTATAAGCTTTCTAATGAGTATCTATATGCCAATAATTTTCACTTACATTCTCTAAAAATTCCTCTAAAAATTGCATTAAAAATTAACTTTCCTAACCGTAAAACCCCAACTAAATAAATAGAAATGACAGACTACTAATGCATGTCAATAGCATTACTAAGTGCACCTCCATTAGCTTCTAAAGACAACCCAATGCTTACATAGAAAGAAATTCTCATGATATCGGAGATTAGCAAATGCTTTAATATTGTGTTTTTAAAGTAGAATCAAAGTACTACATACCATTAAATTTTGGAGTAAAACACAAATTACCTCAAGTGAAGTAAATTGGCTTACTTTTATCCTAGTCTTAAGTTAAGGCATGGAAATTACACGTGCTTCCGTCTCAAGTAACATTGGCCCTTGTAAGCATGCAACCAAAAAGTTTTGCTTTGCATGTTTTGAGAAGTTTCTGGCTTTAGACATCACGGTCTCTTTGATTATATTAATTTTGTTCACAGTTGATGGATACAGTGAAAAACCTTGTTGCATACTTGAATGCATTTCTTCCTATGATTTTAATTCTCTTGCCACTGAAACTGTGTGTGTTAAATTCACTTGTTTCTCAAGAAACTTTTGAACTTAGGGGAGATTTGGCCAAAGTTCATAGATGAATGAAATCGATCCTTATTTTTATGTCATATGTTCTCCAGCTCATAGTGAATTAAAGCTTGCCCAATATTTAGAGATGACAAGAAGTTACAACCATACTAGCAGTCAATTATTACTTAGAAATATAATAGCTCTGGTCATTTTCGAGAAAAAGAAGGCATGACTTTCTGTTCTTGTGAAACTAGGTGCTATGTTTTGTCATAGGATTGGAAGATTTATTCTCTTTGTGCCCATATAGATTAGCGAATATAGGAAATCTGCACATTTATGACGATACACACCAGAGTTAATTAAAATTGTGTTGTCATAATCGCCACTATTGTGCTATTTATATCTATTTATTTTTATTTATTTTCATTTTACTCTAATTATCTAAATGATTTTTGATGATGACAATATTATTGTCGCTTTCCAACTTTAAATTGGGAGTGTTGTTTCCTCTCCTACTTTGAAGAGAACATAAAGCTCTAAGGAAATAACCTTTTTAAATCTTCTTGTCATTTACATTCCAAACGATTTTATGTACTAGTTATTGGACTAGCATGAGCTTTCCAAGAAGTTTCCATTAATCTTTCCTACCTTTATTGGATACATTTGGAAGAGAGCTAGAGTTGCATTCATGTTTCATCTTATCAATTTAATTTAGAAAAAGTTTCTGAAAAGTTAAAAGAAAACAAAACAAGACCAAGTGCAAAACATAATCCGTTCGATGTATGGTTGAAAGATTGTTATTTTAATACTTAGGTAACTATGCTTAAGATTCTTCTATAATACATCTTTTCAATTTGAATCATTAGCGTGTGTATTGCGGAAAGATTAGTTGTTTTTTGATTTCAGATTGTTGTTTTAATACTTGGGTAACTGTACTTAAGATTCTTTTAATTATATATCTTGTCAATTTGAAACATTAGTGTGTGTATATTGCATAAAGATTAGTTGTTTTCTGATTTCAGTTCACCTTAATGTTAAAAATTATTGTAGTGAGTTTTAAATTACAAATCCTGTGAGATGAAAGAATTCAAAGTTTTATATTAGTACAAAATAAATGTGCTCGACTAAAAGTTGATATTACTAAATATTTTTTTTTTCTAAACTTTCAAAGCATTATACAATTACAAGAATACCAAACAAAGTCTAAAAAAAATTAAAATACCCTAATTTTTTGTAATGCACGAAATTTTCTTTATTTTTGATTTATTTATGAAAAATAACATATACATCTCTAAAATTTTAACCAAAAGAATAAATTGTCTATTTTTTAAAATTTCTCACACAGAACCTCATCTGTTTAAAAAATTTGTTAATGTAGATTGTCTATTTTTTTTCTATTATAATTACTATAATATATTTTTTTAAAATCATAATCATCTTAAGAGTTAATTCCTTTTCTTTCAATTTTTTTTTTTGAAAAGCAAACTTAATTTATAGTTCTTATTAGATGTAGAAAAAAGTTCTAATATGATTAATATTTGCTGAAAATCAACGAAAAGCATTTTGATTTGATTTAAAACTTTAGTGAGAGAGAGAGAACATTGTAGTTATTGATCGAATGAGGCTAGAGCAGTGGATATAGATGTAATTAGAAGAAAAGCGGAACGGTGTTAGAAGTAAAAGCACAATGCAGCTTCCTCTTTTCACAAACTGACTTCTTGTGTTGTTACTTCCTTGTTTTGTTGCTTTGGATGACATTTCTTTCGTAATTGAAGTTTTACTTCTTTAATTAATAATAATAATAATAATAATTCTTTTTGACATTATATAGCGACGTCATCAATACTTTTGTACATCTGTAATCCTATCATGTACTGAATTTAAGCATACATGTTTGTATGTATAGTATTATTAACCCCCTCCCTCTCTTTTTTTTTTTTTTTATTTTTAGAAGAAATATTGCAATGATGTTGAGGTCTTTAAGAAATTTGGCATACTGAAAGTTTTCTTATCGTTTAAGATTTTGTTAATGATTCTTTTTTTCATCCATTCTTATATACAAACATAATTTCTTCTAAATAAAAAATTCTTTAAAATCAATATCAAGATTTTATTTTGTTAATTTTTAAAATTTTACATACACACTCTGATTTTTTCTCGTCACATGTATAAATTTAAAGTCGAAAAAAAATTTTCTTCACTTTATAATTGATTATAATTTTTTTCTATAAGAAATTATATAGCATTTTGTTTTTTTAAAAATTTATTTGTCTCAATTTTAACAAAATGTGAAGTTTTTCCAGATAAAAATCTCTTTAAAACGAAAAATTAAGTCAGAAAATGTCAATAAGATTTGAAAAGAAAAACGCATTAAAATCAAATCTCCTTTTTCCTATATCCAACTAGTGACTCCCAAAACGAAAGCAGTTAGGGGCCATGGGTATTTTTAGATTATCGATGAAAGTTCAGCTCAACATCATCACTAATATTACAAATCAAATGTCATCCACTCAATTAATTAATTATAGCATGAATAACAATTTTACATGACATTCATTCATCGATTGATGATGATTCATCGTAATTGTTAAGCTGTCATTGTTTTAAGGAATGACAGCTGTGCATTTCATGCTTCTAATTAGCTGCCTTCACTTTTCAGAAAATAAAATAAAATAAAAAAAGAAAATGTCCCAATCAAGGCTTTAAAATTCCACAACAAGAGGGAAGAACGCACAATTCACTTTATTTATTATTAATATCGTCTCCTTGACTACATTAATTATCTCCCACTTTATTATATCATCCTACTATTTTGACAAATTTTTTTTTCATTTTCTTTTCATAAATCAAGGTTTAAATTTTGTACATAGTTTAGTATTAATTAAATATAAAACAACACAGTTTAATATTAAGTAAATATAAAGCAAATCCTTCTTCAATTTTAATATAAATGAAGAGTAACGGTTTTGGTAAAACATTTAACACTTCCTTTAGCTTACATGGGAACCATTCTGTAGGATGAAATTTAGCTGTCATGTGTTGATTTGGCGGGCCGGTGATGGTAACAACTAACAGGGTATTAGTGGTAGTCTAAAAATTCAATGTGATTATTTATTAAGCCACAGTGGTTGGATTAGGTCTAGATTGTGATTTAATTTCGAAACTTTATAGAAAATTACAAAAGAACCCCTTCTAAACCCTGACGTGACTGGCATGAAAATGGCAGCCCAGAACTCTCTCTCTCTCTCTCTCTCTCTCTCTCCCCGTGTTCTCACTCACACTCCATTACAATAAACAAATTAGCAATCAGATTGGTGAGCAAAAACAAAGAGGCTTGACCTTTTTTTCGCTTTGCATGTATGTATGTCAGTCAGGTCTCCTCGTCAAATGACCCCTCAAACAGTAACAAGAGTACACTCTTTTAAGCAGAATTTCAGCCAACAGCTTCCACGAAGCCCTACCCAATAAACTGTCAGGTGTTTCCTACTTTCGACAACACCTGATTACCAAATTTCATCCATTGATAACATTTTTTTTGTTAGTACTAAGACATTAAGTCATGAGTAGACCTTTCTTTTATTGAAGAGTATGAATTATTCAATTTTATATGTATATATTTGAGTGTTGTTATCAGAGTTTGAGCTACGAAACGTGTTCCAATTGTAAATTCTGAGAACTAGAAATCGTCCCGTTTGAGTGTAGGTGTCAAAACAATTTAGAAAAGAAAAAAAAAAATTAGTGTCATATAAGTTTAGGATGTTGAATATGATTTGATTAACTATTTGCTGGTGTACTTAGGAGAATAAGTTGTTGTTGTTGTAGTAGTAGAAGGACTTGATTACTGAAGATAGTATATAGAAATTGGGAAATAGTGAAATACAAGTAAGAGTGTGGCCCAGTGAGAGAAAGGGTGATGAGGGAAAGTTTGTCTGGAAGTGAGAAAGAAGATACGAAAAAGAAAACGAGAGAAAAGAAAAATCATAGAAGAGAAGGGTAGCTGTTCTGTTCAATGCTGCCCTCACGCACCATCCTATGTCGTTTTGCAGCCATGGATTGGGTCCACCGACCTGTAGGCCTTACCTTCTCTCTCTCTATCTCTCACTATCTCATTTAATTTTGCAATTTTAAGATAGAAAATAATTGAGAAAAATAAGGAAAATTCCAATTTGTGAACGAGAAAAGCAAATTTTAAATAAAAATATATATAAAAAATATTTGTATATGTGTTAGTGTATCTGCATGACACCAAATCAGAGAAGAAACTACCGTAACATCAGTTGTTCAAAAATTGGCATTTAAAAGAGAGGAAAAAAAAAAAAGAAGAAGAATAAGAAAAGGCATTAAAACGTCCATGGGGTTGATTCCCTTTTTCTTTCTCTACATCTTCTACTCTTGATTTTAGCTTTTTTCTTTCAGATATTTTCCTTTTTAGACTTCTCATCATTCAATACTCAAAAGCTCGAATCTTCAAATTTTCAACTTTTTGGGATAAGATTTTAGAGACACTCTTCAAATTTAATGTGGGGTTGTTGTGCTTTTTGGATTTCAGATATTGGTTTGTAGGGAGAATATAGAAGAAGAATCAGCAAGTAGTTGATAGAACTTGCAGAAGAAGAAGAAGAAGAAGAAGAATTGAGAGCCAACTGCTGTTATACATGAATATGTCTGCGTCTTCCTCAGCTCCTTTCTTTGAAATTAGAGAAGAAGATCAAAACCAGATGAAGCCACAGCATTCCACAACACCAACTTCATCTTCAGCTCCAGCTCCACCACCCCAGAAGAAAAAGAGAAACCAACCTGGAACACCAAGCAAGTATCAACCAAATTTGTTTTAAGATCCACCTATAGTTAATAATTTTATTTCTTCAAACTTAATTCTCCACTTGTAGATTATTTTCTTCCCCTTTATCCTTTGTGACTGCTAACGAAAAGCTTTCTGTCGCCAAAGAAACCCACAAGAAAACCCTAATTATAGAAAAAATTAATGTATGTTGGAAGTAGAAGAATTGACATGGATATATATGTTTCGATAAAATCATTGTATAGCTACCCATTCCAAATATTAATTTTGATGGTATTTAATTTTAGAATTTTCTAATAATTTGCTGTTTGGCCGTTTTCAAAAGCAGATCCAGATGCGGAGGTAATAGCACTATCTCCCAAGACCCTAATGGCAACAAACAGGTTCATATGTGAGGTATGCAATAAAGGATTCCAAAGAGAGCAAAACCTACAGCTTCACAGAAGAGGACATAATCTGCCTTGGAAGCTAAAGCAGAAGACTACAAAAGAAGTGAAGAGGAAGGTCTATCTTTGCCCTGAGCCCACATGCGTCCATCATGATCCTTCTAGGGCTCTTGGTGATCTTACTGGCATCAAAAAACATTACTCCAGAAAACACGGTGAGAAAAAATGGAAGTGCGAGAAGTGTTCTAAGAGATATGCTGTTCAATCTGATTGGAAAGCTCATTCTAAAACCTGTGGCACCAGAGAATATAGATGTGATTGTGGTACACTCTTCTCCAGGTAATAAATTCAATTTAATCTCATTCAATTTTTACGTTATCATATGTTTCATCTTCCCTAATCGGTCTAGTGAGCAGATAACAAGGGAAAGAGAGAGAAGAAAAGCAAAGGCGGGCGTTATAATTTTACATAACTAAGCCCCAATCGAGTGACAAGAAGACGAAATTTTGATGCTTTTTCTTTTGGTCTTCTCTGAAGTTTTTCTTGCAAATGACCTGTCCGGGTCTTCTTTCTCCTTCTCTTCTCATCCCGCCTCATCTTCTTTTTCTTGTGTTCAATCATCAATGGTACTACTGGCAATAAAGCTAGAAAAAGTTATGAGAGCAGAAAACATGCCCCCACGTGAATAATCTGTGGAAACTGCCTTGGTCGCAGAGGTCTCACCCAAAGAAATTTTCTTTTTCTTTCTTTCTTTTTTTTCTAAATTTAAAAGGAGAAGGAAAAAACTGCTGTTCTTTCTTCTCTCCTTGGAAACACCGCTCTTTTTCGTTTCATAGTTTACTTTTCCCTATTCACGTGTTGCTGTGTTGTTACCTGGTTTGTTCTCTTATCAGTTGGGTCGATGTGATCAGGTCTGTGCCCTCGCAGAATCCATTTTCATGATAATGTTAGGCCATAGCTAGCCATCCCTTCCTTCTCTCTCTTCTTCTTTGCTTTCCTGTTTTCACGTTGTGGTTTTACAGTGACTGTCTCCAGAAATTGCAGTTTTATCCCCTTCAATCTGTTATTATTTGGCTTCATTTAATCCCGACTCTGATGGTTTTTGTTTCCAATCTTAGAAGAATTTTGCCCCTTTTTTTTCCTTTGCAGAAAACAATTCTCTACTTCAACATAGACATCACAAGAGTTTCGTATTAATTAAACAAGTCCGATCTTGAAATGACTTGTTGATTGCTTGATCGATCACTTTTCGTAATGTTGAATACATTCTCTGGTTGCATTTATTGAACACTCAGTTCTTGGAATGGTAGTTCATCGTTGATTGCTCAATCATTTCCATCTTTTAGCCAATTTCCTCCACCTACCTGCATTAAGTTTCTGTCTTCTTGGGGGAATTTTATTTCACTTTACTACTTCATCATATTCTTCGTTTCTCTGCGTGCTTAATTCAAAACTATTTTAGGGTTTCTGTAGTCATTTATACATATATTTTGCTGTTGCTTTGCAACCCCAAAATTTACAGTTGTGGTAAAGTTAGGGCAAACTAGAGGTATTATTAGAACTAAGAAAAACCTTCTTAATGAACTAGTTCATGTACGATCAGTTACATGGTTAAATATTCCGTGATGATTTTAATTTGACTATATATTTATTATTTTCACATTCTTTGTAAATCCTGCAGTGGGCCTATATTTTACTGTTTTCAGACATGGAAATGTTCTCTTACATTGACGTCATATTTTACAGTATCATTCAGTTTTTCTTTCAAGAAATAATTGTCAAAATACTTACAATTTGATGTAGTATAGCTAACGGACATGGGCTCCTGTTCAAAACTTTAGTTTTAATTTCTGTTTTGTAATTGTTGTGTCGTCCTTGCACTATCTATCAGAGCAGATCTAATGGCTTCTTTTTTCAATAATTGCTCCAGGCGCGACAGTTTTATCACTCACAGAGCTTTCTGTGATGCACTGGCTCAAGAAAGTGCAAGGCACCCACCAAACTTGAGCGCAATTAGCAGCCATTTATACGGAAGTAGCAACGTGGGCTTAGGCCTATCTCAAGTGGGTCCTCAACTTTCCTCGTTCAGAGACCAAAACAGTCAATCCCGTGACATTTTACGACTCGGCGGTGGTTCTCGGTCGACGGCATTTGATCATCTTCTTCCTCCGTCGATCGGTTCATCTTCGTCGTTTCGACCACCGCAGACCATGCCTTCAACTGCGTTTTTCGTGCAAGAATCAAACCAAAATTACCATGAGGAACGCCAATCTCAACAAGGGTTGCTGCCAGACAAAACATTCCATGGATTAATGCAACTCTCTGATCTTCAAAACAACACAACCAACACACCCTCGGCTGCCAATCTCTTCAACTTGAGCTTCCTTTCAAATAGTTGTTCAACCAACAGCATAAGTAATAGCAATAATGCCAACAACGCCAACAACAATCTTCAATCTTCAAATTTACTGGTATCCGGTCATTTCAACAGTGACCAAAATGGTGCTAACGCTGGTGGTGTTGAAGGTTCAAGTCTCTTCTCAAACAATTTAATCAATGACCAAATCAGCTCCGGTGTCCCTTCTCTCTTCAGTTCGTCAGTTCAAAATGAAAATTTAGTTGCCCATATGTCTGCCACAGCACTGCTTCAAAAGGCTGCTCAAATCGGTTCAACTTCAAGCAACAACAACACTGCTTCATTGCTAAGGAGTTTCGGAAGCTCTTCCTCAAGTGCTACAAAAGCTAACTTTAATGGCATATTTGGCGCGCCTGAAAATGACAACAACCTCCATGACCTAATGAACTCATTTGCTGCTGGTAATTCCTCCATTTTCGCGAGTGGATCCGGTGAAGTTGATGCATATAGTTCTGCACATGCGCAAGAAAATCTTTATGCTGGATACAACGCAAATAGAACAAACATAGAGCAAGAAAAAAGCAGCCATGGGCAAAGTTTTGGCAACGTTGACGAACAAAAGTTACACCAAAATCTCAATGTCAGCAACATTAGTGGATCTGATAGAATGACTAGAGATTTTCTTGGCGTCGGACAAATTGTGAGAAGCATGAGTGGAGGATTTTCACAAAGAGAAAAACAACAACATGGCAATATGAGCTCCTTAGATTCAGAAAGAAATGTCACAGCACGGAAAGTCCAATCTTTCCGGGGTTCAGGAGGAGGGAGTTTTCAGTAAACAAAAGCAAGAAAAAAGTACAGGTACGTAGTAGATTTTTTAGCGACTTGTTAAAATGATTGATCGATGATTAAAGTAAAGATTAGACTTTATCGGTGAATGTGTCGTAATAGTTTAAACTGTTCTTTTTTTTTTTTTTTTTTAAGTTTTAATTTTTAATATTTTTCGGACACATTGTCGTCTTGCTGGGGCAGTCGTCAGTTGGAGTACACATGGGTTTTGTTTATTTTCTTGTCTTTTTGTTTTTATTTTCTTGTCTTAAGTTTTCTCTTTGCAGAGTCACGAGAGCTCGTCTACATCGTAGGATGCTCTAAACTAGTATCTTCTCTTCGTATCAGATATTTAAGATAAAAAGTTTCAAAGTTTTATATATTTTTTAATATTATTTTTATACTATTAAATTTTAATTAAATTATTAAGATTGTATTATATATATATATATATTAATTACATATATTAAATTTAATTTCAAGTATTAAGAGTGTATTAATTTACTAATTAAAAAATTAACATAAAAATTATATAAAATTAAATTTTTTTTAATACTTATATTTTTACATTTACACACACAAGTACAATTATATTTTTACATTATGCATTATTGTCATTTTTTGTAATTTTTTTCTTTCTTTTATAAACTTCTTCATTTAATTAAAATTTAATTCTAGAAAAATAAAAAGGAACTCCTGCACCATTGAACATAATGTAAATAAATTGTCTTCAGTGATATAAGTAGGTAAAATTCAAAATCAAACCGAATGGAAGAAGCGATGCAAGATTCTGAAGGTCATATGGCACCCCTACACACCACACAAATTTGAAAAATAAACATTTTTTGCTTAAAATAGTAGAATATGATGCTGTATTTCTTGGCCAATGGGCAGCAACTAAGAAGGGGCAATCTAGGTAACTAGATTATTTTTCACAAAATTCAATACAATAGTCTACCTACGTGTATTCTTTTATCTTTTACTACTAGGTGTGAAAAATATGTTTATAACCATTGTATTTTAGTTTATTTTAGAAGTAAAATAAAACAATAAATAATAATGTTTATTTGATAGTGAATATCTATCATTCTCCCGCTTGAATGTATTATGGTAGAAATTCATCAATTTCTTTTTTCATTCCTATGTTGCCTCTTTGTGCATGTATGATATCAATAGTTGTCTGCTTGTCATATGATATATGATTTCGAAGACTTGTTTTCTACCTTTTTCACCTTTACTCTTGTTGTATAAACAAAAAACTCTCTCAATTATTAACTTTGTGCAGTTTAAAGGTGCATGCTTTGCTTCATGGAATTGAAAGGCAGTTTTCTCTCTTGTTATCAGCTACAGCTCTGAAGATTATGGAGTTTTGGGAATCTTCCAAGCACAGCTTAACTTTCCTGAAGCTGCATTTTCTTTAGCTTCCCTCAGGTGTAAGCAGGAGGTTGATGGTATATCCCAGCTAAAACGCCCGAATTCTCTCATATTTTCGGTAGTGCATGACTGTAGTAAAGTCAATTCTGTTTGCTTTTACTTGGTGTTATTTAATGCAACAATAGTCACTAGTTTTCTAGATCATTATGTGCTGGGAACTTTAACCTGCATACTCTCATGTCCGTACAATTGTCTCTCAATATGGTAAGAGTTATTGTAGTAATTTTTTTCCCGAAAAAGCAAAACAATTGAAATGATAACATTTAAAGCAAACTTGGAAATAATCAATTAAGAGTTATGATAAAGTATACATTAATTCTAATAATCACTTAATGGCAATATAGTTATAATAGTAATAACAAATTATTAGAAGGTTTTATTACATATAATGTGTGTGTGGGTGTGTGAGTGTGTGTGCGTGTGTTATATTTATATCCGATAATTTCTCTCTTAGGAAGTCATTTTACTTTTCAGATGATAAAAATATTGAGTCAATTTCTCCCTGACTCAAAGTACCGAGAAATTAGTCAACAATGTCGTCTATCGGATATATTAATAATTTCCTCCTGGCTGGAAATTTCAAATTAAGGCTAGTCGTCGTCTTCTTCAACACTACTGGGACGACTGGTTGAAGAGCCCAAAAAACCTACTCAACGAAGAAACTAACCCCGTCGAAAACAGAAAAGGCAATAGCATACATAGCATAGCAGATTGGTCCACTGTTCAAAAATTTTCTTAAAAAATTCGAAGATAGATAACATTTTTTGACTCCTTATTTATCATCCGGGGACCCAACAAAAGAATATTGAATTCATGTATTTGTGTTGCTACATCACGTAAAATTAATTAAAGAAAACATTCAGCATACATATTTAATTATCCTAGAATTTCAGGTTTTATTGAATCAAGAAGGTCTGATGTGTTATTTCCGAATGTTTGCATAATTTAGATTTAAGGTTTTAACCTAATGTCGCCAAAAAATGTAAAAGAAGGAATCTAGAAAGGTTATAAAATATTCAAGGGAGAGTTTGGAATTGTTTTCCGAGTTTATTAAACCTCGCTTCAGCTATTTGATAAAATATTAGTCTTTCATTTTTTTTTTTCAAATGGATTTTCAAAAGTAGGAAGTTGTTTGTCATATTTAGATTTTGATAATCAATTTTTTCTTTTAATATTTTTATTTATAATTATCTGAACATAAATCATACAATTCCAAACAAATTTTTACACAAATTAATTAAGTATGTCATAAATACATAATACGAGCCATATTTACATGATTTAATTATTATTTTATAACTTTAATGTAATTATAATATATTTACATTTCATTAGGATTTTTTTAACTTTTATTGAATAAAAAAAATGTATGAATAGTTCCAAATTTTCCTATTTAACTATTCATTTATTTCCAATCACATAAAATCATTCTAAGTAATTAACTTTCTATTAAATAATTTAATGTTACGACCAAATCTTATAACTTCACAAATGCAGGACATAGTGTATTTATATATATATATATATATATATATTGCATAAATCTATCATTTACTTGAGCTATTGATTTTAGGTTAGCTTACAAGATTAAGCAAATATATATTTGGGACATGATATGTGACAACTATATATAACTAATGACTCATTAATGCACTATAATTATTGTATATATCAAATACCTTTCAATGTAAATCAGTCTAATATATATTATAAATGACGTAACATTTTGTGTACAAAGAATTAGTTATATGTTTGATAAATTGTATATAAAAGCAATACTGTGATACATATTTTTACGTATATATATATTTTTACCAATAAACTACAAATGGCGTAAAAGTTTGTGTACAAAAAAATTAGTTATACAATAAATTATACATAGAGGCCACATTCATGGCACTGTATTTTCACACAAATTCTTATGAAAATTTTCACCATTAGATTAATCTATTTTTAAAAGTTGTGATTATATTTCGCATGTATTTTAATTATAGTTCATTAATCACACATATTATACTTTCAAAGATGGATAGAAAAATAACAGCCTCAAATAAATACCCTAAATATGCTTAATTTATTAAAAATTTAAATCTTATTGATAATTTCAGGAAAGAAAGTTTAGGCAATCTCCTTTGTATATATGACACTTTCTTTTTGCATATTCCTTCCTTCATTTCCTATCACAATCTCAAAGAAATTAAATTTAATGTATCGCTTATAATTGCATTAAAAGTCATCAATATTGGTCCAAGGGTGATACTAGAAAGATAACTTTTATACAAATTTTTATCTATACAAAATAATATTATAGGGTTATATCATTATCACATGGGTCAAATATTATTATTGTTATTATTATTATAAAAAATGATACAATACTATTTCACTAATTTATATAGATAGTTGTATTAATCTATTAAAAAGATAACTCAAATTCATGAATGGCAATGAGAGAAAGAGAAAAACCAATAAGCTAACACAATAAAAGTTGATATGAAACCAAAATTTGATGGAAAAGCTAAAACTATTTAGAAGTAATCGTGCAGAAGTTTAGAGGCCCAGCTATGATACCTATCTCAGCCCCCACAAGGGTTATTCCCGGGAGAAGAAAAGTTTAAAAAGATCGTTTTAAAAAATATTTTAACAGGAGGAGAAGTACAAAAAATTTTAAAAAGTAAAAACCTTTTTCTCAGTCACGGATTAATGATTCCTGAACGAGAAACAAAAAACAACAGTTACGACAATTCTGCCACACGAGAGTTTCATAGTAATTAATTATACCGGAAAGAACATTTTGCTCTCAAGCCTGGCTGCTGCCTCTTTTCTTTTCTGCCACCTCTCACTCTCAGCATCTTCAATGAACAATTTCTGGACACTCGCTCTCCCCTATTTACAACTTTTGAAACTATATATATATATATATATTTCCTGAATGCAAGAAAGAAGTACCAAAAAATTATCAAGGGTCCATTTAGGATTGTTTTTAAAATTTTAATTTTAAAAATAACATTGAATTCTGAAAATGAATTTTTTTTTAAAGATGAGAAAGGAGATTTAATAATATGTTTGATATTATTTTTAAAAATAGTTATTGATTAAATCTTTTTAGCAATTACCTCAATGTTAAAGTACGATGAAAATATTAATATGTATACCTAAAGAGGACATAATGAGTCTTAACCTTCAACCTTGGCATGAAATCAAAACAAAAACTTAAGAAAGTTATATGAAAAATTGTAAGACTGCAAATCGAAAAGGAGAAACAATAACAGAGTTTTCTTCTTTTTTTTTTCCTTTGAAAAAAATATATTACAAATTTTACTGTGTTACATATAAAAATAAATGTTAAGATATTGTTTTATTTTGTTTTTTTATTTTTTAGTTAATATTATCTTGGTGTAGAACAAAACCCTCCTAACTGATCATTAAGATATTCTTTTTTCAAAACATGTTTAAATATTCTATAAGCATAAATTAAATCTTTTTTAAACTATCGTGCTAGTTATTTTTTGACTTCTAAAATAATTTACTAATTAAATTAATTAAAATCTACAAACTAGGAAAATAATAAAAAAAAAATTAAAATTTGACTTAAAGTTCTTTATAGTGATCTGAAAACATGACATTGTTGTTTTCACTTTCCATGTTAGGATTGCTTAAGTAAACTTTTTTTTCCAAAAAAATGTTTTCAAAAAACAGAAAACAGTGTTACAATTGATATAAATATATGTAATCTACTTAGTGTTGGTGTGAGGTAAAACGATGTAAATTCTAACTTGAGGTATTTATTGCAATGCATATGCATGCATCTTGTATTATGAAATAGAGAATGAAATATGAAGGGAATCGGTCAGTCAGCTCAGAATTATAGGCCAACCGGAACCCGGATTGTCTATATAATGTTAACAAAGGACCTGAACTTCAGCAGCCTTATTTGTTTAATTTGCTTTTAATGTGTGTGTGTGTGTGTGTGTGTGTGTGTGTGTGTTAATTTATGATCAATAATTAATTAACTAGTGTTTGGGTTAGGTATTAGGTAGACAAACACATTCTTTCCGATATTGTATATTCAACTAAATTAATTATTTAATTCTTCTCTCTCTTAATTTCTTTCTCTATTCTTTGAAAAGCTGGAGTGCATTGTGTAAATGGAATTTATGAAGTAGACAAACAAGTAAACAAAATTCTGTCTCAGCATGTGAAGATTCTAAGGCCTGCTCACTGTCCTTTGTTTTGTAAATTAATACCTTTATGCCTTTACACACACACATACACGTCTGTTCTATTCAACATGGCTTACCTCATTTTCTTATTAATTGGTGGACTTCTCGTAACAAACCCTGAAATAATGCTCAAACCCCACCTTAAAATTTCCATGTTACGTAATTCTAGTAGTTAAAATAATAGCATATAATTCTGATTACTTTTTTCTTTTTTAAATCAATCTTTGTAAACGAGATATATGTAAACTTCAAGGGATTTAGATGGGACGTCTTCTGCATTTTTTTTAATTAATCTTTCTATTCCAGACATATGTAAACTATATGGGATTGAGATGGGACGTCTTCTGCATAAACAAATTTTCTGGACCTCTGTAGTAATTATCCCCGGTAAATCTTTCGATTGAGAACTTAGTAGACACCGACATTCCTACACTACTTATTATATTTATAACAAATTCAATTTGCGAAAATCATTTCGGCAAACATATGATGTTCAAGATAGTTTTCTGAAAATTAAAAGTACTAAATTCGGTCATTATCATGTAACAGGTAAGTTAATTAAAATTGTTGTGGTTAATTGTAACTCTTGTAAATCTTATTCATAATCTAAATAAGATTATATATTTTTAGTTAACTATATATTGGTAAATAATTTATCTTATGTATTCACAAGTTAAAACTAGTAAAATTATTTAATATTAATCAAATCATGACAGGGGTATGATAATGATACTGTTTAATTGATGTATCATCTTTTAAATTATTTTTGATCATAAATCTATTGGGTGGGACAATTATAATACAACAAAACTAGTATATACTTTACATACTCATTGAGAGGATGGCAGATCTCATAGCAACTTATGTAGGGACATTAATGTAAGTATATAAGTGCTCATTAAATAATGAGTTCATTGAATTAGTTTACTACAAGAACATCCAAAAGATAGTCTTATTTTGTCAATTGGGAGTTCTTCGAAACAATGGTCTAGTGATCTTTGACCTAAAACACCATAGTCATCTTACATGAGAATTATCATGCTTAGATGTCATTGAACAAGATTTACAAGTTGTGGGTTCTTACAGGGATGATTGTTGAGTACATGAAGATTTGTGAGTGTACAAGATGAGATTTGTCAACCTTTTTAAGAAAAGAAAATACTTTATGTGAATGATAAGGTTATGGAATTTGTCATCTTTTGTGAGAAAAAGAAATACTTTATGTGAATGATAAATTTATTACTCTAAGACTTTTTGGCTTGTCCATTCATCATCTATCCTTATGTCTATTATTTCAAGATCAAGAACAATCTTCTTAAGCTCATCAAAATGTTCATTCATAGATCTTTGTTCTTTTAGCTTGAATGCATACAACTTCTTCTTCAAGTATAATCTATGAACCAAAGATTTGGTCATGTATCTAAACTTAAGCTTTTGTGTGTGTGTGTGTGAACTCTGCTCTAGTTTCAGTTGTGTTTCAACCCCTTTTTTGTGGATCTCTAACTTCTTCAAGTTTTATTTTTTTCTCTCTAATCATTCTTGATATGAATTCTTTTTTTAAAACAAATACTAGTTCGTGCAATAAATAATTTTTGCTCGATAGAATTATAAAAATAATATTCTTTGATTTTTTATGATATTTTACAAAAAAAATTTGTCAATTTTGAATCTACATTTTTTAGAGGTTTAATGTCTTACATAATATAGAACTTATAACTCTAAGAGTAATTTAGTCTTTTTACACATAGACTGTATTTTTATACATATGCATATATTATAACTAATTAACATATTATAGAGGTTTTTATTTTATTTTATTTTATTTATTTGTTTGGGGGACCTAAATATGAAAAAGAAAAAGGGTTAAGAATTTTATATAATTAAAAAATATGAGCTTGAATGATTTTTATTATGATTTTATAAAACCATTTCTTCTTCTTCTTCCCTCAGCCATAAAAACTCATTTCCATTTTCTCTTCTTCTCCCATTTTCTTCCTTTCTCTTCTTTAAAATTTCAACATTTTAAACCATGCCCTTATGAAATCAACCATACAAAATCATAAGTTAAGCATTTAGCTTCATAAATCCTTAAAGAATCTGAAGAAAATTTTTTGTCTTAGTTACAAATTTTTAAGTCAAAATGCATGGGTTTTCAAGCATCCAAAGCTCAAATATTAGATTTTCACCATAAAAATTCATTTTCATCATTTGCGTGGAGCTTGGATATATGTTTTCTTATCTTGAATTCCATTCATTTTGATTTTAATTGAGAATTTATGACATTTATATAAATTGATATTTTGCATTATTGTTTAATTTTAGAATTGGACTTAATTATGATGTTTAGAGATTGATCATAGGGTGTATGAGAATGAGAAGGTCTTGTTATGAGATTTCGTTGCATGAAAATTAATTAAATAACAAGAATTTCTAAAGTTAAATTAGATTTTTAGAGTTTTGCTTATGTTGAGTTAGATAGTGATTTAAGAGGTATTTTGAGACTTAATTTAAGTTTAGAATGTTTATATTTGAGCTTTAAAAATTACATTTAAAGGTTGGTTTCAAACTAATTTGATTTGAGTCGAATTTAGTGTTGATAGGGAATTTAACAAATTTTCCACAATCTTGACTTCATTATAGTTTTCTTAATTTTAGTAAAAATAAAAGTGTTTTTGAGCAAACTCTATTATAAACAAAATTATAATACTTTTAAAACACTTTCTAATGAATACTTGCAGGACAAATTTAAAGCTCATTTACCTTATGAAAAGTCCTTATTTCTTATTTTTTGTATTTTTAATGTACAAAAATTTGACTGGATGCTGCAACCTAGCACCACAACCCAAGTGCTTTTATTTTCTAAATATGCGAAGGAATTATAGCAAGGTATTGTAGCACCGTGCTGTAGCACACCGTAGTGCAAAATTATGGATTAAGCAATTTGTTCCCTAGTTTTATAAGTCACTTTTGATCCTCCAAGTGATCTCTAAATTGAGTAATTCAAAAATTATTTAAACTTAAAAAGTCTAGTTTATTTTTCAAAGAAATCAATTATTAAAATTTCAACTCTAATATTTTCAAAATTATTGAACTACCCTTAAAAGTTGATTTTGACTAAAAGTCATACTAATTTTTATAAATAATTTTGTATAAATTCAAGTTTTAATCTATTTGTCAACTTAAAGATTTATATTCATCATGTAAATATATTTCATGTTAGGAGTAAATGAGCATTTTATTAGAATTAGTTTCTAATTAAAATGCATATTATATCCTTTAGGCATAAATACTTTACAAGGTGACCTAAACTAGGGCAAAAACTGGTAGGAGAGTGTAGGCTTTCTCCTAAATTATAAGTAAATTGTGTGTAATATTTGATTCATTAAGAAACTATTTTGAATCACATGCTTTGAAGTTAATAACTTATTTTAATTGCAATGCCAGATTAGTATTTATAAATGATTGAAGATCAAATAAGGTATGTTGATTGATTGTTCATTACTAATTATTTTTATTGTAGTATTACAAAAGTAGCTTATGGATAAACCTTCATAAAGATCGCTAAGTGATTAGGCATTAAGTAGGGTTATTATACGGGGAGAATATTATTGTGGAATCCGCCTAATAAAAGGTAATGCGATGACTATATGATTGTCGCCTTATGGCTATTTAGGCTAACACTAGTAAATCAGGCCGTGATTTGACAAATAGATTTTATAAACTAATTTTATAAACTAAATCATCATGTATAAGACCCAACAACTTATTAAATCTTTCACTATATCTAGTGAACAGGACTTTAGTCATTTTACCCAATAAATAAGATTCATATTATATAATTCTTTTAGTATTTATGTTATATGACCCAAGTAACAATGTTGAAGATAAGTAAGATTTAAATCATTTAATATAATTATTTTAGTATTTACTTTATAGGCAAAGATAATGAAACACATAATAGCAATCCTTCAATGTTTTTAGTTAATGAAACACATAATAGCAATTCTTTAATTATAAAACAAGCCCAATAGGTAAAGATAAAGTACATGTTCATACAGCCTAACTTATAATTCCACTTCACTCTTTACTAATGTTCTACTCTTTTTAAGATTCTGTACATTAAAATAAATGTGAGAATCATATCCAATATCTAATACCCATGATGTGGAAATAAATTAATTAATTTCTATAATAAAAATACTTAAAGTACAAGCCTCACCTCTCTTCTTATTTAGATCCTTAAAGTAGCCTTTGTAATTACTGTTCCAATATATAGTCTCACTACAATGAAAATATTTATCTTCTTTAAGTACTTTACCTTCAGGCTCCAGTGTAAATTTATTGGTCTTAGACTTGCTTTTTTTATCCCTTTTATTCTTACCTTTTGCCTTAAACTTCTTTTTGCTCTTTTATACCATTAGCATGGCATTAAGTTTAGACCTCTTCATGTTTGCTTCAGTTGTTCTCAACATACTCAAAAATTCAAGAAAAATCTTATCAATTTCATTTATGTTGTAATTCACAATGAATTGCTATATCTATCCAACAATAATTATAGAATTAAATTAGTGGCAAACTCTTAGCTTAAAGAAAAAAACCAATCTTTATAGGTTTTTAATATATCCAATTATCTTGAGGACATAAGCACCAACTATGGTTTGTTTTGTCATTTTACACTGAAATAAAGTTTTAGAGACATCATATCTCTTTTAGCATGCCTGCCCTTAGTAGTGTTTCTTAAATGTTCAATCGTATAAAATGCTTGTATTTTCTCATGTTACTTTTGAAAATCTAGTATCATCGTAGCTAATATAAGATAACCAATTTTTAAAGTGTCATCTTGATACTTTTTATATACATCTCTCTTTGTCCATGGGACATTATTAGCAGGTGGTTCAGGTATAGGTTGCCTTAAGACATAAAACTTATTTTCTTCCTTAAAAACTATCCTCTTATTTCTATACTAATCAAGAAAGTTTGTCCTATTTTATTTGTCCTTTTTAACAACTGATCACAATGATAATATATTTGTGTTATTTGATACCATACTAATAATCTATAACAAAATATGCAAAAATAAGTATTATACATTAAGTCATTTAATCAAATTTTAATTAAATAATGCTCTTCTTATTTTTTAAATTAATAACTTTCACTATTAACTCAAAAATTCTATACTAAAATTTTTTGAATAACCTTCACATAAAACTTATTTTCTTCCTCGAAAACTATCTTCTTATTACTATACTAATCAAGAAAGTTTGTCCCATTTAATTTATTCTTCTTAAAAATTGATCACAATGATAATGTATTTATCTTATTTAATGCCATAATAATAATCTACAACAAAATGTGCAAAAATAGTTATCATGCATTAAGTCACTTAATCAAATTTTAATTAAATGATGCTCTCATTATTTTTTTTAATTAATAACATTTACTATTAATTCAAAAAATTCTATACTAGAATTTTTTAGTGGGTTAAGATTCATATTTTGCCTTATTTTGAGTTTATTTTGACTAATTATTCAAAATTTATTATTTAAATAGACAATATTCGCCAATTGTATCATATATAATTCTTGAATAATTAGGTAAA
Source organism: Swietenia macrophylla (assembly GCA_032401905.1). Lineage (NCBI taxonomy): Eukaryota > Viridiplantae > Streptophyta > Magnoliopsida > Sapindales > Meliaceae > Swietenia > Swietenia macrophylla. The sequence goes on along the minus strand of CP135585.1, from coordinate 2,408,722 downwards.
TAACACTTATTTTAGTCCATATAATAGACTTAAGCCTAACTCAATACCTTTAGGTCCTCAATCCTTTTAAAATAACTTAGTTTAATCTGACTTGATGGATAGCAATTTAGATATCACTATTATTCTATCACGTCTCACCAAAATAAGTATAATACCTTGCTTTGAAAAACATACACATAGTTAATCAAAGCCTTTACGATTGCTATTCATTGAAAGCTTGACTTAATATTTTATTAATGAGGGATTTTTATAACAATCTCATCATTTATCACTTATCATGTATCTTATACATTGATTTATTTAAACTTTATTGTCATACATCTCATACTTTTGTTTAATTAAACCTTCATATATCATGTATCTCATACATAAACAAAAAAGTAAACTCAACTTAGTCATAACCCATTTTACATCGATACTGCCAAGCTAATGAGATGATCAACAAGTCAACCTAAAGTAAATACAACTTCATCAAATAGAGTTGATTGCAACTTCATCAAGTACTTTTCACAACTTAAGGATCCATGTTTGGTCACCTATTTTTTATCTTTAAAATCCCTAGATATTCTATATCTAAATCTATATTACATAATAATTACATAATATGATAGAAACCTTAAGTTAGCTTTTAAAGAAATTAGATTAGAAGAGAATATACAATTAGAGATTATCAAAGAAAGACATGACATGTAAGCCATATTATTTAAAAAATTTACAACCATACATCAATCTAATCCAATTGGTCTTTTTTGGCCATAACTATACACCTTGCTTAATAAAACATTCATAAAGCATATAATCATATTATATTAATTATTTAAAGCATAAATTAGAATTCTAGATATAACTTTATGCTATCACATTGGCAGTCACGCTGGACTTTTATAAATCAAACATGCAGCAATATACATATTCTAGACTTCCTAAAATAATGCGATCATATTTAATTTCATATCATATATGAAATATTGCCTTAATCTATTTAATTACATTGAATGCCTAAAATATAGCATTTGTTTCAATTAAAATACATGCCAAATCAAATCAAAACATATTAATATATGAAGAAAACGACTAGATATTTACAATTGGCTCTAGTACCAGTGTAAGCAAACCATAACATACAGAAATATATATATATATATTCGTGTTGCTCACTAGGATCCATGCAATAAAATACTAGCGTTATATACACAGAAAAAAAAAAAAAAGTCAGAATTCATACCTATATATATTGATTGACTTGTTAAATTCTAAATATAGATTCAATGTAAGTATTTTTATGTATCTATGATATCCACACAATCAAAAAAAATTAAAGTGCTAACTCTTGTATTTCTTTTATGTATGTCAACTATGTTTCTATATAAAGGAAAAATAAGCCACGTATCGTGTGTATGTCTGTGTCTGTGCCTGTATCTAATTTTATTTTAGGGTTTTGAATTAAAATGAACTTATTATGTTTGGGTTTTTCTTTTAAACAAAATCCATTTAATAAAATATTTACTAATAAAACTCAACTCAATTTTACATAATAATTTTAGCTAAATCTAATATTTTAATAGTACAAATAATTCTAACCAAATTTAGGATTCTTTATTTATGTAAAAATTTATTTTATGAATTCATGTTCCCATTATTTATGATCTTAATATATGACCCAATACATTTTCATAATGTTGACAGTAGTACTAAAATTTAATTTTGATATCACAAATAGTAAGTAGTGTCTAGCAATACATAATGACTACTTAAGTGACAAAAATATAAATGGCTCAACATTATCTTATTCTCGTTCAATGTTATCATGTAATTTAATTTTTTTTATTCTAAATATCTCAATTGAACATGGGGTATGAAATGTGTCAGGTTCATATAGGTTAATCTTCACTTTTCTTTGATATTTTTAATAGACTTACTAAAAAATAATATCAATATCACATGTTGACTCATTAGAGTATGACCATGTATTTTTATAGTCTTATTCAATTAAAAGTCTCATAATATCACTTTTATTATATATGAGGAATAAATTATATTTTAATTATAAACATTTTTCTTCACTACATATATTAGTCTTTATACATTATTATTTCCCTTTTTATAATAATGCTTGACCATACACATTTAAAAATAGTGTTCTACTAATTAAACTTATTATTCTAAAGACATTATTATATTTATTTATATATAATAATTAAATAACATAAAATATATTAATATTTAGTACCATGATATATAAGAAATAAATATACTAAATATCTAAAAAATACAATTAGATTTTAGGGTATATACTAACACTATATGGCCTAAATAATGACAAAAGTTGTTTATACTAGTGCCATAGGAAGTCTCATGTATGTTGTGATATGTATAAAGGTCAATATTTGTTATGCTATGGTGATTTGGATGACCAAAAATCAATGCCAAGATATATATTTTTACTTGGTTGTTGTGTTATCTCATGGAGCAGTAAGAAACAAACATGCATAGCTTTATTTATTTTGTAAATTGAATTTACAGCATGTTCCACAATAGTACAACAGTTAATTTAGGTTAAGAGATTTCTTAAAGATATTAAGATTGTCACGTATACTTTCAAACCATGGATATAATATTGTGACAATCAAGTTGTTATGCTTATGTCAAAGATCAAAAAATATCAAGCCAAATCAAAGCATATAAACATAAGATACAATTTTATTAAAGATATTATGGTATTAGTATATTTACTCACACTTTATTAGAATATTATATCATCGAGTTTAAACTAGTTTTCTTGCATAAGTAAATACCTTTATTGCTATCTGAGCAAGTTAAGATAAGATAAAAGAAATAAAAGATAATGATAGTAATATGTTGTCATAAAGCTAGTAAATAATTCTTTTAAAAGTATCACCTTAACAAAATCAAGATAATGTTAACATTTATTGGACATTTAAACCAGATATGATAATATTCGCTATCATAAGAAATCTAATTAGCTAGATTTAAAATCTTAATTTGACTCATATGATATACAAGCAATTAAGAATTCAAGTTAAAAGCTTAGGTAGCGATTGAACTTAAATCTATACAGTGATTAAGATCAAAAACATTATATTAATAAAATCTAGCATTTTGGTTCTTAAAATCTTGTAAATTAGTTTAGCTGCACAAACCAATGGGTTGGTATTACTAATTAGTTGGCTAGTTGGAGGAATTAGGGGATCGATTTGTATAGGTTCTATTTTTAAAAGCTTTCAAAATCTTGCCTTTTAGTCCTTAAAATCTTATAAATTAATCCTATCTAGTTTTAAAATTTGCAATTAAGTTCATATTCTAAGTTTCAGAAGTTTCTGTTTTGATATATTTTGCAAGTTTTAAAAGTGTGTTTTTGCATAAAGTAAATAAGCTTATACAAATGCCACAATTACACACACATAAACATATGTCCAAAGATTTAAGTATTAATACCCTTACCCTGTAACTTGCTTCTTTGATATAAGTTCTTGATGTTTCTTTTTTTTTATTTGTTTAATTAAATCATATATTTTATTATAATCAAAATATGAATTTGTGTGACATCTTTATGTTTGATAAGAAGTGTAATATCTACCTTACTTATGCTAAACCATTTTCCAAATAAAATTTACTAACCGTTTCATACTATATTCTAAAAGTTTGTTTCAATCCATACAATGCCTTAGTTAATCTATAAACATGATTTGGAAAAGTTTTATTTTCAATTCTAAGTAAACTTCCTTCATAATATACCTATTTAGAAAAGCAATTTTGACATTAATTTGAAATAAGATGAAATCTTTATGACACGCAAATGTAAGCAATAGTCTAATGGACTCTAGTCTAGTTACGGGTGCAATTTTCTTATCAAAATATATCTCTTCTTTATATTTGTAGCTTTTAGCCACCAATCTAGTTTTGTTTCTAGCAACCACATGGAATTCATTTTTTTTTTTGTTTTTAAATATCTATTTAGTACTAATAATGAAAGTGTTTTAGTTTAAGGACTATTTTTATTTATTTATCTCAAATTGGTTTAACTTTTCTTACATTTTCATGAACTAGTAATTATCCTTTTTCATGATAAGAAAACGTTTTAGGTTCAATTTGAAATATGAATGTTGTGTTATTGCAAATAATTCTAATGAATGATTAAGTTTTCATGCCAAAAAATAGATCCCCAACAATTAAATACTTTGGATGAAATTTCGTGAAACTCTACTCTTTAAGGAGTGATTAGTTCTTATAAAAATAACTTGCTTAGTAAAAATAGATATAATAAAATAGCATGAATGATCAATGATCAAATCTACAAATGTATAGTATTAAATTATAATAAAAATATCATTCCCATGATAAATTTAATAAACTAAATACGTTAGTCACCATAATTATAATAATTATACTTTATTTAAACTCCAACAAAACAAACTAAAATGTAATTTAATAAAAATAAACGACTAAACTAAATATCAGAGAATTAATGTGAGTAGAAATTAAATAAAATAAATTACTTAGAGTTTTTGAATCCATTTTAACTCATTAAAGTCTCTTAGTCTAAATTATCAACTTTATCCAAATTGTTTTGTTAACTAAGTTCTCAATTAATTGTATATCTCTTTCCCAAATTTCTACGGAATACTATCTTTCTAACCAATATCTTTATATACTTAGATTAATTATATATGCATTAAAATCCAACTTTTAAAGTTACATAATTAATAATTGCAATTACATTAATTATTTCCTACGTTATATAACTTGAGATCTATTGTTCTATATTTTTTTTCCTTCAAGTACTCAATATTTCATACCACAAATCAATCGATTTAATGGCTAGTTAAATTGAAAGCATCAACAACAAATCAGATAAATAAAATAAATATGAAATTCATAGACACTTCAAAATTAACTAACACATAGTTCACAAAAGCTTCATTATTCACTTAAGTCAAGAAAATATAATCACTTATGATTTTGAGTTCATTAATACAAACAATTAAATAAAACATAAATACAAGAAAAGGAATAAGAAAACCTAGAAAGTAAATCTTCAAGGCTTAATTGTTTTCTCTCACTATTCTCTTTGCATTGGTCCTTTTAATTCCTTTATGTTCTTCCTTAGTTTGGCAGTTCCTCCCCTAATTCTCCCAAGATTCTCCTCTTTTTATAAAGTCACAATCCATTTCACGTTATAAGTAGGAGAATCTTCACTTTTCTCTTTTCAATCAAACTTTTTTCTTGAATTTACTTCCAAATTCTTTTTTTCCTTTTTCTTTTAAAACTTTTCTTAATAAGAAATTTCCTTTTTTAACTTAGATTTCTCTCTTTAGGCTAGGAGTCAAAATTTTCCATTTTTAGTTGTCATGTCCTCGCTGCAGTGCTAAAATCTTCCCGCGTTAACCTCTGGTTTTCTTGTTATAGTGACTGTAAATCCCACTTGTTATAGCAACTACGTAAAATCTGTTTTTTGTGACTTTTGCCTCAAAAATTCACTGTTTTATGAATTTATCCTATTTTATTCACCTGTAAACTAAAAATAACAAAATTACAATAAAATAACATTGATTTGCTACAAAACTACCAAAATAATAAATAGAAATAACTTGCTAAAACCAAGTTATCAGTGATTTAGGTAATTTTAGTGCTCACTTTTATAATAAGATAACATGTTTTAATATGATGAAAATATGACAACATGAGCTCAAACATTATAATCTTTTCTACAACAAAAGTTGCTTTAAATTATTTGATCTTTAATCTTGGTGAAAAATCAATATTCTTCAAGTGTTTTAAAGAAATCAAAATTCTTTAAATTAAAATAGTGAATCTGTACTGCACTAGTTTAATATTAAATCTTTAAATAATCAATAGACTAATATTGAACTACCAAATAGTAAATTCTAGAATTTTGCATTAAAGATTACAATTTTAAATTTCATTTCGAATTGAGTAAAAAGATTTTATTTTCAATAAGAGTGCAATATGGAATTCCAAAAATTCTTTCAACTCTTATAATATCTGACAAGTGTAAGTTAGAAATTCTAAATTCCTGTTAGAAATTTTAAAAATGAGTCACAATCTGAAATCTATATAAAACTATTTTTAACTTAATTTTACACAATGTTTTTTAATGAGACTTATTTATATATCATATTAAAAGAGTTCTTGAGCTTAAACTTGTTTTTATTCATAAAGTTAAAAATTTTGTAATATACACTTAATATCCATTCTTTATAGTTATTTTTCAAATTAGGCAATTGCATTTAGGAATCTTTGTATAAAGTAAGGTAGAAAACGCGAGAAAAATGTGTAAGTGATACATTTATATTGTTATGATTGATTGGCATCTTAGAAGTAAATTCTTGTAAGTGGTTATTGGCACCAAGGTAAGCCAATTGATTATTGTTGTACTTAGATATGGCGCTCATGATGGGTTATCCTAACCTAACCCAATCAAAGAAATGCAACTACTAGAAGTAGTTATATTTTCTTTTGAATTCAAGGACTACTTCAATCAGTTGTCTTTGTTTTATGTAAGGTTAAAAAAAAAAAAGAATTGAAACACAGTACGTTGGTCATCATCTAGAAAGAAAAAATAAATAATAAATTTTTTTTGAAAAATAATTAGGGTGACTGTAACCCATAAATGGGAATTTAGAGTGAAGCATTTAACCATTAGTCCACTGGCAACTTACTCTTATAGCAATGACAAATTTTAAAGAGGAAAGGATCAAATAGATACTTGAATAAAATTATTGCTTGGAGTTTGATTATATAATTGAAAAGAACTCTCTTCTTCACAACATATGCCTTTTTTCTCCTCTATTTCTCTATATTCTCTCTTTTGTTCTCTTTTGCTTTCTATGTCAAAAGAAAAAAAATTCATATATGATTTTCTAGATAAGTATAATTATTATTTATCCTTTTACCCATTAAAATGCCAATGGCCTAACGGATAAATGTACAAATTTTAAACCCAATCACAAGTTTGATTCTCACTGGTTATATTTCTTGTTCACATACAATTACTTGGCTTAATATAATAAATAATTTTTCTCAACTATAAAGAAATATTTATTTTCAAATTTTAATCTGAAAGATATAGGTGAAACAACGTATATTTTGGAAATTAAAATTCAACATATGATTCAATTGCTAACTTTATTACAAGAGACGTCCATTAGAAAAATCTTTAAACAATGCAATATGGCTACTTTTAAGCCTATGGATAGTCCAATTTCCCAAAAAAAAAAAAAACTTAGCCTTACTATATATGCTAAAACTCTACAAGAGAAAGAAATAATGGCAAACACTTCCTATGACATTGCTATAGGAAGCCTTATGTATGCTATAACGAATATGATGCCTGATATTTATTATGTTATGGGATTGAAAACAGATACCAATTAAATTCTAGATGAAAGTATTGGAATGTTGTTAAGAAAATTCTAGCATATTTGAAGGGTATTACAAATCATTCTTTACATTATTGAGAAAAATTATGATTGAGTGGAAAACATTGGTGCAAGTTAAAATAGTGATTTAGATGAGCAATAAACAATGTTAAGATATGGATTTTACTTTATTGTGCTGTTATTTCATATAATAGCAAGAAACAAACATGCATAACTCTATCCACAATGAAAACTGACTTTATAGCTTGTTCCACGATAGAACAAAAGGCAATTTGGCCTAAAACATTTCTTTAGGATTTAAATTTTTTATGTGGTAGTATGAAAAATAAGTGAGTAAAATCATTTCTCCTCATTATATAAGTTTCATTGGAATTGAAAAAGATTAACCTCTATATGTATCCTATGTTACTATCCATTATATTTTCAAGAATTGAATTGATGATTGCTACTTTAGCATGTTATCTATAATCATGACATAATGTAGCCCATAAAACATATCTAAGAAAATAGTTGGTTTAATATTGAAAGACATGTGATAGGAAGAAGTTTTTTTTTTTGGATCTTACATCATACGCATGTGTTCACTTGTTAATTAGTTGTATGGCTCATGGCAAGGATTGATACAATAATGAATAGATGGAGTATAACGAGTAAAGTATAGTTCTTAATTAAGGGATTGAGTATACTACAAGATGTAACAAAATAAGATTGGGATATAATGAACAAAATTTAAAGGTCTCTTGTATAACTTTCAATTAAGAATATTAGCTCTTGTACATATATCATTGTACACTATTGTATTCATGAATCGTACCATGTATTTACTCATATGAAGACACTATTATGACTTAGTGTCAATTTTCTCTCTATTGTTATTGCTGCTCAACATCCTCCCTGTGAGAGTGTAAGACAATGAATTTAGGTAAGGCGTCTATGATAGCTTGTCCTAACCTAAACCTAACCCAATCCAAGAAATGAAATTGTTAGAAGTAGTTGTATTTTTCTTCTGAATTTAAAAACTACTTTAATCGGTTGTCTTTGTTTTACATTATATAAGAACAAAATTAGAAAGAAAAAAGCAGTTATTTTTCTTTATTCTTTTAATTAAGAAAACAAATGAGAACAAAAGAGAGAATGCAGAGAAATAGACAAGAAAGAAATGCATTTTATGTTGTAAAGAAGAGAGTTATGTTCAATTATGTAATCCAAGTCTAGGTTGTAATTCTATTTATGGCAAGTATTCAATCCTTTCCTCTTTAATTTATGTCAGCTATAAAAGGTTTAATTAACACCTGAAAGTTAATTCGAGATATATGGGGATAGAAGACTAGACATAGTAGAATCAATCATGCTTGATTGTCTTAGAGGCATGGACGTATGCTGGAGAGTTCGAACTATGTAAAATGATCACTATTTCTTTATCTCATCACTTTATAAGTTTGTTTTTAATAACTGCACACATTTTCTTATAGTTCAAACTCAATTTGATATTATTTACTTATTGATTGGTTGCAATTAGTTATTAAATTTCTTAAATTACTTGTTATTAGTTTTTGGTTGCATTTTAGTTAGAGTAATTTCAAATGCCCAATTCATTGTCCCCTTATGCTGTCTAGTTATAATTCAACCTAAGTTAGTTTCTTGAACTTGAATCTTTAACTGGAGGAATTTTTCTTTGAATTCTTGAAATATTTATCAATTGTAAAATTTTTAACCTAAGGAACTAGTGAAATAAAAAGGTAAACATATATTATTTAAAAATCTAATTTTTTATAATCAAAATCTTTAATTTTATCATCTTTTAGCAAATAGGTCTCCCACTCTTTAACGATAATTTTTTAAATTTCCAAATAAACATTAAATTCTTCTAGATCAATATACAAATCAAGCAAACTGTCACGACAGGACCTAGAAAAAGGAAGAAAGAGCATCTGCAAAAGAATTCTTTTTAAAGGATAATTTACCCATTCCTATTTTTCTCTTTTTTCTCATTATTTGTTCTTTACTTTATTTATAAATAGAGACGAATTGTACAAATACTAGCCTGAGAAATAAAATAACATCACTTCTCCTCAAACATGTTTCCAATCCTCAGCCAAGTTTGTGCACCAATTTTTATATGGTATCAAAGCAATGAGTGGGGCAAATGTTAATTCAATTCATTAGACAATTCCCAAACAAATACAACTATGCAAAATCCTTCAAATTTTGAGAATAACGCTCATCATCCCGCAAATTCTTATTACATTCAACTAGACGAAGGTCCTACTTTATCGCTTGTTCCAAAATTCCTGACAACAGAAAATTCGTTGATTTGGGCAAGGACTATGAGACGTGCACTCAAAATCAAAAACAAACTTGGTTTCGTCGATGATAATATTTCTAAGCCTTGTGAAACAACAGATCCTTTATTTACTCCATGGGAACGCTGCAATGATACAATTATTGCATATATTCAACATTCTATTAGCCCTGAGCTCAGATCCATTATTGCACATGCCGACACTGTTACTAATTTATGGCGGGATCTTGGTAAGCGTTTCTCTATCTAAAGTGCACCAAGAATTTTTCAACTCAAGAAAACAATATCCTTCCTAATTCAAGATACTGATTCTGTGAGTATTTACTACAACAAGTTGAAGAGGTTTTGGGATGAACTTGACATTTATGAACTAATATTTGTTTGAACATGTGGCTTAGCGAAAATGTCATAACCAATTATCAACATCAAAATAAGGTCATGCAATTTGTGATGGGCTCCAAAACACATGTGATTCCATTGAAGTTCAAATTCTTTAATATGACCTTCTTCCTGTGATACATCGAGTTCTTTCCTTCGTATAACAAGAAGAAAAGCGTAGGCAACTTCATTCCATTCGAATACCAAAGGCCTAGACCAACAGAACATTTCCACAACCCGTAAACATAGACTGTATTGCTATTATTGTAACATTCCCAGGAAATCTTGGAAAGGTACTTCAAAGCTAATCTCGGCCTTTCAGTTTACTCGCTGTGTTGAATTCTTGGGCATACGAAGGAGAAATGATGCAAGCTTAATGGTTACCTTCTAAGACACAAAAATTCATTCAAAAATAGGGTCATCTGCTAATCAAATCTTTTCTAATCAGGAACAGGTCAATGATAGTTCGAGCATTATTGAAGAGTTGTATAACGGACTCATTGCTTTACTTCAAGAACATCAAAACGAACCAGCCACTTCTATTACCAATCAAGTCCAAGCAATCTCATACAATTCCATAAATACGCCTGTATTTGGTACATTTTTTTGTTTATCAGCAAACACACACAAAGCTACCGATCACATGATATGTAGCGCCAAATTCTTCACCACCATTACTATTAAAGATTCACATAGATTACCGAATGGTAACTTTGATGTAGTAACTCACATTGGGGATGTTTGTTTTTTTTTGCCGAGTTAACACTAAAAGATGTGCATTATGTTCCAGCTTTTTCATTTAATTTTATTTCTACTAAATCCTTTGTTAAAAGTTCAAATTGTTGTTTCATATTTTTCTCTAATTCTTGATGTATTCAGGACTTTTCATCCTAGATGACGACTGGACAAAGTAAAGCATGGGTTATACCATCTTCAACACTAGTAAGTTCTGCCTTATACTTTAACCTCCCATCTTCAGACTTTATCTTGCTTAAATTTTGTCAGCACCGCTGTTCTTAGCAAATTTGATGAATCTATTTTATGGCATTATCGACTAAGACATAGCTTTATGACTGAATGTGTTTTGAATGATATTCACAAAGTTTCTAATAAACCAAAGCTAAGTAAAGATCTTCACTATTTTATTTGTCCGCTTGCAAAACAACATAAATTGTCATTTCCAAACCTGATAAATAAGGCCACAAAAGCATTCGAACTCATCTCTATTGATACAGAGGATCCAAATCCCAAAAAAGCCCACGATGGGTCAGATATTTCATGACTATTGTTGACCAATTTACAAAGCGTACATGGATACACATGCTGAAAGCAAAATCAAAAGTAAGAGTTGCTCTTTAGAATTTTTGCTTCCTTGCTGAAAAGCAATTTGAAATCAAAATTATAAACTGGCAGCACTGATAACAGGGCTGAGTTTCAAGTGTCAAAATTTTACCAATTCAAAGAAATCCTTCATCAATTCACGTGTGCTGCCACTCCTTAGCAGAATGCCACAGCCGAACAGAAACACCAACACAATTTAAATGTAGGAAGGCCTTTAGAATTCTAATTAGGTCTTCCTATGAAGTATTGGAATAAATTTGTAATAGCAATAATGAACACCAATTTCAAACCTAGATTTTAAATCCCCCTTTGAAATCGTATATCAAACCCAACCATTATATTCATACCTCCGAGATTTTTGATGTCTATGTTTTGCTTCAACACTTAGGCACTTTATAAGTAAGTTTGAACCACGAGCCCCAAAATGGTGATTTTTAGGATACCTATATGATGGCAAAGGATACAAATTATTTAACCTAGACACCAATCAGATATTCATTTCTTATGCTATGGTGTTTCATAAAGAGAATTTTTCGTTGAACCAATCAGACCACAACCTCAGACCTCATCAATATGGCTTTTCAAACACTAAAATTTGTTTGTTCGCCACCTATACAAGAAACGTAAATATCTACATCAGAAGAAACTTCTAATCCTATTGCACCATTATTAGAAGAGTCCTTGATTGCTTCAAATTCAACAAATATAGAAAAAGCACTTCAAAATCCTTTTAATATGCCTTCTTTTAATTCAACAAATATAGAAGAAGCACTTCAAAATCCCTTTACTATGCCTTCGTCCTCTAATATACGTACATTTGAAACCAATGTGTTTAGGTCTAACAAAACTTGAAAAACACCTACTTATTTACAAGATTTCTATTGTCGGCATGTTGTTGTTGCACTTAAACCTTCACAATTGGCATCTAAGATTAAATTTTCAAAATCTTCCATCTCCAAAGGTTTAAAAGTATTTTTTTCTCTAATTTGATTTTCATTTTTATGCCAATCTTTCACACACTTACACGGCTTTTAGCACTTATGTATCTCTACTCATTCAGCCAACTTCTTATCTTCAAACCATTCAAGATCTAATTTAGTGTAAGGCAATGAGACAAAAACTTAAAACACTTGAAAGTAGAAACCTGGACTGCTGTTGATCTACTCCTAGAAAAGAAGTAATTGATTGCAAATGGGTTTACAAGTATAAACTCATGTCGAATGGATCAGTAGAATGAGCTAAGGCTCACCTTATTGCCAAAGGATTTACACTACACGAGGGGATTGATTTTCATGATACTTTTCTCTTGTTGTTGAACTAATGTCTGTTTGTTTTCCTATTATAGTCATAGTCATTAAAGGATAGGATCTCTAACAATTATGTGAATAATGCATTTTTTTTATGGTAATCTTAATGTGAAAATTTACATGAGATTGCTTCCTGATCATCCATCAGTAGATTCAAATAAGGTTTGTACATTGCAAAAAAAATCTTTGTGGCTTGAAATAAGCTTCAAGACAATGAAATGCCAAACTTTTTTTTGCCTTAGGCTGAGTTTGAGATTATACAATCCAAAGTGGATTATAACTTGTTCACTAAATCCATAGCAACTTTATTAACAACACTTCTCATCTATGTGGATGGCATAGTGTTAATGAGCTCCGATACTCAATCTGTTAATACTACGAAATCATTTCTAAAGACACAAGTTTAAAATTAAGGATTTTGAAACTCTTAAATACTTTCTTGGGATATAAGTAAGGCATACTAAGGCATGTATACAATTATTTTAGAGACAGTATGCATTGGACATTCTTTCTAAAATTAGGCTTCTAGCTTCTAAACTGTTAGGATACTTTAGGGACTTTTAACTACAATTATCAATGAAATTCAAAATAATTATTATATGTGTGGAAGGCTTAACCTTCCATAATTCAGATAGTGTTGCCAGCTATATAAACAAAATAATAAAATATAATGAAAACGGGAGACTTAACCTTCCATAATATTTAGGAGGTAGTACTTACCATATAATCACAATAATAAAAGTAAGAGGTTTAACCTTCCATCATGTTTAGGTGACAGTATCTACCATACAATAATAATAATAATAATAGAAAATAAAAAATAAATAACATAAATTTTATGTAAAAAACTTTCAAATTAACTGGAGTCAAATCCACAAGTAAGGTAGAAAAATTCATTATAAAAAGTAGGATTACAACTTCTTACTTAGTACTATTCTCTCAAATATTTTGGAAAGTACACTTAAGCAGAATTTTGGTAATACTCTGAGAAAAATTGAGAAGTTATAAGAAGGAGAAGAATTAAACTAAGATAGAATAGAATTACATGGGATGAAAAAACTGAAGTAAGAAAAGCACCTATTTATAGTGAAAATCGCCATACTCTTGCCTAATGAAAATCTTTGAATTTTTGCCGTCTCAATTTGCCTCCCATATTTTTCAATTGAATTGAATTCAAAAAGTTAGTTTTGCAAGAAGAAGTCAATTTCACTTTTTTTTCTTTACCGCCATACCCAATTAACTATATTCCCTGCTTAGAGATTTTAATTGAGAATTAATCATGTCTCCACGATATTCTTTCTACCTTGACATTCCATGCTGCTTACGTCTTTATTAGGCCATAGGAAGATCAACACTATTCAAACTTATTAATATCAATTGGCTTAGTTAAGACATATGCCAAATTATTTCTAGTGCATATCTTTTACATGTCTACACTTTCATCCTCTACTATTTTATGTATATAATAAAATTGAATGCTTGTATACTTTGTTCTATAATGAAAGGTTGGATTCCTTGCAACGTGTAAGACATTCTAATTATCACAAAATAGAATTATTTTTTCTTGTTTATGCTCGAGTTCCTCCATAAACTTTCTAATCTAGATTGCTTCCTTGCATGCTTGTGTAGCTACCATGTATTTTATATCTATTGTAGATAATGCTACTATAGTTTACAGTTTTAAAACCAAACTCATAGCTTCTCTTGTAAGTATAAATACATAACCCATAGTGAATCTTTTTTTATCAAGATCACTTGCATAACTTGAGTCTGCATAGCTTCTGACAATAAAATATGATCCTCTATAATATAATGCAACATTTGAGGTCCCTTCGATGTATCTTAAGATTCTCTTCACAATATTTTAATGCTCTTTGCTAAGATTTGCTATAAATCGACTAACTGGTCCCACTACTTATGCAATGTTCAGTCTTATATATATCATGGTCAATATTAAACTTTTTACTACTAATGCATATGGTACTCGAGACATTTTCATCCTCTCTACTTTATTGCTATGACATAAAACTAAGAATAATTTATAATTCACAAGAAGAGAGGTAAAGATTGGCTAACAATTTTATATATTGAAACGTTGTAAAATTTTATTTAAATAATTCTTCTGAAAAACTAAATCTTTTTGTCTTTTTTGTCTTAGTGAATCTGCATCCCTAAAATCTTATTTGCTAGTCTTAAATTCTTCATATGAAATTCCCTAGCTAATTGTGCTTTTAATTCTTAAATTTGATCTTTGTTAGAGCCTGCTACTAACATGTCGTCTATATATAATAGTAGAATGATGAAATCTTTACCAAATTTCTTAAAATACATACAATAATTTGAGTGTAGTCTGTTGTATCCAAGATTAATAATAAAAGAATCAAATCTCTTATACCAACACCTTGACGCCTGCTTGAGACCGTACAAAGATTTTGTCAACCTATAAGCTAAATTCTCTTTTTCTTTTTCAATAAAACCCTCTGGTTAGAATATGTGAATTTTTATAATTAAGTTATCCATAAAAAAAATATAGTTTTCACATCTAGTTGGTCTAAATGTATGTCAAATGTAGCACACATAGTCAAGACTACTCTAACTATAATGAGTCATATAACAGGAGAAAAAATATCATTAAAGTCAATGTTTTCTTTCTGAGTATATCTTTTAACCACTAATCTTGCACGATACTGTTTCACTTAATCATCACTATTTCACTAAATTTTATAGATCAATAGCCTTTCTTTTATGTGATAGTGGCACAAGATCCTAAATCTTATTTTTATGAAGAGCTTCAATTTCTTCCGGCATTGCTATCATCCACAGACATACATCCAAGTTACTTATTACTTCTTGAAAAGTTAACGACTCTCTATCTTCTATTAGAGGATAGTATGCAACATTACTCTCTTCATGTTTTGATTTTTCTTGTACTTGAATTGTACTAGTCTCTAGTTCCTCTTTTTTGATGCTATCATCACTTTTCCTTTACAATTTATCATTTGCAAATGTACCATCCATATTGATAATTAGCTTGTGGGCAGTAGGATCCTACAAGTGATATCCCCTTACTCCATTAACATATCCCAAGAATATGCATCTTTTAGATTTTGGATTCAGTTTTATTGTTTCTTGAGAATTATACATTACATACATAGGACTTTCAAATGTATGAAGGTTAAAGTAATCAGTTGACTTGTCAGTATACATCTCCATCGGTATCTTTAACTCAATTGCTATTGATGGTAACTAATTTATCAAATAATAAGTGATATTAACTACTTTTGTTCAAAATGATTTTGGTAATTTTACAGTTCTCAATATTGCCCTCGTTTTTTCCAACAAGGTTCTATTTATCCACTCTGTCACTCCATTCTGTTAAGGAATGTATGCTATATTAAACTGCCTTTTAATACTTTATTGTTGATAAAATACATCAAATGCATTATTAATGAATTTTCCTCCATTATCAGTCTTAAGACACTTCATCTTTTTTTCAAATTCTAGTTTCATCCATATTTTGAAGAATTTAAAAATTTGAAACACGTCAATCTTTTTTTTTTTGTTAGATATACCCAACATCTCCAAGAATAGTCATCAATAAAGGACACAAAGTGTTTTGCTCTCCCCAAAGATATAATCGGTGCTTGCCAAACATTTAAATGAATTAACTCAAAAATACTTTTGCTTCTAAAATTAGATGTACTAAACCTTAATATGTGCTACTTATTAATAACATACTGCTCGTAAAATGGTAAAAATATTATTTTGAGACCCAGAAGGAGTTTCTGTTTAATTTTCAAATCTCATTCTGGCATATGTCTGAGCTTTTAATGCCACATCATTATTGATTCTCCTCTAAAAGTTATTGATGCAACCAATACCCCTACTTCCTGCTGTTTTTTTTCTTATAGCACATACAAATTTGCAGTTACTATCTTCATGATCCCATTTTGAATCTGGGTTTTATATCTAATCTTATCTAATTGTCTTAAAGATAATAAATTCTTCTTGAGACCTTTCATATATCATACCTCCTGAATAATGCAAGTCACACCATCATGTATCTTTAACTTGATGATCCTAATACCGACAATCTCCAAGGTATGATCATCTCTCATGAACACAGTTTCTCTATAAATATGCTTGTATTAATAGAATCATTCTCTTCAAGAGGTCATGTGCCATGTTGCTGTTGAATCTATGAGTCAAACATCAGCAAACTTCTTTCTGCCTTCAGTAATTGTTACTGCCTTAGTATATAAGATTTCTCCATTTTTACAGTTACATACCACAATTTCTTGAGAGCTTGAATTTGCTTCTATGTTTTTTTTTTAATTTTTTCAATACTCTTTTTTCACGTGCCTAACTTTGCCACAACTATAACATTTAACTTTCTTCTTACTTCAGAATCTGCCATGATTTTGACTTCCACTAAAGCCATCTTCTATTGATCTCCTTCTCATTACCGATAAAGCCTTTACTTGTTACGAACTTATTAACTTATCTTTTTTATTTTTACGCATGGTTTCTTCTTCTAATATAGTAGTTGTTATATCAACAAAAACAAGGTTGTCAAAACAAGCACTTTGAGTTGTCAAATTAATAATGAGTTGATCGTACGAGTTTAGTAAGCTTTAAAGTAAAAGCTTCGTATATTTATTTTTCTCTATTTTATGATCCAATATTGTAAGTTGAGAAAATAAAGTTTTTAAAGCATTGATATACTCTGTCACAATTATTCATTTTGACATTTAAAGAGTGTAAAGCCTTCTTTTGAGGAAAATCTCATTGTGAAGTGATTTTGCCCCATCTAGCTTTGTAAGAACGTCCCAAATCTCTCTTATTGTATTCTTTTCTTCAACACTTGATAATACTTTATCAACTAATTTTAAGTGTAGATTAGCCATTGCATTTCATTTATTTCATTCCACTACTCATCTGTAATATTTCTCGGTTTATCTTCAATAGCTGCTAAGGACTTATCTTTTTTCAAAACTACTTTTATTTTTATTTTTCATAATAAAAAATTACTCTCGTTAAACTTATAAATTTTAAACTTTGTCATCATTGGTCTGATCTACTCGAACTAACTCTCATTATTTTATGTGTATGTAAATAATACCACTTATTATGATACTACCTCCTTAAACGAGTATAATAAACTAGAGTTCTGATACCAATTGTTAGGATACTTCAAAGACTTTTAACTGCAGTTATCAATAAAATTCAAAATAATTATTATACGTGTAGGAAATTTAGCCTTCCATAATTTAGGTGGTATTACCAACTATACAAACACAACAATAAAATATAATGTAAACGGAAAGTTTAACCTTTCACAATATTTAGGAGGTAATACCTATCATATAATCATAATAACAAAAGTAGAAAATTAAGCCTTCTATCATATTTAGGTGGCAGTGCTTACCATACAATAATAATAATAACAAAAAATGAAAAATAAATAACACAGAATTTATGTGTAAAACTTTTAAATTGATTAGAGTAAAAACCAAGGATAAGGTAGAAGAATTCACTATGAAAAGTGAAATTATAACTTCTAACTTAATACTACTCTCTCAAATATTTTAAAACATACATTCAAGCAGAATTTTGGTAATACTCTGACAAAAATTGAATAGTTATGGAAAGGAAAAGAATTGAACTGAGATAGAATGGAATTGTATGGGATGAAAAACTAAAATAAAGAAGACACTTATTTATAGTGAAAATCGCTACACTCTTGCCCAATAAAAATCTTTGAATTTTCGCTGCCTCAATTTGCCTCTCATATTTTCCAATTGAATTGATTTTGAAAAGTCGATTTTGCAAAAATAAGTCAAGTTGGCTTCTTCTTTTTTACCACCATGCCCAATCAACTACATGATCCAAATATCAAGTTTAGCAAGGATGATTCTGATATGTTCGCTGACCCTATTTTGTGTCAAACGTTAATTGGTGAGCTTCTCTATATTACCATCACCAGACCAAATTGAAGTCAATATATGCATTTGTTAAGTGAATTAATGATAGCTCCCCATGTTCCTCATTTTAATGTCATTCTTAAGTTTATTAGATTATGAAAGGAACACTAGGACAATGTTTATTCTTCTCTATTGATTTAAAACTTAAACTCTCTGCCTATTCTGATAGAAGCTAGACAAGCTATCCCAATACAAAGTGCTCTATTACTAACTTCTATGTGCTTAAAATAATTCACTTGTAACTTGAAAATTAAAGAAACAAATAACTGTATCTAGATCATTAACAAAATCTAAATATAGAGCAATGTCAATTGTGGTTTGTAAACTTACATAGATCTAGTATTTTTTTCACTAATCTATACTTACTATATCAAATGCTATAACTTTATATTGTGATAACTTAACAAAAATTCACATTGCTATAAATCCTATTTTTCACCAGTTAACAAAGCATATTAAATTAGATTGTCATCTAATTCATGATAAGATTTGATAAGGACAAATGATCATGGCTCATGTTTCTTCTCCATTTCAATTAGTTAATTTGTTTACGAAGTCTCTCCCACTTCTTTTTTTCACTTAACATTTATCCATGATGGAAGTCATTAATATATACTCTCCACCTTAGAAGGGCATTGAAATTTTTAAATAAGCACCAAATTCCTCTAAATAAGTATACAAATCAAACAAATTTTCACGATAATCCTTAGAAAAAAGAAAGAAGACCGTCTAAAGAAGAATTCCTTTTAAAGGATAATTTATCCATTCTTATTTTCTCTTTTTTTTTCATTTTTTGTTCTTTACTTTATCTATGAATAAAGATAAAATAAAATTAATTGTACTCAACCACATTTTTAAGCTTCTTTATTTTGTTTAGTTTATTTTTGCACCATTTTTGATATATAGTAAATATTTAATGTATGTTGAAAGAATATAGTGAATTTAGAATAAATGAATACTTTAACAGTGAAATCTCCTATTAAATGTGAGATAGGTTTTTAAAAAAAACTTCTAAATAACATGTGATGATTATATGGATGAGGTCTATATAAAAGGAAAAATATGTTAGATCTCTTTTATTGTTTAGCTTAATTATTCAGTACCTTTAAACTTACAAAAAACGAAAAATGAAAAATTGTTACTTTCATTCACTAATTGAACGGATGTTGAATGCACTTGCTGAAATTAGTCTTGAAATTACATTTTTGAGGGTAAAAAAGTATGTTAATGCAAGAAAAAGTTGGCAAGTCTCCATTAGGGTTTTTGAGATACAAAATAATTGCAATTTTCTTCCACATTCAATTTGCAACATCACCTTCTACATAATTTTTTAGATTGAAAAGGACGGATTATACATTTCATTATGGAAGAAGAAAGATTTAATGCATATTATCCTAATTTCTTTATAAATCCAAACCAAAAGTAAGGATGGCAATTTATTTGGATACAATAGATATCAAACCAAAAAAACATGTGATATTAGATAAGTTATAGATATAAAAATAAGTATTGAAAATTAATTTTAATCATATATAATTTTGAATATTGAATATCCAATATCCAACCAAAAACAAATAATATCATCATTAAATTATAATAACCTCACCCTCACCTAATCTCTACCAAATATTGTAATAAATTTATTAAACATTAATACTTTTAAATTTAGTATTATATTATTATTTAATTCATTTTTAAATTTGATTTTTCACCACAAATGATGACATATATCATTTGTAATTTAAATGATTTAAAGACTGAAATATTCTTTTCATTAAATAAATTTTGATGTAACTACAAATAAACATAATATTTTATTTAGTGAGAAATGTTTTATTTTAAATCAATCACAAATAAAATTTATATCATACAAGCCATAAGTTTCCCTAACAAGAGCATCAAAGTTTAATCTTGAATTCAAGCTCTAACCTAAAAATATATATATAAAAAATGTCTAACAAATCATTGAATATCTCAAACAGATATGGATATTTGATTTTTTGACTAAATATAAATACGAATATGAAATATATAATTTTAACTCTTATGAATATGATATAAATATTGAGTATTTCAATTGAATGTATATATGGATATCTCAAATTTTTTAAATATCTTGTACATTGCCATCCTTAACCAAAAGTGAAATTTTAATGGCTTGATAATGGCAACGATGCATAGGATTTTTTTGGAAATTTTAAGTGACTGCCTTTTTCATTACGTACACTCACACAAACACATTAATAACTTATTGTAGGTATTTTTGAAATAATTATTATTGATATTATTGGTAGAATTATATTTGTGAAATAAGATGAAATTTTATGTTCTTGTTTATTGTAAATAAAAATTGGTTTTGCATTGAATAAAAAGATTTATTTTAGGTGTAATGGAAATTTAATAGAGTATGCATTGAAAATCCTTAATAGTCTATCTAATAAGCCTTATTATGGTCATAGCTATTATTCTTCTGCTCGTGAGATATAGAAAATTTTAAAAAAGAAATATCTAATAAAAGATGTAAAAGCTTAGAAGTATACTATAGAAAATTTTTTAGATTTAAAATAATAGTTGGTATGGATGTTTATTTAAAAATTTATGATTATCATTTGCTAACAAATAAATTCAAAAGTGGAGAGATGGAACTCAAGAATTATTGATAGATAGTTGTTTAATTGAGAAACTTTCAGGCACTAGAAAAGATTTCAAAAATAATTTGGAACATAAGAAGAAGCATTTGAACAGTTGTTTAATTGAGAAACTTTCAGGAATTAGAAAATTTTCAAAAACAATTTGGAACATAAGAAGAAACATTTGAGCCTTGAGGATCTTTTTATTCATGTCAAAATTTTGGAGAAGAATATAACCAGAGATGAAGCTAAAAGCAACGGTGATGTTGTAATAAATAAAAGTCCTTTTTCTTTTATTTTTTTATTGATTTATGCCATTAAAGATTAAATCATTTGAATTACTCTTATTTTCAAGTAATGAAATATTTTGGTTTAATATTTAATCTAAATTTGTTAAGTGACATAAATAATAATGTCTATTTGAAAGTAAATTCACCAAAGGTCAAAAAGACCAATTTTCCAAAAAGAACTTGAAATTCTTAGTTTAATTCATTGTGCCATTGGTGATTTAAAGCTGACAAGATGAGATAAAAAAGAAATCTATGTTACCTTCATTGGGGCTTCATCAAAAGGGTGAAGGCTAGTTAACTGATGTCAAAAAAAGTAACCTCTTATTCTCTATTTCTTACCTATAACCATTTCAAGACTTAGCACTCAACCTATCCACTCTAGACTTAGGAGGGATTTCCATAGAAGGACCACAAATATATAAATTGTTGGAATATGAAAATTTTAAAAAATAATTTTTTTATTCCAATATGGTATGCAACAAAAAAAATATTTTCTTATTTTATTACATGCATAGAAAATTAAAAAAATATCTCGAAAATGTTAATGCAATCTTTACTATTCTTAATTTCCACTCTCGCATATAAGCACATTATTTAGTTAGTATGTAAACTAGAATATTCTTTTAAGAAAACCTATATTTCTCTAATGAGCAAAAAATAAAAAAATAAAAAATCTTATGGTTTTTCATCTTTTAACATCTTTATATAGGTTATACACTTAACCTAAATTATAAGTTAGATTTGAATTAGCAAAAGATCTTTAAATCCATAGACTTCCAAGCTCCAACTTAAAAGACTCAGATCCAATTAACTCATGATTATATAATCTTCAAAATTAACCCCAAGTTATTTTTTTAAAAGCCCAAGATTATACTGTAGAAAAATTATGTATATATAATAAAGCCCATTTAATTTAAATCTTTTAAATTAAATTTAAGCTTGATCATAGCCATTTGTTAAATTGAGATACTCATAACATGCATTAAATCAAAATTTAAATTCATTCATGCATTTCTACAAGTACATGATATGCCAATTGAGCATACATTATGTGTGTGCGTGCGCATAAATAAGCAATTTTGGATGAGTTTTCCATACTTACTTGATAAAGGGTGATGAAAATTTTTTCAATTATATAAAAAACTCATAATTTGCACCACCAGGGAGGGAGAAGCTTGTTTGGCCGAATAGATGAGAGAGAGCTAGGTTTTTCAAAACCAAAACTAGATATTTTGTTAAAGTTAACACATATATATACTTAAATAAATTCATAGTTTTCATATTTGTCTTCACCTTTATTTAAAAAGTGAATATGTGTCATGGATAAAATGTTCATTATCTTATAATTTTATTTTACATATTTAAGTCTAAGTACTTAAATATAAAATATTTAATTAGCTTTTAACCAAATATAATTAAGCATATATATATGAACTAAAATGCAATTATTTCATAATGATCCATTTACATTTAAATCCTTAGATAATTTATATTATCAAGTTGCACATCTAATTTACATTGAATTACATTTCAATGCAAACTTACAAGAAGTTTTCTAAACTTTTTATTCGAACGTTCAACAACTATAATTAATATCTACCAATATGTCATAGTTCCTAATCCATAATAAAATTATACTTCATTAATCATCATATCAATTGTACATACTATATGAGTAAAATCATTCCATCATTCAATCCTAATTAATTAAAAGTTTATAGTATGTCAAAATTATATACCGATATTAATACGAACCATCAATCAATATGCGCTAAAGTTGTTACCATAAACTTCTTCATATAATATTTGATCACTTTGACCAGAAATTTATTATTTTAGTCATTTATCAATACTCGTTAAAAAATTCAAATTTAGATCGAACAGTAACTCCAATCCTATACATCGAATCAATGGATTCCATTTTGACTATCATTAATTTTCAAATATAAATAATACGTGACCAAACCAACTTTATCATATAAGACATAATTAGTTATGTACTTATACACCATATGAACTACATACATCTATATCATATTCGACTATGATGTTTCTGATCAAAAAATAATATCGTACACTACTATAATTATATAATAAATCATTGACTGTATGCAATATTACATAATTTATCATTTGTGTGGTTATGTTCAAAAAATAGTTTTTAAACTATTTAATTCATACTAATGTTCTAATAACATGATTGCCGTAGTACTCGCACTAATATCATTTCATAATATTCACCGAAAACATTCAGTATACTTACTATACAATATTGTTGCCTATTTGATATCACTTTTATATGCAATTACTTTAATAATTTTATTTAACTATTAAATGAATTATTAAGACAATTCATAAATGTACTTTATTTATATGCATGACTAAATAACATATATTTATAAATAAAGAATTTTTTTTTTATTAATAAATAATGTATATACAAGATAAAATATTCCTAAAACCGATAACACGAATAATTTTTAAGACACATCCTAATACTAATAATATCCACTTAATCAATAATCTATTTAACAGTCGTAATTAAATCAAGTTCATTGTAAATATTATGCCTATTTAATTACATATTTACTCAAAATCATTATATGGCTCTAATAATTACTCTCAATATTTATATATTTGTAAATAAATTTACAAATAAATATTATCATCCAATAAACAATTTTATTAAATAAACTACTGTCACATATTTAAATAATTAAGTACTACAAACAGTTTAGATAAGCATCATTAGTAGATTTCATATTACAAATATCTATTCGTACAATTAATAAAATTATATTTCCAAGTCATAACATTTTGATCATATAATAAATTTCACTTTACATGAATGCAAGTTTATTACCTATTTAGGATTAAAATTTATTAAACTTATTCAAATTTATGTGAATTAAGATCATTGGCACTTATTTAACTATAAGTTATTTAACAATAATTTAGTTTAATGAATAACAAATATATACTAATTTTTTATTTGAAGTCTTTATTTTAATTATCAACACAAATCATTTGTTTGAAATAGAAAAACTACAATCTTACATTATAAAATATATGTTTTATAAATGACCATGAATAATCTTTTATTTATAAAAAAATTATAATTTATATATTTCTATATTAACATCTCAAGTCTAAAACAAATTACATATTTTATTAATAACACTTATAAATAAATAAATATATATATGCTCAATAATGTATGTAAATAAAATTTATTAAAATAAAATGTTATAACAATAAATGCTTTAAGGACAAATCATAACTTTAATTCTAACAAAAATGACAAAATTCATTTTTGGAAAAGCCTTCCTTAGCTAGGGCTAGCGAAGCCATTCAAGCCTAGGAGGCATCATTCAATTGAAGAAAGGGGAATAATCACTTTATTTAAGTAAACTAAACTCTTTCACCACTTTTCACTAACTATGAGCTCCAACAGAAATGGAAGAGATGAATTTTCACATGCACTAAGCCCAAATCGCATATAATGAGAATTTTTTAATGCGAATGCCTACCTTAACATAAATAAAAAGAAACAGCAGCCTATAATTATACCTAAGATAAAGAAAACCAAACGATTTTATCCCCAAATTTAAAGGGAGAAAAACTAATTCCAGTTACAATTTTAAGTATTTTGCTTGTTAATTTTATTTGGTTGTGGTCAATTTCACTTTAAAAATAAGGTATCATGTTCATCAATTATCTCAATTTTTTAAATTTTTAATTCAAAAAATCCTTTAAAATCAATGGTATTAAATTATAGACGTGTTGAAATAGATAAATAAAAATAGAATAAATAAAAGAGAAAAGAAATAAGTTATCAAAGAGAATTAATATATAATAAATTATTTTTAAAAAAATAATCTTTTATTACTAAAGTTAATATTATATATCACAATAAAGAGAATTTTTTTAACTATAGTATAATTATATATCTAATAATATTATAACATGTATATATATATATATATTTATTACAATTGTTAACTTATTTTTTAATTTTAAAATAAATATATACACATAACAATTTTATTAAATTATTATACAAATAACATGATAAATTAATTTAAATAAAACATTATAGACACATCTATTACTTTTTTTTATATGGGTCAACAGATAAAGAGAGTCCCCTTTTTCAATAAAATGTTTATTAAATCAAATGTAAATGTATATTACGTGAAAGTTACATTTGCATAAATTCAATAATGGTTTTCAATAGTGTTTTAGTTAAGAGTGTTTATTTAAAATTAATATTTTATAATTTTAATAAAAAATTTTAAATATTATTATTTTATTAATAAAATAATTTATTAAATATAAATTTCTATTTATTTTACTTTCAAAAATTAAAATAAGTTAAATTGAATATTATAAATAAATTTTATTTTATATAAAATTATTTTAAATTTTTAAAGTTGAACAAAATCTTCAATTCAGTTCTAATTCTTAATTTATAAAACCAATACCTATTTTAAAAGAATTAGTTCCAATTCAAAAACCCATTTTTTTGATTTGATTCTTTGCGGTTTCTGGTAGAACTAATACCATTGCATACCTATACCCAAACTCTTTCTTTGCCAATTGATAGAGATGGTCCATATTCTTTCCTAGTTTTTTTTTTTTTAAATGCACTAATTTTAATATCTATTTATAATTATAGGCTAACTTAAATTTTTCCTGTATTCTTAGCCACAAATTCGTCTCTTGGATGAAATGACCTATGATCTTTTTGTTTTCCTCTCAACTAAAAACTCATACAAAATGTTTACAAAGCAAATCAAATTCTTGACAAACCCAAATTCTAGTTGTTGAACTAGAATCTTAAACTGTGCTTCAAAGTTGTTGCTAAACTCAAATTAGGAACTCTGTTTTAGAGTAGTCATTGAACTATAATTGAGAATAATAATTGTTAAGTTTTTCAAATTCAAAAATTTAAAATTTTTATTGTGGTGAACTGTTTCCTAAATAACTCGACAATTCCGAGAATTTCTCCCGAATACCGAAATGTCCTTGTACATCAAGTGCCTGGCATGTCGTTTCTAGTATGTCATCTCCCACAGAACTGAAATCTTCCACAGATTGCTTTCATGAAGAATGTGATGATTGATACCTATAAGGTGAAACCACCCACGAAATATACCTACCCCATGATAAAGAAAAAATCACTCATTATATTAAAACCACCCATTATTTCACAACTACGAGATCGCGAGGGAACAGTTGGGAAACGTGGTTTCAATTAATTGCTAGAAGAAATCCATAAAAAGGATACTTTCATTTGCAATGGGTAAGAAAAAAATAAAGGGCCTGTGATGCTGAAAAAATACATTCTCAATCTATTGAAATTCTCTCTTTCTCTCTATTTTATTTTTAGCATTCTTTGAATTTCTTATTCTCACAAAAAAAAAATATTTTTTCTAACTTAAGCATTAGAGATTCCTCATCTGTACCCCAGCACCCCTGATCTTTTTGTGTTCACAAGAAGTAAGCATCATTTGAGTGTTTGAAAAAGGAGAACGTATGTTGACATTGGACGAGCAAATAATAGTCGTCAACATGAATCATCAATTTGAGTTTAATTTATGAACCAAAATGACAAAAATTAGTTTATGGTATGTTTTACTTATGATTTATGTATGTGACTTTGATACAACTTGCTGAGTTATAGAAGATAGATAGTACAGGCATTGTTGAGTTGAAGAAGAAGAAAATAAATAATACCGAAATTCATCTCTGGATAAATTTTATCAATGGATGATGAAATTTACAGAGGAATATCTGAAATTTTATCAGGGGACAGATATGGGTATTTTCATCCAAATTGCTAACATTTGGCAAAGAATAGAAGTAAATTTTAGAATGAGCCACATGCACAAATAGATCAAAAATCTGGGACATATAACAACAAAAGGAGAATTTTTTTTTTTTTTTAAAAAAAAAAAAGAACCTTTTCCCAGTCGTATAGACGGAAGAGCTTTGCTTCAAGCGGATGATGGTTCGGGGAAGTGCAGCCTTTATCGATCGAGTGGCATTGAATCCAGCAACGAGACCAGAAAACCAACCACACAAATATCAGTTACCGTTCGAACTTCACTGTTCTTGTTCTTTTTCTCTTTTTCGTTTCAGATTAGACTGATCCTTGAGAAATATCGAAACTTACCAAATTAACTTCTTTACAAAAGTAGGAAAAACACATTCAAAAGCCCAGTTGCCAACCACTATTGTATTTGATGTTTTCCTGAACTACAATGTCCATTTCAGTTGAACTCCCAGTTTTTAAGAGCTTTCGTTCGCTATCTCCGCCCAAATATTCTTCAAAACCTGTCTTCTATAATTCCTTATACTATTTTGGTAAACACAATTTGAAATGTAAATGGCGGGCTTGTGTAAGAGTTACCATGAGTAAAGATAAAAATTGCCCGCCAGTTGAATGTGAAAATGATTCTAACAAGTTTGTGGAAGTGATTGGCATTGGCAGCAGAAAGGATGCCCTTGTCGACCTTTGTTTGGAATCAACTCTTAACTCGTATTCGCTGCGGTTCTGGTATGCTACGTAATATTTCTCGTTTGTCTAATCTCTGGTGTTGTGTTGTCATTTATATACATTTATTTAGGAATTTTTTGAAGCTCCAATCTTGTATAGACGTACAATTATCACCTTAACACTTCAATTCTGAACCGGCGCTATGATTTCTTTTTGCAGGAATATTGTCCTGAATGATTCCGCTAATGTGCAATTACACCAAAGATTCCCTGGAAAAAGTTTTATTCTTTCTTTTGAACACTAATTCATATTTCCTGTTACATCTCGATTGCGTGATTCTTATTTTTATTTATTTTCCCTTGAGATAGTCATAGTTCCCAAGTGAGGCTCTTGTGTGTAGTTTGCTTGTTTTTCTCACGAATTTTTATTTAAATTTTGTTGTGATATGGACGATAAACAATACAGCTCTCTTAGAAACTACAGTACATATAAGTTCTCCTTTGTAGTACATAAATATGTAAAATTAGTGTTATTTATGTTGCTCTTTTCATTTGATTTTGCAGATTTAACTCCAAGAATTTTCGACGTCTCATTATTCCAACAGACATGTTCAAAGGCTATTATCCTTGTCTGTACATTCCTTTACTGTCCCCCTTGTATTTGTTTTGCTATTTTATTTTCTTTATTTTATATATATATATATGTATGTATGCACACAAACACGGTGTTAATTCATTAACAATGGTATTTCATAATTTATATGGATGAGTTCTACATGTATGCTAATCTAAATAAAACTTTCCACCATAAAAATTTCACATATTTTTGTGTGAAAAACTCTTATTTTGGCAGCAAACTGTGTGGGGAGACCTCTTGAAACATTGGTCCTTCCCAAATATTAGTGGTTTATGACATGTATGTATCCAAAACATGAACTTTTTTCTTAAAAAGTTTAGAGAGGTTTATTTTCTTGAATCTGCATTAGACACTTATTGAATGCACTTTGACTAACAATATATTCCTAGTTTTAGCTTGGAATATAAAAATTATTGGGAGGAAATATAAAGGAAGTCTCATGGCATTAAAAGGAAAGGGAGAATGGTTTTTTGTTTTCTTGATATGAAGGAAAAAACATCAAATGTTATTATTACTAGCTTTTTTGAAGAATGTTGCACCTGCATTGAAGTTCCATAGGCTGTACTGAATGTTCTATTCAAGTTCCCAGTGACAGGAATGGTTGCTAGTTAAAAATGTGGTTACAACAGTGATGGTGGTGAGATACGAGGAAAGAGTAAGTAATGGAACTCTTTGGAGGTTCCTACTTCTGTAGTTGTGATCTTGCTAGAGTTGTGTTTGTTATGCCTCCTTTAGAAATACAAGTTTTCAGAAGGTTTGGGGCTACAATGATATTCATGGTGTATCATGTGAAGAGATTTATCTTGTTTCACATTTGTTTAATGCTGAAACTATGTTATATGGAGTGCAGAAGATTGCTCAGATTGTGTTCTTGAAAATACTGACTGTTAATTTAGTGTCATTAGAGTCTTTTTTTTTCTTCCTTAAAAAGCAGTCTTAGGTTTGATATGAGTTTGAACCATCTGAGAAATAAGAATATTAAACTCTGGTAAATCTCAATACAAAATTTAGTTGGAGATGATTTCAAGAATCTATTTCATTCATTCTACAACAGTAATTATTTTATAGCTTGTTCAGGAATCAAAGGTGACCTTTTTTAATCCTCGTAATTTTTGGTTTGCTATTTTAACATGTCTTCAGTTGTTGTATTAGATCATTTTTCCCACTAGTCTATACATCTATGTTGGACATTGTTAAACCATTCGAATCAACCCTTTTGTAATGTGACCTCGATTGATGTCACCTATACCTCTTTCAAATGTATCTCTCTTTGTCTGTCTTACCATATATTTAGACACATCCATTATCCTACTAATGTCGCCACATGCATTTTATGGATATATTGTTTTCTAACCATCCAACAATATCCCAACAATATCCCATGGAACTATAGCTAGCCTTCACTAATAATGCAATTTTATATCTGCATTTCATCTATCTAGCTCTACTTCTATAGTTAACTTGCACCTCTGTCTCTCTATCTTTTTGAAAAATTAACTTAAGAAATCTATAATCATTACTCTTATCTTAATGTTACTGAAATTGCACTCCATTTACTTTTTCTTAATCCTGATTTACTTAAACTGTTATACTCTAAAAGTATTCCTCAATAATCAAATTATTGCCATTGTGGATAGTGACCTTGAGATTTCATAGCAAAACTTGAGGTTTAATTGAAAAGGTGGGATAGATTGTTGATACTAAAGTAAGAATTGCATCATTGTTGGTGATAGTAAATTGGAATCAAAGGATTTTTATTTCGTTTATGACACAGAGATGTATTTTCAAAGATTGGCTCACATTATTGAGACTTGATACAGAGAGGGGAAAAACAGATGCTTTGGAGGATTTGTGCAGTTGAAAAAATGGCTCCACTGTGGTTTAAAGCATGAAATTTCTCATAAAAATAATTTCAATTGGTTAAGTTACTTTCCACAACACATTCAACTTGAAAACTTCTTTATACTGAATAGGATATTTTAGCTGGACATCTTCACATGTTGGAACTATTTGAAGATCAACAATGCCTTCAATTTATTCCCTGTAACTTTCTGTTTTGGCATCATTGGTTGGTTTCAGCATAACCACTTTGTTATTGAACATGAAGTTATTAATTTTGTGTCCATAATGATGCAAGCAAATGTTGTCCTAGAAGGACATGTATTGTTCTCATAGGAAGCATGCATCGCCAAATAAAATCATCAAAATAAAATGCAACAAGGAATTTTTCTGTTTCAGAATTGGAGTATGGTTTGAACATTCTATGCTATGAGGTTTGGAGTGCAGTTCAAGGAAAATCATGTTGCTTAAATATTGGCACTGAACCAATATTTGTGCACACTATGTTTGAATATGTTGTCTGGAACTTAGGTTGCTCCATTAATATGCTTAGGAGAGCGGTTTTAGAGATTCTTATTTCCCGAGAAAAACCATCACTGTATCAATTTTCCAAGAGTCAGAGTAAGTGTACATCTTAGATAATTTTAGTTTTTTTTCTTTAAGTTTCACTTTTATTGCCTAAATTGAATTATTTTCCAACAGTCTGTTAAGCTGTATTATAGCTCTGTATAATAGAGATTTGACTTTATCTTTAGACTGTTTCATGCAAGTGATCTTAGTTTGATGTCACGTGTTTTCAGAAGTGATTCTAGAATTTGATAAGATTTTTTGCGTTGGATTAAGTAAGGTGTAATTAATGCCCTAAATTCTTATCTCTTTTTCAATCTATTCCTGAGCTTGTTTTAAAAGCCTTGAAGACAGCCCCGAAAACTTTGCTGGTTGATGATATTTTGACCTCAAACATTGCCCAAATCCTGGATTCTACCAAATAGTTTATTCAGTTAACCTTAATCCCTCAAAACAATTTCAAGAAAACACTGCATTTTTTTCCTACCCGAAGGAAGTTTATGCTGCTACCACGATAGGCAGATTTTGTCTGCCCTTTCCAGGAATTTTAATTTTTCCTTGAAGCTGGAGTTTGTAAATGATGTTTTACAAGGATTAACTTAATCATTTGGAATCCCTTATGAAGTTTTGTGGTGGTTTTAAACCAGTTATATGCTTAGGTACTCATAAGCTGATATAGAGATCCACAACCTCAGTGAACCAGGGATGACAATGTCTTTCATTCCTTGTCTAGCTTGGTTTACAGTCTGATGTTTTGTCTAAAAGGGGATTTACTTAAAAGAATGTTATCAAGTACCTGCACAATTTTTCCTGTTTCTCTTTAGTTTGTTATGTTTGTTCTTGTCTTTTGTTTGTGGAAAAAATAAGTAAAAAATTCATAGGAGAAACTCAAGCCAATTCTTTGTTCTACGTTGATGAAAAGTATTGTAGATTGTAGGAAATTTAACTTTTCTGGAAAGCACTAAGAAATTACAACGGTATGCAAGTTCATTATGATACTGGGAAATTTATACCTTGCGTGCACCATCATACTTTGTTTCTTTTCTTTTGTGCATTTCTTTATGCTTAGAACTGCATTTGCCATCCATTTTTGGTCTCCTAGTGTTCGTTATCCTAGAACAAATAACTGTTGGCTTTAACAAAAGTAACTATGAGAAATCTATTTATATGGACACAAAGAATACCTAATTGAAAATTTAGTTTTTGAAAAACTATTCAATTGACTTGTCACTGCCGTGTACTAAAGTTATCTAATTGCTATGTCTATTTGCTGTAATTCGCTGTCTACATGAAAGTTAATGGTAACAAGATTTTCTTTGCTTGTTTTCTTTTGTGTTTTCTAGCTTGTTAGTGCAGGTTATGGTCCAGATCACACTGCAGCAATTGATATTTTGAAATCAACAAAATCTGGAGATGGTTTTTGCATTGCTATTATTCTTAAGCCTTTCAGCTTTGAAGGACCAAGGCGCCTTGATGAGGTAGTGTATATTTGTGAATTTTGACATTACATGCATCCTTGCCATAAGAGAGTGAAAATAACTGTACTAACAACAACATAAGAAACACTCATCAAAAGAATAACATATTTGTTCTTTTATAATTTTATTTTACATGTGAGATGTCAAATAGTAGTATTAGCATCTAGTTACTGTTCTTAGGTCAGTCTTGTACATGAGAATGTTGTTAGTATCTTTGCAGATTAGTGAAATAGTTAATCCCATCATACTCAAAAAATAGAAACTATCTAGGATAATTCTTGACTTAGGAGAAGGTTTTAGGACCTAAGGAAAAATATTCAGGGTTTGGAGGCTAAAAGGCTTCGCAATCTTATGATAGGAAATAGATTTCAAAATTGACATGTAGAAACTTATTTTTATCTTTCTTTGTTGGCTTATGCCTGCTGAGTTCTGAAGCTTGGGGTGGAACAACATTGTTAGTTTACTTAGTATTCCTTGAATGCATAAGGTTGTCAACATAATGTTGGTTTGATAGATTAACTTGAATCTGTATGTTATTTACCATGCAGATAGGGGCTGTAAGGCATAATCTTCTACTAAACATCTCATTAGCTCATGGAGCAAACAACACCTAGACCCCAAAGTTTTTCATTAGTGTCAAAGACACCTTTCCCTATCTGTTACTTTTTCCCAATATCTAAAGAGTTTTACCTAAGTTGATTGATGTTGATGGCCATTTAAGCTCTCAGAATTACAAAATTGTCTAGGAAACTTTACTTTTTGTTTGACATGTTTGTTGATTTGTAAAGTTAAGTTTTTTGTGTGGGTGTTTTAATGGAAGGGTGGTTTTAGTCATATTGGGCGTAAGCATATAACAGCAATTAAAAACAAAATAGACCTTAGTCATTGGTATTAGCACTTAGTAATTGTTTCTAGGTTTATCTTATTCCATGGGTTCATTGAGTTCTGTTAATTTTAATATTTAAGGTTAGGGGTTATTTGTATGTTTGTCAAAGTTTAGGGGTATCTATGTAATCATTAAAGATAAATGAGACATTTTCTTAGATTCGTTAACAGAATGCTGATAGTTGTTAGGGTTAAAGGCTATCTTGATTTAGAGAGAAGCAGTTGAGTTCCAAAAGTGTTTTGACTGAACCAAACTTGTAGGGGCAGCAATGGGGTGGGTGGATTGTAGTTACCCTTATTCTAAAATTTGGTTTTAAACTCCTGGGTTCCTTGGAGTGATTAACTTTGTTAATAGAAGCATCTATAAGTTGTTGTAAGTGTCACATTCTCTTTTCTAGAAAGAAAATGTTGCTTAGAACAAACAAAATCATGTCACAGTTTTTTACTTGCTTTGCTTGTTCTTATTGTTGCTTATCTTTATTTTCATTTTTGATGACCTCCTTTCATGCTTACCTTCTTAATCAATTTTCATGAAAACTTTCTGTAGAAGAAGGTATTGATAGGCATTCCAAAGCAGGAACTGAAATCCCCATACATTATGGCTTTCAGTCATTAGCGAGAAAAGCTTTTTCAATATCTATGTGGGCTGTTACTAAACTTTAAACTCATTACCAACCTCCATCTGCTTGGCATTCTTAATGTTTTTTTCTCTAGTTGTCAAGGTGCTTTTTCTTTTTTTTTTTTTAAAATCCTTGTAGATAATTTGCCATTATCATCCCTACCTTCATAATATACTTGTTACCCCAATTGCAGGTAAAAGATTTGGTATCAGAGCTTCAAGATCGTATAAACCTGCATATTAGTAAGTGTTATGGTATATTTTTAATAAGTTGAACAATTTTATTCTCTCTTTCCTTTTTATTTTCAATCAAAAACAAAGTAGTACACAAGTTGCTGTCATGTCAAACACCTTTTTTGCCATATCAGTGGAAGGTTGATAATATGGAGTAATCATCAACAAAAGAAACATAATATTGAGACCTCTGTCTAGAGTAATGACTTTAATTCTCCACACATTAGAATGCATAAGGTTATGATTAGGGAGGACTTTTATGAAAAGGTGAAGCCATCTATTTTGCAAGTTTGCATCCATTATAGCAAAAATGTCATTACTTATCAAATTTTTTGAAGTGCCAAAAGATGTTAAATTTTACAAATGACAAATAATAAATGTGTCCTAGACAACATTGTCATCAATGAAATATAGAAGACTTGGACTCTAAAGTTATATGGTCATAGTTGTTTGTAAGCTGAGTTTTCAATTGCTTTAGGCATAAGAGTCCATTTACACAGTTTTTACTCTTTCAGCAACATTACAAATTTCAATTTTCTTCTTCTTGTTCCTTTAGTACCCTCAGGATTAAAGGTATACTACTTTTTTAGTTTCTTTAGGTATTGGTACTAGTGGACTTGATATGCTTGAAGCAGAGCATCATGGTTGTTCTTTGTCATGCACAGATATTGATCCTGACAGACTACTTGAAAAGGATTTGGTTACACTAGATGAGGCTCTGAAAACAGCAAATAATGCTGTTTTGTTGGCTGTAAATGCCATCTCTATTCTGCTATCGGTGAGTATACCTTCTTCGGTAATGTAAGTGCTTCAAAAAGTTTATGCAGTTCTCACTATCACTTGCTAATGTCTGGGATATTTACAGGATATGCACAGAAAATGTATTGACACACTGCATAATAATTTGAAAGAACTCGAAGTTTCAGAAATTTTGAAAGTAAGTTTCATTACCACCCATTTTGGCAATTATTATTGGTTTCATGTAAGTTTCATGTTCACTTTTCACCCATCTATTCTTCATGACTTCCCTTGTTAGTTATATTGGTTTCTTGTTGCATTGTGGCAACAAAATGTTCCCTTCAATTGATAGACACAAAAAAAAGTTGGACAGTTCTATTTCTAATTTATGTCTTTTATTTTACATAGTATCTTTCTGTTTTATGCTTTTACTTCGTCAAAGGCTAATGCAACAATTTACAGATTTTGGGAAGCTACAAAGAAGCAAAAATTGGATTTGGAGCTGGTTCCAACTTTAAAAATTCGATTTTGCAAGCTCTGTATGACTGTCCTTTCATTGGTGCTGGTGTAAAGGTATGATCAAGGTGAACATGGTAGCACTGTTATAAAGGTCTGATTAAGGCTGATTAAATATGCATGTGTTTCTTGGGTTTCATTAGTGTGGGTTTAAAGATATGATCAACTTAAATTGAGCTGCACAATTTAGAGTCACTGTGTCTCATTAATGATTCTCGTATGTTTATATATGTTGGTCACTCAGTGTCCCTTGTGTCCTGGACATGTTTTGTGTTCTTTATATGGTTTCTACTCATGTTATAGATCTTAACACATAATCATTGTCCTAACTTTCTGTGAATCCAAATAACTCTCCTTGCTTTGCAGCATTTTCATACAGCTATTCTAATGATTGCCAATTATTTTGTTTTTCTGCACAGGAACTGAATGGCATGGTCATATGCATCATTGCAAGTTCAAATACAATTAACACTGATGATTTGTTAAGCTTTTTGCATACATTCCGTGAAACTACAGAATACACTGGGGAAATTATAGTATCTTTTGTCGATGAACGTAATCTGGAGTCCAACGAGCTTGTAACAATAGTTGTTACTTTAGGGTAAGCATCATGCATTGATAATAGGAATGACACCTATTATCCTTAATTCTTATTCTTTGTCAAGTTGATACTTCTTATCTGGAGATGCCGAGCCCTTGCAAGTATATTACATATCCGTTGTTTTCGAGCTGAACAATTTTGAGCAATGAATTTAATTCCATCATCATTGTTAGTCTCCCTCATGGAATCAAGGTCTAAGAATTTACTAGAGAATCATGACTACAAATAATAGAAATTCCTTCAAAGTCATGTTCTGCAAGAATAACTTTTATGGTAATTATAGATACCCCAAAGTTCCATATTTTCCTGGTTAGTTGTTTTTAGTTAAAAGTGTTTTTGATTTTGCTGTTCTTTTTGTGATTATGTTTTTTCTTTTCCATTGTTTATTTCTTCAAAATACATATGAATATGCAGATTTTCATTCTTCGTTCCCACTGTCCTGCATAGTCAGAGACAGCAGATGTTGATATTTCCATTTTCACTGAAGCATGAGCTCATGACTGCCGCATTATGAACAGTTACATCTGCTTTCAAGCAACCTGCTATAATATAATTATTATGGTGCATTTGTTGCTTGTTGCTTATGGGATCGAGAGATTGCAAGTACTTGGAGAACGGTTGTGTGAGCTAATAGTCATGAGTACTTTGATAGCCAGAGATAATAAAAAAATGAGGAGGCCAAAAAAATTAAATAAAACAGTGGATTTCTTTTTCAGTTTCAAGTTATAAATCTTTTTTTTTTTTTTGTTGTCTTCTCTTATTAAATTCTAATCTAAATTTCATGACTGCCAGTTCTCTTGAACAAAAGGCTTCCCACAATACCAGCATTTTATCTAGATTGGCCCATCATTTTCCCTTTGTTTTCAATCTATTGAAGAGGCAAGATCAACAATCAAATGATACTCAAGAAAATAATGCAATTGAGAACACATGCTTTTCTGAAGTAATTGGTCCACTGGACAACGATGAAATGGAAAATAATATCGCTGTTCAAGGTGGTGCTGAAGGTGATTACAGTTACTCTGGAGAAGCTCAGGAAGTATTGGGCATCTACAACAATATCCATGCTTTGAGGTAACTTTTGTTTCCTTTATTTTACTCATTTTGCATTAACCTAAATATTGTACTGTATATTTTTTGGAAGTCATTTTAAGCTCTGCTATTGTGGAATTCATAATAGTCAATCAGGACAAAGTGAGGCTGAATTATATGAACCCAGGACAGAGCCTTCCAATTTTTATGATGAAATTTCTGAAGGTATGTAAAACCTCTTACCATTGTTAGATTTGGTTTACAATGCAGCTTGATGAGTTATTAGCTGATGTAAACTTTGGCAATACTACATGTTGAAAAAACTTATCATTTTTCCTTTGCTTATTTCTGACAAATTATTGTTAAAATGCATCATCTAGGAACTCCTTTTCAAAGGGAGCCACTCAATAGTTGGAACCTGGGGCCTGGATATCAGATTGCTCAGCAGTGGGCCGAAGAAAGGGCAGCTGACTCTCAGGCTAGTACAATGATTGATAACCTGAGCATGTTCTGCCTTCCTGTCGGTGTAAGAGCATCAGAGTTGTTGAAAGATGGCATCAGTACTTTACATTCACAACAGCAAGATTCTAAGAATGAGGCTGATACCAAAGGACTACCACTGGTTAATACTAGTATACCTTCTTTGGGTGCACTGACTGGTGCAAGTTTTGAAGTAGTGAGAGATTTTTATAGCACTGCATCTACCCTGTTGAAGGGTAAAACTGCTGATGTTCGTAAGAAGCAAGGACTGCTTTCAGCTCGTGCAGCATCCATGCTGGTAATTTGCATTTAACATATTGACAAGTGCTATCTTCTGAAAGCTACATTTTCCTTAGTCCATGCGTTGTAGTTTGTTCTAATCAACTTTGAATTGTGCTTCTGCAAAAAACAATTTAAATTGGTTATAGATCCATATATATAAATTATTTTATCTGCATTGAATTTTGAATAGGAAATTCATATTGTCTTTTGGTTGATCACCTGAATACATCTAGTTATATAAATGGAATCTG
Organism: Swietenia macrophylla; assembly: GCA_032401905.1. NCBI lineage: Eukaryota > Viridiplantae > Streptophyta > Magnoliopsida > Sapindales > Meliaceae > Swietenia > Swietenia macrophylla. The sequence goes on along the minus strand of CP135585.1, from coordinate 2,370,409 downwards.
AATTACTTTTTCTGCTTCCATAGTAAAATGGACCTTGCCTTGTTCTTTATGAAGTTGGTATTTTGATACATTATAACAAAACTCAACCACTACTATAGATCAGAGACTGAAAGATGGTCATTGGAAATTCATAGTCAATTCTGGTTTTAAGTTCAGAATTTTGTTGTTCATTATTTCTCCTTTTTGAAATGTTGTAGGATTTTAATACAAACTAGTTATTACAACGTCTATACAAGTCCTTATAATTTATCTCATGCAACGATTATATATGTTAATCTTATTCCAAAACACTGCATTCCTTAAATCTTCCATCCTTATTTTAGACATTGTTCTCCACGTAATAAAATGGAAATTCACTCTTCCAGATTTCATCCTTTTTGTTGCCAGTATTGTATCTCCCATGTGAACTGGTGTCTTAAGACCAATGTTTGCCTGAAAGAGTTCAGGTTGGTGTGATTATTGAAGAGGTCCCATTTTCATTATTCATTTTAATCGCAGTTGTCTTGCTGAGAAATTGAGGAATCCGTAGTGATGGTTAGTTCCTGCATTTTGCCTCAGTTATTATTTAATCTTTTGCATTATGGTTCCATTTTGCATGGTCAAATACTTTTTTCTGAATTGTCATAAATATACACATACAGATATATTATATGCATTAAAACTAAATTATGATGCTTGAGTATAATCTTACTGCTGAAAGGATGGTCACTGTTCTATGAACTCAAAGGCTGGCCTAATGCAGGCCCTTCTGTAGTTTTTGATTCCAACCTCTTGGTTTAATGTTTTGACTCTTGAAACTAAAACCTTGATCTAACTTTGTAGTTTTCAGTAGTTAGATTCTAGCATGTGCTGAAGGATATTTCCATTTTTTGGTTTCTTACAACAGTTGTCAAAATTTTTCATGTACCTTTGTCACATGAAGTAACCTTATATAGTAGTATATTCTATTTCTGTTTGCTAACTTGGAGTAGACGTGTTTTTCAGTGTTCTGTTCATGTGAAATCAATTCTGATTGCATACTTTCCATGCAGGAAGCTGAACGAGATTCACCAAAAAAATGGACTCCTTTGGTGGAGATGCAGTACAGAGGAGGAGTCTACAGGGGACGATGCCAAGGAGGTCTTCCTGAAGGAAAGGTATTTGAACTCCTTTTTTGAAGCATAATTGCTATCTTAAAAAATAAAAGAATTAAATGCCAGTTTTTGCATGATTTACACAGGGTCGTTTGATCCTTGAGGATGGAAGTATATATGACGGAATGTGGCGTTATGGCAAGAGATCTGGTCTTGGTATATTTTACTTCAGTAACGGAGATGTATTTCAGGGATCATGGAGAGATGATGAGATGCACGGAAAGGTTTGATTTTTTTTATATGTGAGAATGACATGTTAGTAGTCACTACTGACTTGAGAGACTGCCTCCGATGAGTCATAAGACAATTCTTATCACCCTTAGCAATTTTACACCATGTTCATACCTTGACCCCCTATGTTTCTTGTAACTGCCCAGACTCAACAACTAAAGAGATATCCCATCATGGTTTTGTTCTTTGGCTTTGCAACCCAAAACACATCTACTTAGTTAGGAGAACTTAATCTCTCCTTCCCTACCAAAGTGGGATGTCACAGTTTTAATTGCAGATTTGCAACTTCTGTTGACTTCTTTATCCATTATAACTTCTGTTTTTTGAACTTTTGAGAACTAGTTTTAAAGTGTTCTCTTTGAGGAACTAGATGATATCTGAAGTATCATTGAATATCACTTCTTGAAATTGTTCCAAAAGGATTTAAGCGCACATTATGTTAGGAACTAGATGATATCACCTATTACACTAGAAGCCACAATTGGTTTAAGTGTAGAAAATATGTCATGTAGGACAAATTTGAAAATTAATGATTCCAGAATAGATGTGTAGAATAGGGATATCTGGTGTGAGATTTGGTTAGGATTTCAAAAGAAACCCATAGATTGTGAAAGCTAGAATAATTATGAAATAATTAGTGTCAAACATTCATAGATTGTGAAAGCTAGAATAATTATGAAGTAATTAGTTGTAGAACAATAAGATGAACATATCTGAGCAGTAACTTGAGTTATGGGTTGTAAAGGTTGGTAAACTAATTTAAGTAAAATAAATGGGAGTGAAAGAAAACTTAGAATAGGAAAATCACTCTCAAAAGGTGCACAATGATCTCAAATCTACACAAGCAACTCTCTTTTCACTATGATTCCTACTAGCAAAAGAATGAGAAATCTCATATGTAAAACTTAATCAAGTTAGAAATCCAGTAACTAAAAATAACCCCAACTAGATAACCAAATTGCCCCTTGTGTATGGATTGTAGAGCTAAGTTCGCGCCCTTGCTTATTCAAATACCCATAACTTCTAAATGATACACCAATCTAAATTTTGATTTAGTGCTAATCTAATGGAGACTTATTGAGTGTCGTAGAAAACCTAGAGAGAAACAAACAAATTACAAAATAGAAACAAAATCTGTTTTTGATATCAGTTAACATTTTTTCCCTGAACTATGAGCTCTTTTTATAATAATCAGTAATTGGGATTATCATTATTTATAGGAATTTTTTCTAAATTCTTGTTTGAATAAAACTTTGCAGATATATCAGTTGAAATGACAAAATTGTCCTCTTTTGTTGTTTATTGCTTTCGGCATGCATATTATATTTTCTACCATAACTTTCTCTTTCTTATGTTTCTTGGAAGTATATGTTGTATTTTAGTTCAGTGCGGCAAAAGATCAACAATAGATTCCAGTGCATTTATTGCCTTAAACTTTTGAATTCCAAACTGAGTCTTCTATCTATGGCTGACAAAAATTGTTAGAATTTACTTTATCTACTTCATGCTTAAAAAATCAGATGTGGTAATTACTTAAGAATGTCTTTCTGGATTATCCTGAAATGGTTTGATTTTATGGTCATGTAGGGTTGGTTCTATTTCCACACCGGGGATCGATGGTTTGCTAACTTTTGGAAGGGAAAGGCCAATGGGGAGGGCCGCTTCTATTCGAAGTCTGGTAACATCTTTTTCGGTCATTTCCGAGATGGATGGCGGCATGGCCAATTCCTTTGTATTGATGTCGATGGAGAAAGGTTTGTATTTTGCCATGTAACCTTTTCAGTCAAAGTGTTATATGTGTCCATCAAATTCTCTCTCTTCTCTTGATTAATCTTCCTTTTACCAGGAATAGCATTCATACCATTAGTACAGCAATTATGTACTTCAATAGGATATGAAGATGACGACTTTATTAGATTCTTGAGAATTTATGCTTTATGCATGCAGAGATGGGTGCATGTGCTTAGGAGAGTGGAACATATTTGTAAGATCCCACGTTGCTTGAGTAGGAGTCTGAATTGTACTTTATAAGTGTTCTGACTTCTTTGACTAGTACGAGGCATTTTGGATAGGCCAAGAACGGGTCCCACACTAAGAACAAAATTTTGAGGTACCATGTTTGTGGGTTGTCAAAGAGGACAATATCGTGCTAGTTGGACTAGCTCATCGCAATATCTGTAAAGCATTTACATGCACACGCATACACATATATATTAGATACATACTCGGACCATCAATTTTGTGTGTAGAGAATTGCTAAAAACACAAAAAATTTGCTCAACTGTTAATGTGGTGAGTTGCAAAATGAATGCATTCATATCTACAATTTTTTATTTTTTTTAATCTTTTTAGCAATTCTTTGTAAAAAGAGGTGCTGGTCAAGATTACAAAATAAAATAGGAATGTCTGCATAAGATGATTCTTATATATATTTACCGGGTGCGGTTACTAAATGAGAAATATCAAATGTAGATTATACTTCTACACTTACCAGTGCTTCTGTTGAATCATCTCAAGTCCATTTTAGACTGTTGAAACATGTGTGAAACATTGCTATAAAGGAGCTTTTTCCGATAGTTTCAGTTCCTGTACAAAACAAAACCCTGTATTGACATAGTGGCCTAATTCAAGGTTCGCTGGTCAGTCTCGACCTTGACTCTCATATAAGAACTTGCAATTGCACAGTTGTTGCAAATAAACTTAAATGTTAATCAAATTCCTTATCAAGTATGAGCCATTTATATTTTGTAGAATTGCATTGTTTTTCCTTGAATGTATATAGAACACATTATGAATCCGACAAATGTGATGGAGAGAAAAGGACTAATATTAATAAAAAGCTTAGAGATTTTATAAGTTCTAGGTCTCAGATGCAGATTCACTGACTAAGAGCCTTCTAGAGGCAGTCAAGGATAGTCGTCCTCAAGGTGCCATAAGCAAGTTGTTCTTTCACGTTTGGCTCTGGCCATTTAGGCAGCTTTGCTGCGCCTATCTTGGTCTCTTTTTTTGATTAAGAATTGTAAATTTTTGGTAGTTGTTGGGGTTTTCTATTCATCTTGCACGATGTGGCTGTGAAATTAGAGGGTATATATCATACAATACTAACCTTAATTTTCTGTTATAACGTGTTTAGCAAAATTTACCATTTTTGCAGGTGCATTGAAAAGTGGGACGACGGTGTTCTTGTAGGCCGGAAGCATTTGGACTCTGATGCTGCTGGGGAATAACTATTGAGTCGCTTATACTTGTAAATTGGTATGTTTTTTACTAGGCAATATTTTCGGTTTGTCCTGTTGACATTGACACACCCGTATAGCATCAGATCTCTATTTTTCCATTTTTTTCCCAGGATTATTGCGAATTGTATAGTTTCCAGGAATTGTATAGTTTCCAGGGCATTTCTACCTGATGTAATTCTTTAATTTTTCCAGTGTTATTTGCAGGCGGTGTGAAATCAAATTATAAGAAGTATTGTAGTTGAAATTATGCATTTATGGATTCTGGTTCGTCGTGGGAAAAAGCTCTTCATGTGGGAGAACAGAAAGAGAGAACAAGATGGTTAAATAATTGTCAAATCAATGTCTTATCTTTACTCACTACTTGGTCCATGTCATTTCACAAGAAGTTACAACAAGATCCCTTCTGATGAAAGGTGCAATCATTCTTCCTATCTGTTTTCTCTTATTTCTCTATCTTTTCCCCGCCTCTTGGTTTTTACGAGGTTGCACATCAAATTTTGATTTGAATTTCACCCAAAACTAGAATTTTTACTGAATAAAACATGTTCTAAAATTTTGAAATTATAACCTACACTATTTAATAGATTATCATATTTTTTTGATTTCAGTTCAATTTCCATTCAGATTAAGTTCAATTATAGATGTACCTTAAAATTTGAAATATCAATAAAGAATATGAAAAACTTAGCTATATATACCTAATAACCACTAAATTACTCTAATATATAAAAAGAACACATTCAAATAAAAAATTGCATCAAATTTCTGCAAAAAACTTGAAAATCAATATGTTTGTATGTAAACAGCAAATTCCATACTCCAACAACTTAAATAACGCAATCATAGTTCATCTATTCCAGCATGTAAATAATAAGTTCAAAAGAAAAATCCTTGACAATGGGTAGCAACAATGCAGCAACCAACAATCTAACAGCAGCAAAAAGCCAACAACTGGCAATGCCAACACCACCTATAACACCAAAACCATCACTAATAAAATTGCAAAATCAACACTAATAAATTAAATGAAGTAGGTACAAATTCACATGAAAGAGGGAGCAAAATCAAACTTCAAGGAAATACAACTAACAAAATCATACTCAAGTTTTCCAAAATCCATATTTTCAGATCCATACACCAATGTTAATAGCATTATTACTAAATCAAGAAAAGCAGCAACACCAGCAATAACCAAAAGAGCCCAAAAAAAAATCTAACTGATATGATATTTAATAACCAAAATAAATTTGGCCAAAAAAAACAAAAATAAAAGAACAAATAAGCCACAATGTAAAAGAAGTAAAGGCAGTTTTTAGATCTAGACAAAAAAATGCGGTCAAATGCTACTATAATTTAGTCAAAACCTGCAGCAAAATAAGTATTAATATATATATATAACATATTACAATAGTTTTGAAGAGCTATAATATTGCATGAAAGATAGAGATACTGTACGAAAAAAATTTCCACATTTTCATGCATTCCCTACTTTTTCATCTTCCAAGTACTTATATGTTAACATTATCTTACCAACAATATCCTACAAGTAAAATATCAAATTAAATATACATCTATATGCATATGCAAGATGAAAAGAAAAATCATGCAAGTACGTAATTGTAAACAAAGAAAATTATCTATCTTTCAGGTGCAAGTAATATACAAAGAAAATTTCACATCACTTATAGATTCATGATTCGAGGGAAAATGAGATGCATAATATATATTCTTTCTGAAAATATATATTTCTTCTAGCATTTATGTATGCATTATTCGCATAGAAAGATCCATAGGTATTGTATATGATTCTAGAAATTCTATAGCATCAAGCACTGAAAAGTGAATTCAAATCTAATTATCAGAAAACAAATTAATGCCAAAATAATCTAAAGTATTAAATATCATCATAGAAACATAATCACAAAAATGGCACTCCCAAAATTAGTAGAAGCCAAAATTAATAGTTTATTAATAGATACTATGGCCAAAACGAAAAAGAACAAAATCAAGAATCGCCATAAGCTCCATTAATATATCAAAGTCAATCCATCATACTACAAACTAAGAAGAAATAAAAATACTAATAATGGCCTAGCTAATTTACATGACTACAACAAAAACACTCTACACTCACTTTTCAAACTTCAAAGTTGTTTTTGTTCACATATTTTGTATTTGTAACCATGCTCATTTCTATTACAAATAAATTAAAAAAATACACACAAGTTATGTTATAATAAAACTAAAATACAAGCTAACATGATTAAAATTGAAATTATACAATTAAGCTTACCATAATCATATATTTATGCATCTTTCATCAATTTTTCAATATTTAATGGTGTTGACACAGCTTGTAACCAATCTTGAGCACAAATCAATGATTTCACAACTTTTAAAGTTAAGCAACTTTGAAATGGATCAAGTACACAACATGATGTACTGAAAGTCGATTCTAAAGCAACAGCGGACAAGGGAATCGCCAAAATATTTCTTGCAATACAAGAAAGGACCTTATATTTGAACCTATTAGTTTTCGACCAAACTAAGATATCAAGATTACAACCACCTTCAATTTCGCACATTTCTTATGCACCTTTGCACTATCATTACAAAAAAGCCTCTTGTAAACATATTTAACCAAATACATCTTATATCTTGGATCCAACACTATTGCAATTACAATCATAATATTTGTCCTATCGATATTGCCATAATACTTATCAAATTTTTCTTTCATTTTCAAACACATATTTCTTACATATGGATAAGTATCGTTTGCCCATTCATTTATGCAAGTGAAGATGTCGACAATATCATGGATATAACTGTTAGATATGACATACAAAAATTTTGATAATTTATTAGTGGTGACATAGAACTTTTTTAAAAATCTTGCCAAATCTTTTCCTTTTTGTCAATCTTCCTAAGTTGGTACACCATCATCACTCTCAAGTTCAAGCTTAAAGGCCGGATCCTCGTCCTTCATCCTATCAAATGGTTTTTGAAACATAATGGCACTTTCTAACATTAGGTAAATGAAATTCCACCTAGTTGAAACATCAAGATAAATTCTATCATTATTTGTGATTCTTTCTCTTTCAAGATATAATTTAAATTGTTGGGCCTTTATTATAGAACTTCTCACATATCTTATTGCACTACAAATTCGGCTAACTAAGTTATCTATTTTTAACAATCAAATTCAAAATATGAACAGCACACCTTATATCAAGAAAGTCTTCATCAAGAACTAAGTTTAGAAGTCTACCCTTCAAATATGCAATCACCACGTCATTAAAACTAGCATTATCTATCGTCATTGTAAATACTTTATCATCAATACCCCATTCTTGAATGTATGATTGTACCATTTTTTCAATATCTTTCCCTTTATGGCCTGCTATTTCAACAAAATTCATAATTCTTTTCTACAACTTTCAATCATTATCAATAAAATGTATAGTGAAACATAAATAACTAAGATATTGAACAAAAGTCCAAATATCTATAGTTAAAGCAATTCTTGTATTCATGGAGTTTAAGCATTCTCACAAATTTATTTTTTCACTCATGTATACTTTCATGCAATCCTTAGCAATAGTAAAATGATAAACAAATTTAAACTAAGGTTGTAAAGCATGCACAAATTCTTTAAAACCATCACATTTCACTATAATATAAGGCAACTCATCTTTTATAATAGCTCTGACAAGCATCAATTTACAATACTCTTGATCAAATTTTCATGTGGTAAAAGTATTTACTTCGTCAATATTACATGGTTATCTACAAGCATCCTTTGCCTTTTCTTTAGATATCAGGAAATTTAGTACACTTATCAATATATATTTTCATAGCAAAAGTACCCTATTAAACCTTGTACGTTAACAACTTTCTATAATAATTACATTTTGTATTTTCAACAAAACTAACATGTTGATTAATTATGCGCTCAAAATGATTTCACATTTCGAAAATACTTATACTAGTTCGGATACTTTAAAAGTAACTTAAGTATCTTTACCAATAGCACCCATCTTTGCTCTTCAAACTTCAAGTACTTAAAAAAGAAATATATATTAGATTAATAATTAAAGAGGAACAAATAAATATGTTGAACAAGTAAAAATATTTATTTCAAATAAGTACTTGAACATATTTTAATAGAATAAAAATCATAAATTACATATGATACCTAACGATTTTATACAAATTTAGCTTAATTTTATTTGATTTTAAATTGTTATAATATAACTAGAGAATAGTATAATAATCATATAGCATAAAAGAGAGAACAAAAGTTTTTTAGTTTGAAAAGTCCATCAATATTAATCTTAAGCCAAAACATACAAAAGAGGAAAAAAAAAACTTAAGAATAAATCTCTATCAATTTATTCATTATGGATTCTTAAAGTCTCAATACTTAGTTTTAATGTTATTATCTAGGAAGTTCACATACAACTTAAGAAAGATAGATCCAATGATCCATAGACATTTATGAACTTGTGAAAGCTCATTATTAAACTTAAATTGCTTCTATAACAATTTACTCTTAATGATTATGAAAAATCACAACACCATCTCAGCAATATTTTTAAATTTTGTAGAAGTCACCAGACTTATAAAATTTTTATGATCAAAATGCCCCCACAAGTTAAATTAATAACACCAAGAAAGCAAAATACAACTTTATGCCAGATAAAATAACAAAGAAATCCATATTAGTCTTTTAGTGAACATCTTCTTCTCTTTTTTACACCCAAAAACTTCCAAGTTCCCATTTTTTCTTTAAAATTTTCTAAATAATTAACATACTTAATTGCCATCATTTAACTCAGAAAATTCCACTTATTTCGTAACCGCAAGTGCATATCAAGAGGTATTGTGTTCATTTCAAACTGAAAAACCAAATAATCTTATGTTGAATCTTTGACGGTCATAATCATACAAACTTAAAGCACTATGATAGCTAATCATCAAAAAAAATTTCATTTTCCTTCAAAATTTTTCAAAATGAGGACAAATATAAGAAAATAAATGTGAAAATACAAAAATTAATACATTAATATAAAGCACTAACCTTCAAGTTAAGTTTCAAATCCAGTTTTCTAATCACATCAAAACCTCTAAAGTATATTGACAAAGGCTAGCAACTTTCCATGCAATTTAAAAGACTAATATAGAGATTATAGTAGAGGCTAGAATGGCAAGAAAATCTATGGCAATTGTTTGCAAAATTGGTTATTTTGTGCCATTTGTCTTCCACCAATTAAAGATATCAAGATTTTGTCTCTATGGCAAATTATTTTCATGTAAATAATGATCAAATTTATATTTTACAAGACCTTTATAAGTACTACAATTAAGATGTTAAACAAACTTTGCCATCTTACTTCCACTTTCCTCACTATTTAACCCCAAAATAATAGATATTATATTTGCAGATTAAACATTATTAGTAGATTAATATTTTTCCTTAAATTCATACTTTACAACCTTTAAATTACAGTGGGGTCTAAAATAGTTGCCATTGGCAGTAACAGAGACAACCCACTAATATTTCATAAACTTCTAATACAACTTTGATGTTATCTCTATAAATAAACCAGTATATACACGTAGTGAAAAAATACAAAATAAACAGTTTATTTTTCAAAATTCACGCGACAAATTCTAGTGTTATCATATATGCATAATTCAATATCATAAATACATACATACCTCTAATTAGACAATTTTTATCAAGCTATGAATACACATCAATTGCTTTTGTGTTTCTATAGTATTCACATGATCAAGAATCTAATCGAAGTGCAAATTCATATGATTTGAGTGCGTGATATTTTATGTATTTTTCTCTTCTCAAGAGTAAAGATGCAAAAACCAACACTAGACACACACTTATAAATGCAAATATCACATATTTATAATAATATTTTAGATTTTTAATTTTAACTTAAATTATTTGGTTAGGTTTTCTTATTAAACTTAATTTATTTAGTAAAATAGGTACTAATAAATTTAGACCGATTTTTACATAATGAGTTTAGTTAAAATTAATACTCAAATAACTCAAAGAATTCTAAACTCATTTAAAATTATATATATATATATATATATATATATATATTATTTCTGATCTTAATATATTGCCCAACAAGTTCTCGTTATATTGATAATAACATTAAAATTTAATTTTAGTGTTATAAATAATAAGCAGTATCTAGTAGTTTATCATAACTATCTAAGTAATGAGAATATCATATTAGTATATACCCTAAATTTAATAGTATTTTAGATATTTAGCACATTTATATTATGATAGTTTTATATATATATATATATATATATATATATAGATATATATATCGTTTGATCATTTTATTATTAGTTATTTGTGTGTTTAATAAATGTAATGATACTCTTAAAATAATAAATTTAATTAATTAGATACTATTCTTAAATATTTTTAGTCAAGCATTATTGTGAATATGATAATAATAATACATGGAAGCTAGTATGTGTAGTGACTAATAATAACTTGTATATGTTATGATATGAGATATCAAATTAATATATAGGTACTAGCTAGTGAACTAATGTACTGAACTGACACTTCATAAAAATACTACGTGAATCATTATATAAGTGTCGCAAGTATGTGATCCTTAAACTTGAAATCACCATGAAAATCAATACAAAAAATAATATATTTTGATATTTTTAAATGTCATTTGTAATAAAATAAATTATAAAAAAATAATTAAATATATTACAATTTGTGTAGAGAAATTTGTGTGATTAAAATAAAATTTGTCCCTCCTATATAATAAGAGTGATATCTTAAACTTTTTAATTAAGTGAGATTTTAAAAAATATATGGCCATATTCAAATAAGTTAACATGTAATATTAATTTTATTTGAAAAAATAAGTCTAATCATGATATCAAAAAATATATAATTGAACCATACAAGGATGATACATTTCATGTCTCATATTCAATTAAAATATTTAAGATAAAATGATTAAATTATACGATAACATTGATCACAGATAAGATGATATCAAATCACAAATATTTTTGTCACTTGGGTAGTTATGATGTGTTGTCAGACAACGCTTATTACTTGTAACATTAAAATTAAATTTTAATATTATTGCCAACGTTACGAGAATTTATTGAGTTACACATTTATATCTGAAATAATATATATATATATATATATAATCCTAAATGGGTTTAAGATTTTTTTGAGTTATTTGAATATTAATTTTGACTAAATTTATTATGTAAATATTGGACTAAATTTATTAGTGCATATTTTACTAAAAAAATTAGACTTTATAAGAAAGTCCAACTAAATAGTTTAAGTCAAATTAAAAATTTAAAATAGTAATGTATAAATATGTAATATTTATCTTTTTTTTTAAGAGGTGTACTTATAATTTATTTTGCATCTTTACTCTTGAGAAGAGAAAAATGCATAAACTATCGCGCACTCAAATTATAAAAACTAACATTTCGATTCATGATCTGTGAATACCATAAAGATGCAAAAAAAATTAATCTGTGTTCATGATTTGACAAAAACAATCTAATTAGAGATATGTACGTATTTATGGTTTTAAATATATACATATAATAACAATAGAATTTATCGCATGAATCTCGGAAAGCAAATTATTTTTTTTATGTAATTTCGCTGCTTGTTTATGTATTGGTTTGCTTATATATCAGTAGTTTAACATCACCTTTTTTATGACCAATATTATCATATAATTCAATCTTTTAATTCTAAATATTTTAATTGAACACAAGAAATAAAATATGTCATTCTTGTATGGTTTAATTTTATATTTTTTTAATATCCTGAATAAACTTATTGTATCAAATAAAGTTAATATTACACATTGATTTATTTGAGTATAGCGATGTATTTTTCAAAATCTCACTCAATTAAAAGGTTTGAGATATCACTCTCATTATATAAGAATGACAAATTCTATCTTGATCATACACATTCCTTTACATGAGTTATAACATATTTAATTATTTTTTTCATAGTCCATTTTGTTACAAATGATATTTAAAAATATTAAAATATATCATTTTTTATGTCAGAAATTATGGTGATCTCAAATTTAAAGATCATATGCACCATTATCATTATGAGAGCCATTTATAATACTCATATATCCATATAGTATTCTCATGATAGGTCAGTCTAGTATATTAGTTTATTAAATTGTACTCATGTATTAGCACATACATGTTATTATCAGTCACTACACATACTAATTTATATGTATTATTGTTACTCCATTCACAATAATACTCAATTAAGAACTTTTAAAAATAGTGTTCAATTAATTAAATTTACTATTTTAAAACCATTATTACATTTATTAAATATATAGATATATAATAATAAATAATTAAATGATATATATAAATCAAAATATCATGATATAAATATATCAAACATTCAAAATACTATTAAATTTAATATACCAACAGTCTCTAATTACTTGGTCAATAGATTAAATCCATTTAGATATTGTCTCCCTCAATTCACAAATCTTAATAAACAAAATATTTGCAAGTTGCATATTTTGTACTAGAAAATATTTTTGTAATGCTATAAAAAAAAGTTTAAATTTTTCATAAATTTACCTTATTATATCCGATCCATGGAAGACATCCTTATATTTCAAAGATGTTTAAAGCATTAAAAGTATAGAATTCTACTCAGTCTTGCAAAATAAATTTAATCTTTTAATGCATACAATTACCATACTTCTAGCCATATCATAAAATTTTTCAACCCTAAATAGAGTGACTTTCTAATAAATCATATTACCCTAATATTCATAAGTTTTCTCTGTGACAAATAGCCCGTTCTTAATAATTAAATTTAAAAAGTGAGTACAACAATGCATGTCAATGAGTAAGCTCAAAACAAACAATAATTCTCAAGCTTATGCACAATCAAATTAAGCATCCCATCATTTATTCTACACTTATCAACACGTTCGTAAGCAAATTTAATTATATAATGCATAATATTAATTATTATATAATTAAAAAGTTCTAACATATAAAAAAATATGATATGTAAATAAAGACATATTTTACCTCAAAATTCAATACCAAGTATTATCACTAAGTGTGCAATTACACTCATGTAGCACGTCTTCTAATTTGATGTCCACATATTAATTGTGATTGCTATTTTGCTCTCATTATTGTCCAATATACTTTGCAGTTTATCTTTCTCAATGTCATATATTTTCATTTATCCTCTTTATTTGTTCCGTGACACCATTTTAAATAAAGGTTGTAAACATGAAATGAATTTCCTGAAGCTTACATGGTCTATAATTGAAAAGGGGGTATTTATGCATTATGATGGCTTTTTCCAAGTCTGTCCGAAGTTTATGGATTAAAGTTATAATTTCCAAGCTGCAACACACTATCAGCTCTCTTTTATACAAAAATATAGTTTGGACATGCAAGAAAATCTTTAATATCTTGGTTAAAATCTTATCTTACAACTTGTCAGGTGATCGTATAAATTTGTTGTGCCACGTTTGGCTTTTGCACAAAGTTTAACCTTGTAGTAGTTATAAACAATTACATCTAATCCATCTTTTTGTATTTTCACCACACAATTCCAAACTTCACTTCTTTTATGCTTTCCTCCAACAGTTTGCAATAAATTTTAGAATTACTCTGAATCTGTAATGGTTCAACTATATTTGAACCGTGTGAAAAAATTGAGATATATTAAGATTATGTCTTATATTGTCTTGCTCATCGTCTTGCCCTTCTCTTTCAACCCATGCTTCCATCTCAATCTCTATGTCTATTTCATTATTTATTTTTTGTTACAAAACAAGACATAATGTTACAATACGAATCGATGATTATTTTAGAAGCTAGACATAATATAATAATATTAATATAAAAAATTTTGAGCTTTGGAAATCCTATTTTTAGCCTTAAGAATATTTTTCTCTTTAACAATAAAAAAAATATATGAAATTTGTTTGCATGCATTAGTTTAACGCAGCTTCTTTTATTTTCTATCCTACATATATTGATAATAAAATATTCATTCTGGTTGGATTAATTGAAATTTAAGACATTTATAATATTATTTTTTTAATTATATAACTTTTTGAGAATTTTAAAAAACCTCATTAATTTACAAGAACCAAATGTTTGAGAAATTCTTTTATTTGCACGGAGAAAGACAGAAAAGTGTTGTAAGTTACAACTCTAGAAAACATAGCAGAAAAGGCTAAAGAGGAACAAGAAGAAGGAAAAATAATTAGAGTTATAATTGTTTTTGTTTTTATAGTATAAAGCAAAGTTCATGTGCGAGTGAGTTTATTTTAATTCAATATTATTATTGAGTGAATTTACTTTAATTTTTTTACTATTATTATTTATTTCTAATCGAATATTTAATATTCAGAGTCATAATCGACTAAAATCAATTTCAGTTATCCAATTTTAAAATCAAATATGTTCAATATTTCATAAATTTCTAATATTAGATAATTTTTTCGACAAAATATTATTGAATATCCAAAATATACAACTAAAATGTCATCCCTAAGCTCAAGTTGATACCATGTAGAATTTAGGGCATAGTATAGGATTTGAATGCTATTCATTTTCTCCATTTTTTTGACTTAATAATTTTATTATTAAGTTGTCAAATATTCTCTCTATATTTTACTACCCTTGATTTACAGGTAGATATATCACTTGCATCTTTATGTTTTCTTCTATTTATATTTTAAACTAATATTTACAATAGTTTTCAAATTTTTGTAAATTAATTCTTAAATTAACAATACTTTTGATAACACCTCTTCATGTACATGATAAATTCCAATTACTACACTTGTCAATGAGATTTAAAATAAACGAATAACTTGATTTCAAATTAAAAATTAAAATAAAAGATAATCCTTAATTTTAAATTAATAATAAGTAGCTTAATAATGATATATCAAAGTTTGTAAAATTGAACCCTCCAAGATAATAAGTAGGATGAGTTGCTTTACTTAATAAATTAATTATTCTTATGTTGGATATCAAATTATAAATCTGAATAAATGAATTATGAAAAAACAAAATAGATACACCTTCAAATAATAATAATAATAATAATCAATAATAGACACACCCTTATTATTTTGTTGAAAGAAATTTAAAAAAAGGAAAAGGTGTTGCTATTAACACCTTGATCAAATTTAATAAACGAATAATAACTTGCCATTAACAGGTCCAATAAATTAGATGCCAAAAAGAGAGAGTTGGTTAATTAGCAACTTGATCAATTTTAATGAAGTTAATATACTGATTTAGTAGCAGTTGGCATCATAAAATTTTCTCTTTAAAAATTTTTTAGTGTTTGATTGAAATATGCCTGAAGAAGTAATGATTGGCCCCACACAATCCACTTCTAGTTTAAGACTAAGATGCATAAAGAAAAGAAGAAGGCATGAAAGACAAATTGTTCGAAAAAGACGGTAATTTTCTCGAGTGAATGATTCGAGGACACGGCAGAAAGCCGAGGCCGTAGCAGCAGCTGCAGCAGCTAACTTGATGTTGGTGAATATGATCGTCACTGAATCCGGTGCTCGACGAATCATTTTCTTCATCGCCTCCGTTTCCTTCTCCTGTTTACTTCTTTACAGTGTTGCCGATTCCCTTCGCTTCCTTTCTCTCTCCGATTCTTTCTCTCCTTTTCCTTCCGTTCTCCCTTATGCCCTCCTCGAAAACGACTCTTTTGAGGTAATTCAACTTCTTCTTACTTGGTTATTTCATTTCCTTGGATCATAATTGCTGAAAATTTAAAATGACTTTTTTTGTTTTATTTTCTATGTGGGTTACTGGGTTATGGTTAATTTATGGAGGAAAACTCCTCTACTTGGTGAAATCAGAATAAACATATCGGAAATAACAGGTTTTTGCAGCTTCAAACTTCTAACGTTGAAACGTGAAACTTGTAATGCATACGAGTTTTGACTTCAAAATATAAAATTGTCATGTAAAAGCGAAACTTTTAGTAGCTAGATAAGGCTGCTGATCTGGTAACTGGCAAGAATTTGTGATAATTTTGTTGAATTTGTAAATAATGCCAATTGCAAATTGTCTTTTTTTTTTTACCTTTCTGTTTAAAACTGTTGTAGATCGGTGAAGAATATAGGCTTGAAAAAGTTTTGAAGAATGCTGCAATGCAAGACCAGACTGTAATATTAACAACTTTGAATGAAGCATGGGCAGCTCCGAATTCAATTATTGACCTTTTTCTTGAGAGCTTTAGAATTGGAAAAGGCACCCGCAAGCTGTTGAATCACTTGGTGATAATTGCCTTGGATGAAAAGGCATTTAAGCGATGTTTAGATCTGCATAGACATTGCTTTCCCCTTGTTACAGAAGGAGTTGATTTTCATCACGAGGCATACTTTATGACCCCTGATTATTTGAAGATGATGTGGAGAAGAATCGATTTCCTGCATACAGTGCTCGAGATGGGTTACAATTTTGTTTTCACGGTAATATTTTCCTCTTGTTCATTTGAATACAAAATGTTTTTCATCAATATATTTAAAAAAGTGTACAAGCCAGTTTTGAGTATATAAATTTTGTGCTCGTAGAATTGATTTTCTTTAAGAATTGATGATTTTTGGATTCCTTTGCCTGCTTTGTTCATTGAATAGGTATATTCAACACAAAAAATTTTAGAATAGTTGCCCATAGAAAATCATTTCTTTAAGAATTGGTGACTTTTATTGGTTTTACCTTGCAGCTTGGTCATTGAGTAGGTTTATTCAACACAAATGCTTTTAGAACAGAGTCACTAGGCATTTGAGCAGCAATATGTAAGAGGACTTAGCAATGGCACCTTTCAGGGTTTGGATGTCTTTGGGGGCAATGTAAGATGTAATTAAAAGTTTTTAAGTGTAAACCGTTTGCTTATAATTGATCAGGGGCCTGTTTGTTTTTTTATCAGAAATCTGAATGGATCTGAAATTTGAATAGATTTGAATACATAAATTTGAATGATATGTTTTTTTTTTTTATAAAATCTAAATATTTTATATTTGAAACCTAGTTATTTGGCATGTTACCCTTATAGATGACTAGATAAATGCTACAAATTAGAGAAAAAAATTAGAGGGTATTTTTAAAATTATAACTATATATACGTATCCCTATATTTGCAATGAACATTATACAAAAAATTTTAATTTATTTTTATTCAAATTTAATATTTGCTTAGTTTTCAATGTTAAGTTAAAAATTAAACACTTTGAAAATGTGTGAATTACTCAACCTAAATCAAGATCTTTTGCACCATTCCTTGATCAGTAAATAAGATAGATATTTTTTTTCAATTGATAAAGAGGATCTTTTTCTTCTGAAGCTGGAATTGGAAGTGATTTCTGCTGTCTCTCTTGGCACATTTTAACAGTTTAAATATTTTGTTTCTTGAAATATTAGTTTCCGTTAAATTTCAAAGTTCCGTGTGCCTTGCATCCTATTGCATATAAACGAGGTTGAAATTTCTTGACTTAAAGACTTGTTTCTGTATATGATCATGCAAGCCATTAAGCTTCAAAGAGAAAGTGTCCCGTGAGGTTTTGCCATGACACTTGTTACACCTATAAAGATCATTTTTGGACACCTTTAGAACTGTATTAATTTGTGCTTAGAAAGCTTGATTATATAATTCCATCAAGTTAATCTGTTTTGAGATAATTGTAAATCTATAATTGTTGTCCACATGCACAAACTTAAATGCAGCTATTTGTGGTGCCACTTTTATGTTTTGGAGCAGGTTTCAAATTTTACTTCTTATTTCTTCTCATTATTTTTGTTTGGTTTTTACTGGCTTTAGAAAGAAAAGGAAGAAAAGGAAGAAGAAAAAGGAAAAGGGAAACTGGACCAAGAACAAATTTAGAAAAAAATGATTGAACCCTTTTGATAAAATATAGGAGATATCAAGCTTTTGATTGATGATTAAGATCTGTTATGGAATTTATAAAAATGAGATAATTGTTGATAAGGAATATGCATCTGACATTAAGAGTTCCAACCTGAGAGGAAAGCGAAATTTTAGGCCCAGCTGCTTGAGTTTCCCTTGACAGTAATATGCCTTATTTTGTTAATGCTGGGCACAAGCTTCCAGTATATTCAGACCTTGGGACATGTTGCTACTTTTTATGGTTTCCAATAACTTCTAATTCCAGAATGCTACAGTACTCTAAAATAGCATGTGCATTGTTTCATGTCACCAAATCCATTAAGAACTGAGTTTTTATTTTAGCATATTCAATGTTTTTGTTACTTTTTCTGTTCCAGGATGCTGATATCATGTGGTTCAGGGATCCATTTCCACAGTTTTATTCGGATGCAGATTTCCAGATTGCATGTGATCATTTCCTGGGTAGCCCTGATGATGTACAGAACAGACCCAATGGAGGGTTTAACCATGTAAAGTCCAATAACCGGTCAATAGAGTTTTACAAGTTCTGGTACTCTTCACGGGAAACTTATCCTAGATATCATGATCAGGATGTCCTTAACATTATCAAATTTCATCCTTCAATCGTGGATATTGGACTGAAGATGAAGTTCTTGGATACTGCTTACTTTGGTGGGCTATGTGAACCTAGTGAAGATCTTAATGTAGTTTGTACAATGCATGCAAATTGCTGCTATGGTTTGGATAGCAAACTTCATGACCTCAGAATTATGCTTGAGGATTGGAAATTATTTTTATCTTTACCTCCAACTTTGAAAAAGTCAGCAATTTTTTCCTGGAGAGTCCCAGAGAATTGTAGGTAAGATAACTAATTTGTGTCTCTGCTTACTTTAATATGATTGATTAACGCTTTTATTCTGACCCAATCCCTAAAATGGGTTCTGTTCTATGTTAATTCCATCTCAGCCTTGATTCTCTCCATCATTATGATTCCCCGACAGAGAGTCCTTGAAGGTTGTGACAAGATTGAGTTGAGTTATTCTTATATCTAGAATTTATTCCCCTTCGGAGAAAAAGGTATGGTTTCTTGCTGTGAGGCATCTGAATGGTAATTGTAATTTATTAGCGATAGGCTGCCAGTCACCGTGTTGCCTCCCTAGCTACTTCTTCAATGTTATTTTTTGCCCTTTCTTTTCTCCTGTCATTCTGTAATAGAATAATAATTTATTTCGATAAATATGTTAAAAAAAACCAAAGTCAGACGGCGTGGGAGATCATCTGTGGGAATGTTAAGCTTATTATTTTTTGACTGTACAATCACTTTTCCTTTTATAAAAGATGTACTTTGTTTCTACATGTTTTTATCTAATTTGATTAGTTCTGTGTTGCTTCGAAGGTTCATGCTGGTGCAATAGTTCTCAGAATTGGTGGCAGGTTGTTGCATTTTAGTTCTACCAAAGCAGTCAATTGGAAGTTGAGTTGGCAATATCAGAATCATATCCGGAGATGTTAGATGGCAGGTTTCTGAGTTTTCAGCATCATTTAATCAATAATTTTGGAAGGCTACAATTTTTTTAGTAACGAGGAGGAATATGCGATCGAGTAGTGTCTATAGTCTTTTGCTTCAATAGCCAGCGAATTTATTACCAATCTTGTTGATTGCTTAGCATGAAGTCCAACTAATGGCTTCTGTGCTGTGCAAATATGAAAATGCACGAGCATAATATTTGTCTAGAGATCGAGGTGTTGGAGGGGTTATTGAATATTTTGATTCCTAAGTTTACATATAAAATTCGGAACTAGAATAGGCGCTGAGCTGGTGTTAGATGTACAAGCACCAAAGCCTCAATTGATGCTCACCTAACCCTGTTACATCTTGCTTGTTTTGAACTTAAGATTAAATTATCAGAAGTTCTTGACAATTTCTGTTTATGTTTTACATCTTTGCTGGAATGAATTCTACTTACTGGCTCTTTCATTCAATACAATATTCACTGGCATCTTGCAGAAATGTTGCTTTAACCACATGGATGGTTCTCTAGACATGTCCTAGTTCCACTGTTAAATGTTATAGAAAGATTCCGCTACTCGTTCAGCACCAAATGAATTTTAGTTAGGATGCGAGACCGGCTCTTAACCACATTTTTATAGAGAATTTGAATTTGAAGTTGCATGTAAACTTCGATATATAGAGAATTTGAATTAATTTAAATGCCGCGGTTGGGAACTTTATCCATTCGTGAGGAGACAATGTTATATGCTTATTGGTAGTGCCAAATGTGCCCCATCCATAACAAAGATAGGGAAAACAGAATTCCTCTTCTGGGAAAATTACATCTAATCAACTAATGCACAGCAGAACTTGCGCAATATGTATTTTCATTATTATGCTCAAATGAGACCCCGAATCCTTGGCTTGATAAGAAAAACTGACGTAGTACCAAATAAAAGATGAGAAAGGGAGCAAAATTAGAAGAATCAGGAGAAAACACCGTAATGATCATTCAATAATCTCCAAGTCCTAAAACTGAAAATAAGACCTTATTTATAGTGGCCATAAACCTAAACAAAAAGAGAACAAATACCTCCCATGAGAAATAGAAATTCTACTCCAACAAAATCAAGAAAAAAGTAAACCCAATTAAAACAACCAACTTAAACATGACACTAGAAAGAAACAAAGCCTAATTCAACTTTAGTAAGAACATAAAATTAATGCTAAAACTAGACTATACAGTTCCACATAAAAAACACTCAATAAATCACTGTAATCAGCTTGTCACAATGTCACAAATACCAACTTTATAATGCATAAACAACTTAAAAAAGCCATGCAAAGAAGCAAGTTACGTGCTAAATTACAGTAAAACTAATGGTGAACTGAATCCCTGTAGCATAATGTTCTGGATTACAAGCAAAAGAATTAATTCCCCTGATAGTTCCCCAGTAGCAAGACAAAGTCCATGCCTAGTTTTGCAATACACGACTTTTCTTTTCTTCGATACCTGATTTTGAAAATCTCTTTCGAAGAACTTGCAGTACCTCTTCTGCCTTTACATCTTTGAGTGCCAGCAAAACCATGGCATGATACAGCAAATCTGCCATCTCTGAGGCAGAACGTGAACTATCCTCATTCTCCTCCAGCGTTCGACATAACTCATCTGCTTCTTCTCTGCAAGTAAAACACCGAACTTGTAAAGATCTAATCTTCATATCCTCTATATGTTCCCCAAATGTAATTAATTTTGGAATAAAAGAGAAGTCAACATATTGATGGCTCATGAACACAATGTTTTTGTCCACTACATAGTTCAAGCTTAGGAAACAAATGTATGGAGCAGCCGACTTGTTTAAATGTTTTAATAGCTCTTCTATCGTTTTTACCTCTCCTGTTCTTTACAGGAGAACAGGGAGGCATGAAGCATCAAAAATCAATTATTAACCATGTCTATATGACATTTAAAGTGTAGTACCGAATTTTTGAGCACAGCAAGTTGCCATCTAGTAACAATCGTTTAGTCCAAGAAGGTTTCCCATTTTCCGATGTTGCTAATTCTGCTTTCCTTTGGGAAATTGTAGACTCCAATGAGTACAATGTTGTCATTGCCAACTTATTTCCATCAACCTGTCAGAGAAGATCAAATTCTCTTATTCAAATACTACACAATTTGTCAGTATTTACTAAAAACTGAAGCTACAAACCTCCTGATCTTTTAGGACATCAGAAACTGATGTATAGTAGCAAGTTTCTGATCCTGTGTGGCAGGTAGGCCCATCAGGTTTTCCAAGGTATATTATCTGGGGAAGGGTCCATAATTAAATCAAATCCAATAATTGCAAACTAATGGCTTGTGTATTTCAACTACATGTCAAAAACTTACAGAGTCACGATCACAATCAAGAAAGATGTCCTGAACATTGATAAAATTCTGGGAAGTCTCCCCTTTTGTCCACAATGCTGACCTTGAACGGCTGTAGAATGTTGCCTTCCGTGAAGATATTGTTGTAGCTAGAGCATCCCTGTTTGCAAATCCTTGCATTAATATAGCTCCTGTGTCAACATTTTGAGCTATAGCCACGGCCAAACCTTTGTCATCCCACTTTACACAGTCCAGTAATGTCTCAACCTAAAATTTGATTGTTAGACATAATTTTTCCAGTTTTCAGGAAAGAATTTCAAACCCCAGCACAAAATAAAAAATAAATAGGAAGAAACAATGAGCGGAGGAGAAGAAAAATTTAGGTAAAGTAGGCAATAGAGTGTTCTTTTCCCTTCTTATAGAGTGTGTCACCAATGAAGGTGGTGCTATGCAACTGCATCATGGATGAAGAAATCATAAGATTCAACCTTAAGTTAACTTGCAAGAGCTGAAATATATTTTATATCATCTTAACAAATAACACCTGAGGTGCAAAGTCAAGGAAAAAGTTGAATAGGATTCACAGCTGGATCAGAGAGATGAAATCTGACTCCCACTAGACTTTGTGGAGTTTGGTTTACAATTGAGAGGGAGTTGGGGTAACAGTGTGACATATTAAAAAAGGGATTAAAGAATATAAAATTCTTATGGGAGACTCTCTAACTTATTGCTGCACCAACAAGTGGTTTGGTCAAGTAAGAGAGATAATGAGAGCATT
>CP135585.1:2318539-2342200 GCA_032401905.1 Swietenia macrophylla | reverse complement strand
TTTTTAATAAATTAATTTAAAATAATTTACTAATAAATATTTAAATAATATTAAATAATAATAATAATAAATATATTAAAATATTTTAACTTTCATTGCTTAAAGTATTTTTATAATACAATAATTATATTGTAATTACGTAAATATAAAAAAGAGATAATTACACTTTTTTACATAACTTATCCCAAAAAAAAAAAACAATTATTAAAAACTTCAAAGTAGCTATATAATTTGCATCAAGGGGGCAGTTCTTTACAATTTGGCTATCACATATTCTAGGAAATACACACAAAAATATTTATTTGGATAGCCTGTTATTTGTTGCAAATAGTTTTAGAATTTCCAATCACTTCATTGTATGCTTCGTTGCATATAGTATCTAATCTTGAGAAAATGACGATTTAGGCCATTAATTATAAGCTTCAGTTTTTTCGTTAGCTTGCAAACTACCTGTTGCATCTATATCAAAAAATTAATATGGTACGATAATCTTCTATTCTTCTTTTTCTTGAATGTTAACTCAAAATTTTACCTAAATAAAAGCAAGGTGATTTTTTTATATTCATTTTGTGAGTATTTCGCATGGTTTTCTTTAGTAATTGACATTAAGTTTGTTAATTTGAGTTTTTCCATTACATTCATTTTCATATCAAATTTTGTTCAATTATGTAGCATATATTTTGTTATAAAATGGTTTTCACTACCATAAGCAGCCTTCCTCGTACAATTGTGGGAAAAAAATTTCAAAAGATCGAAACTAAAATTATACAAGTTTTAAAATTTTTAAAACAAAAGAATAAATAATAAAGAAGATATACCCAATTTGTAAATTCAGAAAAGCAAACCATCTCCAGTCGTCTCTAAGTGTATCTACACACTAGTTTGTTAATGATATTTTTAATTTATGTGTTGAAAAACTTGAATAACAATGTAATACTATTATTATTAACTTCAACAAGCCTTGAATAATTTTTTTACAAATAGAAAAATATTTCTTGCTACTAAAAAGTAAGAAAACACAAGAGAAAATAATTTTTTTTTATTTTTCTTTCTTCTTTTCTTTTTCTTTTTCCTTTTTTGTTCCTTAAAATTGATAAGAAAAATTTTTCTCTACCTTGCATGAAGAAGTGGCCGAATTTTCCCTTCTTTCCTCTCTTAAAATCTCATTTTTTATTTGTACATATAACACATGTATCATATACATTAATGAATGAATGTATGACAACCATTCATTGGTGGATTCTAAAATCCATAAAATTAAATTAATAAAATAAAGTTTTGATTTTATCCTTTTACTTAACAATTAAGAAATAATTAATATTAAATATAAAATTAAAAAAATATGTGTCAAAATCTTTACCCGTGATTTCCATTATTATAAATAAATAATAATGAAATTTTGACACTTGTCCACTTTTCATGATGCCACTTGTCAAATAAATATTAATTAAATATTTTTAAATTATTTAATTTATAATTATTAGGAGTCAATATCTACATTCTTGATTTACATCATAATAGATAAATATAAGAAAGATTTTGACACTTTGCAATATCTCATGGTGCCATTTGTCAAATAAAAATATATTTAATTTTATCACTTGGCAATATCTCATAGTACCACTTGTCAAATAAGGATATATTTGATTTTAAATAATATTTATTAAGCATTAATAAATAAAGTAATTTATTTATCAATATATAAATCAAATAACATTTTTACCAGGCTCCTATATATCTGTAAATCATATTTACTGTATTAATAAATTATTAAAATATTTGTTGAGCTTACTGGTACTAGCATGTTATTGTCAAAAAAATTTATTTTTTACTTTAAAGAACAAAATTATTTTTCGATCAACTTATCGGTGCAATTTAATTTTTGTTAATACTAAATATCATTAACTGGCTTAATGATATTTATTTTGTCTATCATTATCTTATTGGTTAACGTGTGTGACCTTATAAGTTTATTGTGAACTGGGCATGAGTTAATATGAATTTTTTTGCATAATTTTGGTATAATTCATTGTAATTGAAGTTTCCAATGATCATGAATGATCTTTAATAAGATATCATGACCTCCAGAGCATAAAGAATATATTTTTAGATAAACTCATATAGTCGCACTTACATGTAGTAAAGTCCTTTTGTTATCGACTTCTAATTGAATGCAAGCCATAGTGTCGTCAGGCCCTTAACTCAATCATAGGATCAGAAACTTAATTATATATGGGATTCACACATCCATAAAACTCATTTTTGAAAATCACGTATTTTGACCAAAAATTTTATTCCCTCGTATAACAATCCTACCTAAAATCTCAAACTCAAATATTTAAACTAGTAAATTCTATATTGATCATTACTTATACTCATACAATAAAAGTACATTACCATCAAATTTCTTTCACTAGGAGTAGCTATATACACAAGTAA
The DNA here is from genome assembly GCA_032401905.1 of Swietenia macrophylla. Classification (NCBI taxonomy): domain Eukaryota; kingdom Viridiplantae; phylum Streptophyta; class Magnoliopsida; order Sapindales; family Meliaceae; genus Swietenia; species Swietenia macrophylla. Next base: position 2,339,761 of record CP135585.1, on the reverse strand, counting down.
ACGATATGCCTCAATATAGAGGGCAGCTATGATATATTGGGTCAATGGACTAATGATACATTAGCATGGTTATGTGACAAATTATTGACTGTGGATAATTATCCATATAATTCATCATGTTTAGTAACACATTCTCTAACATATTGTCCATATTTATGCTTTTGTAATATAAAACTTGTCACCCAACTATTAGCATCATATACTAATCGGTGGTATCAACAAAAGTTGCCAATTAAGTAATGTCATTATCCTTAATGACATCATCTCAATTGAAAATAAATTTGGATATTTTTAAATTAGAAAATCTATACTCATGTCTACAACCTTTTGTAAATAGAGTCTCAATATATAATGCATCATAGAATCTTATTCTGTATATAATATAAAGTAAAAAAATAATAATTGAACAAATGCAAAATGAAATAATTATTATTTTGTTAATTGTAAATATTTTTACAACTAAAAACAAAAATATATATACAAAGAAATAATATCCCCAAACGTAATAACGTGATTGATTTTAGGGCATCTCTCCAACATATTTTTTCTATTATCGTAAATTTCTCTCGAGTACACTTGTGTTGATGATTCTTGCCTATGTATAATATATTTGGTCCAATGCTAAATTATTATCTAATTTATGATTATTGTGAAACTCTTATACATGTTAGAGAAGTAGTTATTTTGTTTATAGTTATACAATTTTTATTTATAAACTTGTTTTCTTTGGTTGTTAATTAATACATTTAGAAGAATTCTAGTCAAATCCTAAAACGGTTTTTTTAAATTAATTTCTTATCTCTATTTACTTTATGATTTATGCTCATTCTGCTGCACTATAATTTATTTATATTATAATTTTCTTTTGAGTTATAAGTTTATTAAAATCTAGTTAGCAATTTATATAAAACACATAATATACACTAGCAATGATATAACAAAAAATCTAAAATATTTTGCAATCAATTTTTCTTATTTGAGTTTGACTTATGATTTTTGTACATTTTTTAATTAGAATGAAAAACAGTTTTGTAAATTCTTCTTTGTATCTGATGTCTAATGTATTTGTTCTCAAATATGAAAAGAAAGAGAGATTGTATTATGTTTGTTTTTTATCTGTATAGAAATGTAATTGATGCCTTATCTATAACGATATTTTTATGCCTAATAGTGTTGATCCAAAAGCACAATAAAAGAAAAATGATTTGTAATTAGACGTGTGTTAGGTATGAAACTTACTTATATTACTTTGATCGCATAATAAACAATGATAAGATAGAATACATTAATCAACTAATAGTTGATAGATGAACGCTTAGTTTATTATGCAAATTACTTTGATTAAATGAAGATGTTGAACCACATAGATGAGTCATAGTTGAAAAGCAAATTTGTATGTTTTTTACACATTCTCACCCATCATATGAAGAATCACACAAATACTATAGATTTAGCTCATCAGGAGAAATTATTTGTAAATATTTCAACTCTATGTTAAACAAAGTACTACAATTAGAAGATTGTCTACTAAAGATGCCAAACTTATTCTAGAAAATTGAATAGATGGAAGATGGAAGTATTTCTAAGTAATTTTTTAAATTCATGTTTTACATTAGCTTTATTTTTAATAGCTTTGAAATGAACAATAGTTATTTTAAAAAAATATATATGTATAATTACATAGGGACATTAAATATAACTTATATTAAAGTGTGTGTGTGCTAAAACAAGATAAGCTAAAATATCGAATAAAAAAGGGCAAGGTTACTACAAATATTTTAGTATATATTCACGATATATGAAATTTATTTTTATAAGACTTGGATGGGAGGGCTTGTTAGAAACATACCTTATAACTAATTATGTCATAAAGTTCAGAGGAATCAATCATTTTATATATATTTTTTGTATTTAATTGTAAAATTATTTATAATTAATATAATGACAATTTTATCATTTTACATATGTACAATTGTTATTCTTTAATTTATATGTAAAATGAGATCCCATAATATATTATGTGTCATAATTATATCTACAAAAGGTTAAAAATATGAGAACATAATTTCTAATTAAAATACATCTTAATCTGTTCACAATTAAGGCAATGTTATTAAGGATAATGATATTGCATAACTGATATTTTTTGTTATTGTCAATAATTAGTATATAATACTAATAGTTGGATGATAAGTCTCATGTCACAAGAGTATGAACATGGGTAATACATTAAACAATGTATTACTGAACATGACCAAACATGATGAATTACATGGGTAATTATCCATTGTCAATGATTCATCACACAGCCATACTAGTATACTACTAATCTTTTGACCTAAGATATTATGATTGTCATCCATACTAAGGTACATCATTTACTTATGTATATCATACTAAACTAGCCATGTCTGATGAAAAAAGCTTGATGACAATATTTTCTTATTGTATGAGGACGGATGATAATCAATATAGAATCTATTGCCTCAAATAATTGAGCTTGAGATCTTATATGAGACTGTAATACATGGAAATAAAATCTCTAACAAGAGTACGTGATTTCATAAATAAATTTTGTAAATACACAAATTTCGCATATGATTGAGTTAAGGGTTTAACAACACTATAGCCTACACTTGATCGGAAGTTGATAATAGAAGAACTTTACTACATATAAGTACGACCATAATATATTCATTTGAAATTATATTCTTTGTGTCTAAGTGTTACAATATCTTACTAGAGGTCACTCGTGCTTATTAAGAATTTCAATTGTAATGAATTATACCGAAGTGATGTAAATGAGTATATTTCAACCCATGTCCAATTCACGATGAACCTAAAGGAGTTACACACAATAATTAATAAGATATTGATGAATAAAATATATCATTAAATTAGTTAATAATTTTTTAAATTAATAAAAATTAAATTAGATTCAATATCTTTGATAGGATAGCTATTATATTATTTTGAATAAATTTTTTAAATAATGCAAATTAGCACTCACAATGTTAAAAAAAATTTCATGAATTTTTAATATACCACAAGTACATTTTGGCAGATTAAAAAGAAGATAATTAGCACTATACTTTATGTAAATTAATTAATATATAAATTATTAATTAATTAATTAAATTCTTGTTTGACAAGTGAATAAATATAATTTAATCTTTTTTTAACACATAGATGGCTTAGATTATGCCAAGTGGCAAAATTTTCATCAAACTAATATGTAACATATGGATAGTGAAGATTAACACACATTTCACACACATGAAGGGTTGAGATTTATTCATCTTTATCATATGATGATTCATCTATGCAGTTAAATTATATATTGTTAATATTAAACCATATGTATGCCAATAATTCAAGTAATTAATTGGCTTGATTTAATAAAATAAAAATAATTTTATTTTGACAAAATAAAGAGTGGAAAATACATTTAAGAAGAAAAAAGAAGCCAATTTTTTTATCTTTACTAAAGTGTTGGAAAGAAAGAAAGGAAAATAGGAAAACGAAAGAAAATTTTCTAGTAAATTTTCTTTCCAACCAAACACAATTAGAATACTAGATTGACATGCTCACATCATACATAAAATCAAAATTTGTCTCCATTGAAACCTTTTCACAAACCCATGGTATGCCAATTGACCATACGTTATATATATACACAAATTGGTAATTTTGGATGAGTTTTAAACACTTACTTGATAAGGTGTGATGAAGATTTCTTCAATTGTGTGAAAAACTCATAATTTACACCACCAAAGTACCTTGGAGAAGTCTTGCCCGCATATGAGGGAGGAGCTTGGGTTTTTGACAAAAATTATGCACAATTGGTAAAGTTAAGCCATATATATATGTAAATATATTAATGGTTTTTCATATTTGTCTCTACTTTTATTTAAAAGGTGAATATGTATCATGGATAAAATAGACATTATCTTATAATTTTTATTGCATACATTTAAATTTAAGTACTTAAATGCAAGGTATTTAACTAACTTTTAACTAAATATAATTAAGCATATATATATATATATAGATATAGATATACACAAGCTAATATGTAATTATTTCGTAATTGTACATTTATATTTGGGTCCTTAAATAATTAATATTATCAATTTGATAATATAATTTATAATAAATTATATTTTAAAGTAAATTCAAGAAAAATTCTTTAAATACTTTAAAATTTTTATAAATATATATAATATTTATATATATTTATTTCAACTTAAATATCATCTTAAGAGTGCTAACCTTGTTATCGATAATATTTGATCTTCCAAATGTTTTTCATCGCCTTTAATTATTAGTGTAATCATGTAGATACATTGTGAAATAATTGTAAACCTATTACGAACTTTTCAAGTTTATTGAACTATTCGATAGTTCAACGACTATCGTTAACATATAATAATGTGCTATAACTCCTAATACACAACGAAGTTATATTTTTTCAATGTTTATTTTAATTGTATTTACTGTGTGGATAAAGTTTTTCTGTCACCTAACTCCAATCGATTAAGGATCCATAATATGTTAAAACTCTATACCGATATAAATACGAATCATCAATTAATATACGATGAACTCACCATCACTAATTTTTTCGTATGATATTTAATTACTTTAACTAGAGATTTACTTTTTCAGTCATTTATCAATGTTCGTTTGGGAACTCGAATTTGATTCTAGCCAGCAATAACTCCAGTCCTATACATTAAGCTTACAGATCTCGTCTTGACAATCACACATTTATAAATATAAACAATATGTGACCAAATCAACTTTATCATACAAGATGTAATTAGTCTCATACTTATATATCATGTGAACCACGTGCATTTATATTAAATTTAACAGTAATATCTTAGACCAAAGAACAACGTCACACACTAGTACAATTACACAATAAACCATTGATTATATGCAATATCACGTGATTTATCGTTGGGTAGTTATATTTAAAAAAATAATTTTTTAACTATTTAATTTATACTAATGTCCTAATAACATGACCATTATATTAACCATACAAATATCATCTTATAATATTTATTAGAGTCATACAATATACTTACAATGCAATATCGCTATCCAATTAATATCACTTTTGTACGGAATGGTTTTGATAATATCATCTAACTATTAAATGAATTATCTGAATAATTCATAATTGTATTGACTAAATAAAGAAAATAACATACATTTATGATAAAGAATTCTTCATTTTATTAATAAATAATATATGTACAAAACAAAATATATCCCTGAAACTGATAACACAAATGACTTTTAGAGCATATCCTGACATAGAATTAGTTTCTAAAACCATATACAAACTCTAAAGAGAGTTGTCTTTCTAACAGTAATATCATAATTATCATCAACTTCTTAGTGTGTGGATATGCCTAGAAATAAGTTGGAGACGATGAACTATTCTGAATATTAAAAAATTCGGTATAATTTTGTTTCCTAACCTTTGTTCTTACCATTTAAATTTGTTTAAAATTTTAAAGTTTAAATTTATAATAGATTTGAAAATGTTATATATGTGTTTGCTTTAATTGTTTATTGTTTGAAAGTAATTGTACGAGCTTTAAAGTTATTATTATAAATAGATTATATTATGACCAGGCATGGGCAATTTGGATTTGGAACTATTTTAATCCAAAATTCAAAAAGATACAAAATTTGGACCAATCCGATCCAATCTTAACCGGTAATTGTCAATTTAAATTAGCTTGGTTTACTGATTTGGATTTAAATCTAAAATATTAAGATAATTACAATACTTAATTCAATTGAAAAAGCATAAAATAACTAATTTAAAAAAATAAATTTAATAATATCCATTAAAAAAAAATTTATTGTCTTTCTATCATTTTATTACGTTTTTGTTTGTAACAAACTAATCATCTAATTTAATTTATAGAATTCATAACTTTCTTTTATTATCATCTAACAAGTAATTTATAAAATTATAATGATTTGCTTTTCCTTGATCACCAAAAAAATGTGAAATATGCATATGTATGTATTACATTATATATAAAAATTTAAACAAGTAATCTCATTAAAGTACTAAAATATATTAAAAAATAGTGTAATGTCAATTATTATTTTATATTAATAGAAATCAACACAATTAGATTTCATAGTCAAAAATATTAACTTTTTGTAAATTCTTTAGGTTTATAAAATAAATTAAATGACTGATATAATAAAACTACAGAATTTATTTTTATAGATTAGATGGATAAATTATTTATTAATATATTTTTTATAAAATAAAAAGTTAATATAAATTATTTTTTAACCTTACTATTTTTATTAAAAAAATATTTCAAATATAATTTTTTTTAAAAAATATATTTTTTTAATTTAATTTGGTGAATTTAGATCAAGTCTGACCAAAAATTGAACCAATAATTATCAATTTTTTTTTAAATGAATCAAAATCATTGGTTGGTTTAATTTTGCCCACCCTTAATCATGATTTTATTTTATTACATTGCAAATTAAGAGGCTTGTATGAAATTTTGAATTTATGTCAACTTGTTATGGTATTTTTATAAAAATGTTAATAATACATTATTTTTAGTTTTTAAATTCAATTTTGTAATTATAAATACATTACAACAATTTAATCCCTTTTTTTTTTAGGGCATTAATGAAAGAAGAACCAATCAATCTATTCAATCTAATAAAAGACAAAAAAGTAAGCCAACATGAACTTAAAAAAAAGAATAAGCATTGTCAAACATACTAGATAAAATAGTAGCAAAAAAAGGACTATTGACAATAGTACTTTCAAACTTGACACGTTTTTGTAGGCCAAAAAAAGGCATTGATAAAAATGCTTTCCGGTTATAGTTTAAAGGTTTTCCTTTATATTGACTTGAAAATGAAAAAATGGAAGAAATTATATGACATAATAATTGATATCTTGAATACTAACAATTTTGGATAGAATTATGTGAACAAAATGTATAGAGATTAATAGTGAAGAATTTTGGCAATTGTATGTACAAATTAGTATCTATGATTTTTTTTTTTTTCTTCAAACAGTTGACTTTTTCATATATAGTTTGACTAATTTATCTATATTTTCACTTGATTTTTATATTACAATCTCAAGAGGATGGAATAAAATTGTAAAAATAAGTCATGCCCACTGTGTAAGAGGCTAACCAACATATACGGAAAAGGTCGTGTAATTGGACAAGAGAAGAAACTCCCAACTGATATGGTTAACGAAATAAACTATACATAAATGCATGTTGGCAATGAGGATGATATTGAAGTTAACGAAGGTATTAATTGTCCCCATGAATTCTTTAATATCCTACACGATTCAATTTACCAACATTAGATAGAAAAAGATCAAGACCCTAAGATAGTAGTACATTTGAATGTATCAAATAAGTTGCTTTCATATTTAAAATTTAAGTAGATCAAATTTTTATATTTATAATAATGGATTATATATTTTATATTCATTAAAAAAAAATTAGTGTAATAATTTAATTTTATTAACAGAATAAACATAAACATAATTTCTAAGTAAGTGTACATGTATGTGTATATTATACAAATACATATACATATATTTATATATATATATATATATATATATTATATTTTAAATATTAATACAATACAATACGTATGGTATTGCAATAAACATAACATAAAATTTCATTTCATCCATTAGAGTATAGTATAGTCTAATATAATACAATTTAATACATATTTGATCAAATGTGTTCTAAACTTGTAATTATTGTTAATACACCGTATTTGAAAAAACAAATCAAGTGGGCGAGGCCACTGAAACTACATTACGAGTGCCTAATGTAGTTACTTGTGCAAATTGTAAGGAATATAAGAGTACTTTAGGTATTAATCTAATGATTTATTTGTGCAATTAACCAGAATAATTATTTCAAACGTTGGGGTTTTGAAGGGCTGAATTCGGGCAACAATTTTTGAAGACAATGTCTGAAGTAGAGGAATTGAAAATAAGAAAAGAAGGGGACGAAGGAGAAGAACTGAAGCCATGGGAACAGCACTCGAGAGTCATAAGCATACCTAGATTCGATTACAATGCACCTTCTTCTCTTCTTCAACGCTCTCAGTCTGGCTTTCTCGTCACCTGCACTATCAGTACTATTCAATTTTCACTTTCTTTTTGTTCTTCTTTTTATGTTTCAATTATTTTTCGTTAAGCATTTCTTTATTCATTTGGAATTCGGCTTTCAGAGAGGGAGAAAAGTGCTACAAAAGAAGCCATCTCTATTCTTCACAAGGTCTTTTTTTTTTTTCTTTTTTTACTTTAATCTAATTGTTTTTAGACATTATTTTTGTTTATTTTCTTGCTATCTGTGAGGATTTTATCTGTTTTAGAACATGTAAAGTTGTTTGACGAATTTTGCTTGAGAACATGGTTTTAATTGCTAGAACTGGATGTCAAAGCTTATAGCTTTTGAATTTGGGTTTTTTTTTTTTTTGTGTGTGTGTGTGTGTTGCTGCAAATCCCTGAGTGGGAACTGTCCCTATTCTTCATATTTCTATAGAATAGATGCGTTTCTGCCTGACGTATTTTCTATTATGGTTATGCCAAATATACCGTACTAGACTTGCATTACTGCAGAAGAATATGTTTCAACTATCAATCACTGAAAAAGTTGGCCTTTGCTACCACTCATTCATCTAACTTGAATTTCAAAATTCTTAATTTTATTTGAAAAGATATTTGCATTGACTTATTAAAAAAATAGATTGGGTAATAGGGAGATTAGTAGAATTAGATTTGAACTTTGTGGAATTATATCCGAACTTTGTGCTTGTGAACTTTCCACTCAGTTATAGCTTGATTGACATGAAGATATTCTCAATATAAGAAGGCTATACTAATTTTCATGGTCCTGTGAAATTAACACAGTATGTTGGACCTTGCAACATTGAGAACTCTGGAAGTTTGGAAAGCTCTTATGCCAGCGGAGATTCCAAGAGAAGGAAAATATGCATGGATATGATGGATGGTAAACATGCTGATGGTGTGGAAATAAACAGCACTGAAGAGGAGTCAGGTAGTGTCTTTCTGTATGCGAAGACTAAAATATTCAATTTTATTAAGATATTTTTTGAGTCACTGGATTCCGAGCTTTCAGTGATAGAACTTATATTTCCTGATTGTAGGTGAACTTCCAAGAGATGAGAGTCTCTCAGGTGCAAAGACAGATATGAATACAGAAAGAGATTTTGCCATGTCTCTAGTTAAGCTAACAAGAAATGGTTTGCTTCTGCTTACCTTCCCAAGAGAAAATTCGCCCAACACTATTAACATTGTATCAAACATCTTACAATCTTTGGACTCAGGGAGTCTGAAGTCACCAGAGTAAGTTGTTTACATGTCAGATGTTAACATCTCTTCGCTCTTCAGCTGCCTGTATTGTGTTTCTTGATACTGTTTCTGCTTATATTATTGTTCTAACTAATATCAAGTTATTCCTTCCCGTGATATAATTTTATTATGTGCCCAGATGTCTTGAGGGGGCAATCCTTTATGGTTTGCTCGTCCATATTTGAACTGAAGTTTCTTTACCCTCTGTAATTGCTTTTTATTATTAAAACTTTGTACTATGTTTGCAATATGTTGGCAACAATGTTAATTATATATTTCGTGAAGTATGTGAAGGGCCTTCATCTTCTTAAAATTTGACACAACATTTCACTATGACCATGCTATCAAGTTTTCTATACATGATTTGGTCTGATAATCCTGTTGCTGTATTATGTTTTAGTTCTATGACTGTGAAAGTGAAGCATAAGATATTGGCTAACAGCTCAGGGCTTCGTTGTATAATTCTCATATGTTGACTCTCAAAATAGATTTAACTTTAGTGTTTGATCTGGCTGGTCAAGGGTTTATATTATTTTCTTTTTGCCCTTAAACAAAAGGAATGTCATTAAGCTACTTATGCTTGTCCTATCACAGTTGGATGTGATTATGAATTGTCTCTTTTGTTAAAGCATGGAGTGCAAATAACATCCATACATTATTATGAAGTCTTATCCAAATTCTATTTGAAGCATCCTCTAAAGGTTTTTCTTTTTTTTTTTTCCTCCCCTTAGTTCAAGTAACGACTAGATATTAGATCATTAAAAACCGATACTCATAAATGCCATAACCATTTTTCGTTCGCGAGTTTTATACAAAAGAGTATTGTTGAACCCTACAACCTTTGTAGTCAGAAGACTTGTGGGATATTTAATGTCAGGTAGGTGGCCCCAAGGAGCTTTGAACCCCTTGACTTCTTGGTTGAATCTGAGGGTCTTTTACCACTCATCCAAAGTGGGTATTCATATTTAACTTTGTGCATTTAATCAATTTTGTCGTCTGTATAAACTATTTTTAACATACTATGGAACTTTGGGTCTGGTTGATGTCAATTTAACTCATCCTTTCTCTGTTTGGTTTGATGCGGATAGCATTCTTACCCATTTAGTTTAAATACCAAGGAAACACAGATATATTTGTATTGGTTTGTGTACTGGACTTCAAGGTATCTATATTCTCTTTGATAACTTGAACTTTTGGTGAAATGGCATTTCTTTGGTGCAGATGGTGTCATCGCATTTTCCCTATCCAAGCTACTTGTAGTTTAAATGAGAAAGAACTACAAGCAACTGTATCAAAGCTTGTTTTCCAATTTGTGAATGACAAACAAAATAACCTTTCAAGGCCTGTCAAGGTATGTTGTATTTACTTCATAGTGAAGTAGTCATGGCTGAGTTACATCCAAATAAGATATTAGGAAAACATGGAAACAATCAGCATTTGAAGATTTCGAGGAACTGTCAACCTGTCTTTCAATACATTTGATGCATGTTTAGAGTCTCAACTTACTGTTTTTGTTGGATCGTTATGGGAAAAATGTTACATTGCTTTCTTTATTCTCAATAATGGAATTGACAATGCATTGATATGAATTGTAGCTTTTATTAATCAGCCTTATGAGTACATGATATGTAACAACTACACCTTGTTGTTTGGTGTGTGTGACTACTTAATTAACCTTACCTGACATGGCAGTTTGCAGTGGCATATAATAGAAGAGGATTTGAAGAGAAACAGAAGAAGATTCCAAAAGATAACTTGAAGGATTCTGATCAATCTGCTTTATTGGACCGCAATAAATGCTTCAGTATAGTCACTGCTGCAGTTAAAGCCGTTGTATCAGATTCAGCAGTGGATCTCAAATCTCCAGAGGTAGAGAGGCCTTTACTAGTTCCTACATGTTCACAGCATTTCTTACAATTTGCCTGTCATTGCTGCTCATTCTGACTATTATATGGCCAATGTTACAGCTTTCTGTATTTGTTGAGTTGCTACCTGTTTCTGGGATACCGAATGAGTCATTACTAGTTGCTGTTTCTGCACTTCCACGGTACCTTGTTAGTACAAAACCACGACTCTGCATTAGGGCACTGGCTGCTGATACAAATGCAAAAAATGGTTAGGAGTTGGAGTGGTCTGATATTGTGGGAACATTGTACTTGAGTAAGAATCATGGATTGACTATGGGAACCCACGATCTCAGGTGTATAATTGGACCATCACTCCGTACAAAAATGCTGGTCTCAACAGATGGTATCTGGATGGGAGCAGGATTGCTTGTTTTTGATTCCTCAACCTGATATTTTGCTGGAGACCTATTGGGCGATACGATCTTTGCAAGTTAGCTATGAAATTGCCTACGAACTGGAATTGGATGGACTTGTGAGGCTTTCACGGTACATACTAGGTTAAGTCCTCTAAATTGCTTTATTTATGTTGCTTTTCCCCCACTGTTTACTACAATCTTGTCCAGAAAAATAAATAAATAAGTACTTGCAATGCGTCTCGTTAGATGAAAATGCCTCTAAATTTCAATCACAGAATTTTTAGAAGTTCCTTAGTGTTGTTGAAGTTTTTAGTCAATTGGCCGTTGTTTCATAATTGTCGTGAAGAGAAATTATTAACAGGTTAGAAAAAGTAACAACAAATTTCCATACTGTCTTACATTGTAATTCTTATGATACTAAGGACAGAGTAATGCTAGACATTCTAAAAATATATACATAAAATGATGTGGCATTCATTGTTTTGGATGGCTAGGTTTTGTAATTTAAAATTGTATAGATGGCTTCACCTCAATAGACAACATGCATGTCTAAACTTTAAGCCGTGATTCTTACATTCTCTCTTCATTTTCTGTTACAATTTTGTTTGCAAAAAAAAAAAAAAATTACTAATCAAATGAGTTTCTACCAACGGAAAATTTCTTTTATAATTTGTATTTGAAAGTTAAAAGAAGAGGAAACAAAGATTTATGGAAGTTGTGCCACTCTTTGAATCTCTATCTTTCAATAAATCAGCGTCCTTCGCTAATCAAATAGTATAAAATTTAAAATCCTTTGTATGTATTCAAGTTTGAACAAATAAAAAATTACGGTAAATATAAAAATTGTACAAACTGTTAATAAAATTAAGTAAGTTTAACTCAAAAAATAATTAATAATCTCCACTTTATGGTGTTGATTATGAATCTTCAACATTAAAAACTTCTATTCAATAAATAAAATTTTAAATTTCTATTTAAACATGACTTCGTATATTGCTATGTTAGAATAGAGTAGACTAGAAAAGAAAATTTGTCTTAACTTGATCTTTCTCTTTATAGTAAAAAGAAAATTTGTCTTAACATATTAATTATAATAAAATTATATTAAAATATTTTATTTAAATTAAATTATTCAAATAAAAATAATTTAATCCAATCCAATACAACTTTGGGCTGAAAATTTTAAATTTAACCTAAACCAATAATATAAATATATCAAATTTAATTTAAATCGATGTGATTTAATTTGGGCTGAATTTAGATTATTTTGAGTTGTATTTGAATCATGGGATAAGAATTTTTTTGCCACCTCTAGAATTCTAACGCTGTTTAAAAAAATTAAAAATAGTTAATAAAAAAAATGTTAGAAGTGAGAAACAATATATTTACATATATATATAGCAAAACATTCAACTTATAGAATAACAACATGTGTCCAATGTTAATATAATTTATTTTGTATATATTAGTTCAATTTGGGACTTTTTGCTTGTTTACTAAACAAACTAAAAAAGTTAAATTTGAACAAAAACACCCTCTCTTCCATAAAATTTAACCAATATTATTTCTTTATTTTGAATGATCTCTAAAAATTTAAAATTAATGAATAATAATAAAATATTTCGAAATTTTGCATATTTATACTCCTAGGGTTATATTATTTGGGTATTAATAGTAAGAAAACAAACTATTTTATAATTATTTATTAATTACAAAATTGAAAGAGTTTTACGCAAAATTTTTTATTTTAATCACTCAAACGGTGACGGAAAGTCACTTCCAAGGTGAGCCAAAGTTGAGTTTGAAAAATTTCGAGTAGTCTCAAATTTTAAAATATTTAACAGACCTTTAAATTTTTGGAATTAATGAATAATTGTTAGATTATTTAAAATTATACATATTGGTCCTCAATAAAAAGTAAAACTATTATATCAATACACAAGACTTTAAAATAATTTATTTTTATTTGAGAATTGTATAAGTATAAGAATTCATACAGAATTTTTACTTTTCAATTACCTAAATAAGTGATTGAAAAGCACTTTCCATTACTTATAATAGTGACTGAAAGTGTGACTCTCAATTATTCAAAATGGTGATTAAAAATCAACCTTAATTATTTATAATCGTCCATCACCAATAATAGTGACTAAAAGTGTGACTTTCAATTACTCCTAATGGTGATCAAAAATCAACTTGAATCACTTATTACGGGTGACCAAAAGCCACTTTTAATCACACATTTATTGAATTAAGGGTCTTTTATCTAAACATAGTAAATTTAGCTTATTTGGTGAACCAGTTATGAAGTTGATTAATTTGATAAAATGAAAAAATAAAAATAGCTATTTTAGTAAATTTTCTTTTAAAATTTAAATTTTAATATGTTTTGTATTTTTTAGAGGTATAATAGTCAAATCATTGATTTTGAAAATAGTATTTTAACATAATCTAACAATGAGGATCAGTGTGAGATTTTTTTACAAATCATGGCCTTGTTTTGTTCTTTTGCAAAATTTTGGGGACCTGATGTTAATTTTTCAATTTCGGTCTTTCTTCTTGGCAAAGAAAAATAAAAGGATTAAAACATTACACAACCTATATATATACAGGTCTCTTGACTTAAAATGTGAAGTATGAAATGAAAATTTTAAAATGATTAGTACAAAATATGGAAAAAAAATATAAAAAAATTTAAAACATAAAACATAAAATTTGAATCAATTAACATAAAATTTAAAATATACAACATAAAAAATTTTAAAAATATAACATAAAAGGTATATTTTGAACAATCACGTAACCACAAATGCTTTTTTGTACTATGATTAACCTATTTTAAAAGATTTTTATCAATAAATTTTTAATATTTTTAAGGATAATTTTGAAAATAAAATTAAATATTGTTGATAAAAAAATGTATTCTTATAAAAATAATGAATTTTTTTTCTCAAATTGAATATTTTACTTCAAAAAAATTTGATAGGGATACAATAATAAAATAAAATCATAATTACGACAAATTTTTAAACTAATATAAAAAGATTAAAAAAAATCCAACATAGAATCAAAGTGTTAAAAAAAAATCAAATCAACCAATTATTATTAGATTTAAGATGAAAGATAAACATGAATGTGTAAAAACAAATGTTAATAAATTTTAATCTACTTGAAGAGTTTGTAGAGAAATAAAGAGCTATTGAAACAATTGAAAATTATGCAAATATGAATTTTTTTAATTATTTTCTTCAACAATCACCTGGTATCTAAGCAAATAATTAACACAATAGATTAAATATAGATTGAATAGATTGTATTAATTATATGTACTATTACACGTTAGCTATTAGTATGGTAAAAAAAATTTATTAATTAAAATATAGATTTTATTGATATAATTTGTTATTGTGTAATAACATTTGTATTTATGAGTTTTCAAATTATTATAATGAAGAATATAAGTTATTTATTTACATTAAATAGGTCTCTATTTTTTACTTAAATGACTAAACTATACTTATAATATTAATTTTGACTATCAAAATATAAAAGTATATAACTTAGTAATAATATTTAAAAATAATAATTTATCTTAAGAGAACTTACTTCATGGATTTATTTGATTTAAATAACTAAAAGTGTATTTCTGTATAGACACTAAAAAAAATACACATGGATCTAAATATTTTTAACTCATCAAATAGACGGTGACTTATTTAAAAATATTTTACGGACTTAAATTTTCAAATACTCAAGAAATTTTGGAATATAGCCTCATGAATATCAAATTTCTAGTTGTGGGTGAATAATGAAAACAAAATTTCATCTATTTTGGTCAAAACAAAATATTTGTTTGTAAAAGTTTTAAATTTTATTTTGATAGACTAAGTTCTCATTTCATATTGAGCTATGATAATTTTTAAACTATAATAATTACAAAAAAGTTGAGCTAAATTTATACATCGTACTTTTTAAGAGCTTTTGTCATTGCACGGTTATTTTTTTTATATTTAAATAGAAATTTTAACATATACCTGTTCTGAAATTTATGATAATTTTATTTTTTATCAAGTTTTATATAAATAAATAAATACACACACACACACACACACTTAACTTCCTCTACATTACTTTAAACATAAGTTGACAAACTAAAATATAAATATATTATTAATTTATTTATTATTTATAAATGAAACCTTAATTTATTCATTTTACTCAATTTTTAAAGTTTGCAAGACATATTTTCTAAAACAAACAAGATAACATTTTATTTAAAAAATTTTAATCACACACACATATATATTAGTTTTTTAACAAATTAATTTAAAATTATTATTACTTTATATAAGATTTATAATCTATATTAAAAATAATAACTTTATTATATAAATGTGAAATGGTGTTAATCAATAATAATAATAATAATAACAACAACTACTACTATTACTACTATTATACTGAAATGGTTAGAATATTTTTATACCACAATAATTATATTATAAATTATAAATTTTATTATTGATTATTTTTACATAATATAATAATATATTAATGATATTAGTTGTAATTTAATTAAAATTTTATATTATTAGAAATTTAGAATATAAATTAGTATATACTACAAATAAACTTAAAAATTAAATAAGAATGAGTAAATTAAAATTTTATTGACAAAGAATAAGTAAATCAAAAATATCTTTATTTCTAGTTAATATATTTTTTGTCAAAGCAATAAAGAAAAGAGGTAATTGTATCTTTTCATAAAATTTATCTAAAAATAAAATTGTCACATACTTTAAAAAAGAAATCCAATAATACCCTATTTAAAAATATGAGTTTTGATATAGAATTTTATAGTATATCTACCTTGAATTTTGTATTACTATCATTTTATAGTAAGTTTTTTAAAACAATATACTTACCTCTCTTTTACCATTGCATTAACTATAAGTTAATTGACTTAAAAATAAATATACCCCCTACTTTGTTATTTTTTATTAGCAAATTTTTAATTTGCTTATCTTTATTTAATTTTTTATTTTTAATTTATTTATATTAGGTAGTAATTAATATTTCAAATTTATATCATTAGTATATTAATATATTATTAAATTATTTAAAATAATAATTTATATTAAAATTTTATAATTGTTGTGATACAAAAATAATCTAGATATAAGAACTAAAATGTTATAATCATTTTATTAAATAAAATAATTTTTAATATTTATATAAAAAATTATTTTTTAATATAAATTATGTCACACCTCGACTTAGAGGTCGCCACATAACAATTGTTGCGTACCTTCAATTTACACCCTACTAATTTAAAATGCCCCATGAGAGTCTACAAAGCTCTTAAATATCATACACTCTATTTTAACTATAAAGCATACAAATGTGTGTGTGTGTGTGTGTGTGTGTGTGTAAATGTATTCATTTAAATTTAAAATATTAATTAGACTCAAAATTAAAAATATAACATAAATACTTATATAATCTCAAAATTTTAAATTTAAATAGCATTCAAAATACATCATAAAATATTTTGCCAGTAAACTCCAAAAATATAAGATAAGTCAAGGAATCTATACTTAAAATAATGCAAAATGAATTATGCCCACAAGTACAAAATCTATGTGCACTTCTCAATTTTGAAACTAAAGAGTGAGGGGGGGTAAATACATAATATTCAATGTGTAAATTATTATGCAAAATAAACTTCAAATAATTGATATTAAGATATTAAAATGTAAATAAAGAAAACTAAATATTATTTTAAAACACACTTTGAATTAAATCTTAGGCTTATGTTTTTCACTTATAAATGAACAAATTGGTCTCCTTTCTTAACTATCACCCTAGCAATGGGTAGACACTCAAGATCATCAGCGAGCACATTCATCGATTTACTTGTAATTGATTAAACATTGAAGTCCAAGAAAAGAATATTGTTTACTCATTGGTGTTGGCCTGAGCAGTCATATGGCGATAAACATGATTGTCTTCACGTTACCTCTCACTAATGAGTTTGAACAATAAATTCTCCCTCGATCACCTTAATGACCTCTACTTAAACCCATCCATTGGCTACTTAACATGATCACCTATGCGACCCCTTCACAGGTCCATCCATGGATTACTTTCTGTAGTATTATAGCAATACGAATACCAAAATCATTGGTCAAATCACCTATAAATCAATACATTGATTAAATTATTTCGTAATATATATAAGCCTTAAGGTTCATTTACAAAACCAAGCAAATCAAATATACCACATCAAATATATAATCAAACAATTGTTTAAACAAATATTTATTTCAAAAATAGTTTCTAAAAGATTTAAAGTAATATAACAATTTATTTATTGTTTAAGGAATGGTGTATACTCCCTTATTGGTCTTCACTCATGCTTATGTCTCTTTTCGAGGTATCGATGTCTAAAGAATACATGTGTTTCTATTAAATATCCAACTCCAATCAATTACTTATTTATTCAACATATAATATGCATGCATGATAAATATTAATCTCTAAATAGACATATATATTTATTAGGATATGCTTTAAAAGTAATTTGTGTTGTCAAGTTCAGGATATTTTATCTTGTGTATGTATATTATTTATTAATAAAAAAGAGTTCTTTATTCACAAATATAAATTATTTTTTTATTTAACCATGCATACAAATAAAATATATTTAAGAATTATATGAATAATTTATTTAATCATTAAATGAGATTATTAAAGTTGTTCCCTACAAAAAGTGATATTAAACGGGCAACGATATTATATAATAGATGTGCTGAATATTTTTGATAAATATTATAAGATAATATTAGTATAATAATATGAAAGTCATACTATTAGGACATTAGTATGAACTAAAAAGTTAAAAAACTATTTTTTTGAACATAACTACATAACAATAAATTATATAATAATACATATAGTCAATAATTTATCGTATAATTATACTAATGCGCGATATTATCTTTTGATCTGAGATATCATCGACGAATTTGGTGTAAATATACATAGCTCATATAGTGTATAAATTCGAGACTAATTACATATTGTATAATAAAGTTAGTTTAGTCATTGTTGTTTATATTTAAAAATGAATGATGGTTAAGATAGGATCCGTTGGCTCAATATATATAGGATCAGACTTTTCACTGACTCGAATTATTGAATAAAAATTGATAAATGACTGAAATATTGAATCTCTAATCAAAATAATTAAATATCATATGAAAAAATTTATAGTAATGAGTTTAACGTATATTGATCAATAGTTTATATTTATATTGATATAAGATTTTAACGTACCATAAGTTTTAAATTGATTAAAATTTAACGATAGAAAAATTTTACCCACACGATATATATAATTGGGATAAGATTTGATGAAATACTATTTCATTGTAATTTAAGGGGCTATGAAATATTGCTAAATATTAATTATAGTTGTTAAAATTTTGAATAATTTGAATCTAGAAAAGTTCAGAATAAGTTTATGATTATTTCACAGTAAACTTACATAATCACACCAATAATCAAAGGCAATTTGAAATATCTGGGAAAGAGAAAATATTATCAATCAGAAAAATAGTACCTTTAAAATAATATACTGATCGAAATAAATATATATAAATATTATATATATTTGTAATTCTTTAAAGTGTTTGCAGAATTTTCATAACTTTACATTATTATCTAATAAATGTAAACTACAAGGCCTAATTGATAATATAAATCATCAAAGAACCTAAATACAGATATTGTGGAATAATTACAATTAAACTCTTGAAATCATAATTGATTATATTTATTTAATGGTTATGTAAATATTTTGTATTTAAGTATATAAACTAAAATGCATAGAATAATAATTATCAAATAATTACCATTTTGTCTATAGTTTATATTTATCTATTAATTAAAATTAAAGGTAATTTTCTAAACTCATGGATGAATATTAAGAATAAAAAGGGCTTATTTTACTAAATTAAAAGGGGAGTAAATTATAGTAAATCCTAGCTTTCTTTCTTCCATTAGGCCACTTTGATTTTCTCCCTTTGATTGGTGTAAATTGCAGAGAACTTGTATTTTTAAGATTTCTTCATCGTCTACTTTAACATACAAAGTAATAAACTCATCTAATAGTTGTTTTTATGCATATATATATGATATATATATATATATATATATATATTATATATATATCATATTTGCCTACCAAATGTTTGATAAAATGCATAAATAATTTATATTTTGTATTATTACATATATTTTTATAAATCATTTCTATAATATTGAGATTCGAGTCCATACAAAATTATTTATAAAAAATAATAAAATTTTTAGTTAAAATCGATCTTTAAGAATAATTTCATAATTTTAGGGTCAAAATTAAAAAAATATATATTTTAACAAATGAACTAAACTTTTTAAATTTTTTAATAGTTTTTGAATCATTTAATTTGAAAATCATTTAAGGGTTTAAAAGGAACTTACAAAATTGACGAACAGAATGCTAAGCACCGCAATCCTGCACTACAACGTGTTACATTGACTTGCTGCAGCCTCGTGCTATAGTAAAAATTAAAATTTTGAAAACCAAAGCCCCAAGGCCATGGTGCCAAGTTAAATTTTGCACAATTTTGCCCCTCGTCAATACCCAAGCTGATCTTTTTCAATTTGGTTTAAAATCAAAGTTTATACCCAGCATTTAAACCTCAAATACGACCATCCTAGGTTGTAATTTAATCCTTAAAACACTTTTCAAATTAAAATACAACTCAACGTAAACAAAAATTTAAATCTAATTAAATAAACAAAAATTCTTGTCATTTAACTAATTTTCATATAATATAATCTCATAATAAAGTTTTCTTATTCTCGTATACCTAATAATTAATCTTTAACATCATAATTAAATTCAAGTACTAAAAAAAAATTCTAGACAACAATGCAAAAATATCTCATTTAATAGAATTGTCATAGTTTTCAATTAAAATAAAAATTGACAAAATTAGAGGTTAAAGAATGCATTCTCAAACTCCATGCTAGTGGCAAAAATGAATTTTGATAGTGGAAATCCAGTATTTGAGCTTTGAGTGCTTGAAAATCCATGTATTTGACTTGAAAATTTGTAACTAAAATTAAGAGTGATTCTCAATTTCTCTAAGAATTTATAAAGTTAATCATTTAAAAAATAATTTTGTGGGTTCATTTTACAAATATATGGTTTGAAACGTTGACATATTAGAGGGAAAGAGGGAGGAAAATGGAACAAGGAGAGAGAGAATGAAATGGGTATCTACGAGCGGGGGAGAAGAAGTAAAAATGGGTTTTATAAATTTTGAAAAATATCATTCAAGCCCTTACTTTTTAATTATACAAAATTTTTAACCCTTTTTTTATTCTAAGCTTCAGTCTTTTAAATTAAATAAAAATAAAAATAAATTTATAATTTTTTAAAATACTTTTCTTATAAAAATTTTAAAATAATATTTATAAAACC
>CP135585.1:2190206-2288540 GCA_032401905.1 Swietenia macrophylla | reverse complement strand
TTATATATATATATATATATATATAAAGCGGTATATAAAATTTATATTAAATACTTACAAATAGTAATTGATTTTTTTTATACCTAAAATTTTCTTATATAGAACATATATTGTTGTTGGGTCATGAAATTTTTCATTAGTCAAATCCACTCTATGATAGTAAAGATAGTTCACGTCAGTATAATTAGTCTCTCCTCATCAAAAAACTACCTTAAGGACAAAAGCAGGTTAGATTAAATTATTTATCCTTAAAAAAAATCCTAGATAAAGAGTAAGATGAAGGTAAGTTGAACTGAAGATAAGTAAAGTCATCCTCGTTGTAAGGATAAAAGGGTTCAGTAGATTTAAGGGCAAATTAGATTGTCCTTTGATTATACCTACAAAGAGTTTTGTTTCATTAACACATCTTCACATGATTTAAGAATTTAGCGGGATTCTTAGTAAGATTCCTAAACTTACCTACAAGAATAAAAAAAGTAAAATTTAGTAGAATTACGGGCAAAGTAAACATCAGAGTCCTATTAAAAAATAATTTTGTTAGAAGTTCAATATCAACTATAATTAGTGAAGGAATGTTTATAGGTTAATATATAACAGAACACAAAATTTTGCCAATAACATAAAGTATCTCATGTTTTTTCTTACATATATCAAATACATGATAAAAATACCAACCAAAGAGAAATTTTTTACCTTATTAGGTTAATAAGTTAATGAAAAATGGTCTTAAATCAATGAAATACTAATAATGTACACTATTTAAGTTCTAGAAAGAGAAAGTTATGAATTTTAGAGAAAGAGTTATATTTTTCAATTTTTATATTATGAAATTTAGTAAAATTAGTCTTTATGTACTAAATCATTTATCTATAATTATAAAATTAACCTTTACTTTAATTTATGGATAAATATATACTGAGGATCATTCAATAATTATTATTTATTATACCTTGGTCCACATACTTTTACATAATCATATTTACTTCATCATTAAATAAATAATTAAGCAAAACTTTAATGGTTTAATTATAATTATTCAATAATTGACTATTTGTATTTAAGTCTTTTGATAATCTATATTATCAATTAGATCATGCAATTTATATTAAATTATATTATAATACAAAGTTAAGAAATTTTTTTAAATATTTTAAAGAATTTATAAATATATATAACACAACACTTTCATATTTATTTTAGCCCATATATTATCTTGAATGTGCTAAATTTTTTGTTGTTAATATTCTCTTTCTCTAGAATTTATATTTCTACTTTAAATTTATTGATGTGACTATATAAGTTCACTATAAAGTAACCATGAATTTGTTCTATCTTTTTCAGATATCGAATATTTTAAAAGTTCAACGACTATAGTTAACATTTAGTAATGTACTGTAGTCCTTAAACTATAATAAAATAATACTTCATCGAACTTTCTCCCAATCATATATACCATGTGAGTAAAATTATTATGTCGTCCAATCCTAATAGAATAAAAATCCATGATATATCAAAATTTTATATCAATATTAATACAAATTATCGATCAATATGCACTAAACTCGTCACTAAAAACTCCTTCATATAACATTTAATTACTCTTATTAGAGATTTATTTTTAACAATTTATTTATGTTTATTAAGGAACTCAAATTCGGATTGAGTCAGTGAAAACTCTGATCCTATATATATCAAGTTAACAGATTCTATCTTGACCATCATTCGTTTTTAAATGTAAACAATATATGACCAAACCGATCTTATTATACAATACGTGATTAGTCTCGTACTTGTACACCATACAAACTATATTCATCTACACTAGATTTATCTATGATATTTCAAGTCAAAAGATAACATCTCACACTAATAAAATTATATAATAAATCATTGTATATATATATTACCATGTGTTTTATCATTTTTGGTTATATTCAAAAATAATAATTTTCTAACTTTTAATCCATACTAATATTCTATTAATGTGACTTTCATGTTACCTGCATTAATATTATCTTGTGATATTTATTATAGATATTTGGTATCCATAATACGTGATATCTTTGCCTATTCGATATCACTTTTGTATGGAATAATTTTAATAATTTTATTTAATAATTAAATAAATTATTCGAACAATTTATAAATGTATTTTATTCATACGTATAACAGAATAAAGAAAATAGTTGATATTTGTAAATAAATTTTTGTTTATTAATGAATAAATATATATATATACAAAATAAAATATTCCCAAAACCAACAATGTAAATGATTTCTAAAGCATATCTTAAACAATTAAAAAATGTTAAAAGGCCATAAATAAAAATTAGGATAGGAAAAAAAAAAAGGATTCAAGAATCTTTCTGATTCTCTATTGTTATGTTGTCAAAAAGTAATTAAAAAAGACATTAAGGAGAAGAAATCAACACTTCGATTATTGTTGTTATTTTTCTGAAACAATACACACATTCATAATAAAGTGGGGGTGTGCTTTACTTGATATTGATGTAAGTATTTTTGATTGGTTAGATTTGATAAAATTAAAACCTATAAAAATATTTCAACTTGCTGATAATTTAGTGAAAGTTGGAAGAAAAGTTGTAGAGGAAGTTTCAGTTCAAATTAACAAATTCTATTACCTTGTTGATTCTATAGTTTTGGACAAGCATATTATTTTAAATTCAAATGATAAGGCATTAGTTATTTTAGGACTTGTCTTTTTTTATTACTTTAAATGCTTTAATCAAGTGTAAAAATAGTGCTTTAAAATTTTATTTTGTGAAGATGATATTGAAAATCAATGTGTTTAACATTTGCAAGTAACTTACTGAAAATGATGATGTGCATGAAATAGATTTCAACAAGGAAATTATTCAGATCAGAAAAATTATTAGAAAGGGATAATAATGAAAGAAATCCAAAGTAAAATTCCATCTACCTGCCTTGTCCTCCCTTTTAACAGCTCATAATTCACCGGCGGTCGAAGAATAACGGAAAATGCTTAATAGATACATGAAAGAATTTAGGTTAATTTGGAGAGAGAGGGAGGGACCGCTCCTTATAAAGAGAATCTTTTCTTCGGTTATACCGTCAGGCGCCAAAATCCGAATTTCTTCGCGTGGAAGTGGCTCAGATTTAGCATTCAACAGACTCGTTTAATTAGGATAACCCAATTCACTGACCCCGTTCATTATCCATGCTTTGACATGACATAAGACCAGAGTTAAATTCGACTCCAACTCTCTTCGGGATCGCTTTTTCTGATATAATTTAATTCATTTATTTCTTTGATTAATAATGCTGGGATAAAATTAGTTTTATTTTAATTCTATGATTGCTTTATCTAACAAAACAAATACAATTTTAGTGATTAATATTTAAATATATTAAGATTAACTGAACTTCACTATCTTCGTAACTTACCTATGCTCATACGACTATTTTGCGGATAAATTGATAGTACTAGTCACACAAGAAAGAGGACGAACGGATGGACGGGTGGGTGCCATACTGGCTTTAACAATGCACGTCATTTCCTTGGACCAGATTTTCTTTAATATTACTGTTTAATTGTCATTGAATGATTTCTACATGCAAGTGACATCATAAATAAATTGGAGTAATGATGGTTTCCTATTTTAGTCCAGTCATAATCAATTTAAAACATATATTTCTGTCATATATTTCCTTAAATTTATAACTTAAAAAGCATATAAGTTCTCAAACATGATGCTTCTTTTTTATTTAGATTTCTAAAATAACATTAAAATCAAAATGCATGCAGCCAATCAAACTAATATCACATGAAAATGGAATGGTGAAATTCCATGTGCAATTCTTGCGAAAACAAAATGAAGAGGCTGATTTATGTGTATAAATAGTAGCTTCTACAAAACTGTGCTTCTCCCATAGGCAAACAAACATCAAAATCTCCTTCAGATGCTGCAAAGCCATAATGCCCGAATGAGATCCCTTCAAACTCATATCTTGATGTTGAAGTAATCCGGGTCAAAGTGATGTAACCTCACGAAACCGTCTTCACCCCCACTCGAGAAACTGTAAATTACAAATTAAATAAAGAAAATGTAAGTCAAATCCATTGAACTTCAAAGAACCAATGTGTGTACATGTAAAAATTAACTGTAAGCAGGTTTCAATTTTATATATGAGAAGCGTATCACCACAATGTTAGGGGGAAGATTGCCACCTGCACTATTCCATCACTTAATCAAAGACAGAGGAACTTTTGCATTGTAACACTTTTTCAAGATTTATTAGCATAGGCTTTGCATATCCAAGCACATATCTAGGATATTATACCATATGCCACAGTTTTTGCTTGTGGTTCGTCTATTATGTCTGAATATACAGAAATAAACTACGAATGTTATTCGCTACAAAACCATAAGTCATTACTTAGTTTATGCAAGCACATCTTTTTCTCTCCAGAAGACACACACATATGCTAAAATCATCATACTTGCCAAAAACCATCTAAAACACACACGTTAATATATATGTATGATTAAATGTAATTCTGTAAATTACATATCACAAAAAACATCGATTGAGCTTCACAGACAACCTAAAGCTGAAGGAAATCAGACTACAATCCTACAGAACAGTGAAGATAAAGAGCCTTTCCCATCCAAATTTTGATATACAATTCACTGCAAAAAGGGAAAGCTATACCTTTTGCCGTCAGGGTTGAAAGCTAGAGCATTTATGGGTCCAAAGTGCCCTTTCACACCTCCAATTTCTTCTTGAAGAATCTACATATACAAATCATAAAACATCATGAATTGAAGAAATTGAGCCACTGCAGTCGTTCATGAATTATGAAAATATCAACTACAATAATATCAACCTTGTCAAAGAATTTTGCTTCAAATTTCCCTGCACGATGATCAGTTGTTGTGACTGCTGAAGCATCCTGACCACCTCCAAGGACCACCTAGAAAGGACCAAGCCATGGGAATCTTGATGAAAAGACATATAGGCATATAAAAACAACAGTACAAATGAAACAGCATGATGAATCGCCTCATTAACTAGTTATCATGAGACATAATCAACTCTCTTATAATTTGTAAATGATTTGTATTCTAAGAAGGGAGCACTTCTATCATAAAATAGTCAGTTCTGCCTAAGGATGTTTTGGAACTTGGTATTCATAGAAACTGCATATACATGAATGACAGCCAGTAACCCCATACAAATAATAAACAGCATCAACTGTCATATATAAATCCACTGTATTCTAACCTGGGGAGGGGGGGACTCCAGACCAGTCGTTTTGTCAGATTTGACAACAACATTAGAACCTTCTTAACTAAATATTATATTGGTCAAAATTCTGACACACAAACCGGTTGCAAATTCACTAGTTATGATGTCATACCCAAAAGTATAGTTGATATATCTCTTCACTCAGAAAAGAATGAACCTGTCACTAGCCTACAAAGATAAGGCAGATCCAAGCACCCAGTGATAAAACTCTGAAGCTCAACATAGCCTAAAGCCTCTGGATTGCCAAATCAAAAGTTTCCAGATGACAATGTTTGGTGCAAACACCTAATGTGCTTATCCTCTATCTACACTTTCCTCTGTTAACTTCCAATTAAGTGCTCATAGGTTACTAGTAGGCTCAAGGGAAAAACAAAAATAGAACAGAGTCCATCAATCATATTTGATCAAGAAAGCGCATAGAAACAGTCCCAGAGTGTTTACTTTACTTCAAGAACACTGACACAACTTCAATGGCACAATAAATTAGTACAAGTAATCAAAAGACTTTCAAACTTTCAGTAATTGCAGTAATTATAATTTAATCAGAAAATACATAACAATATAACAATGTAACTTCCTGGTTGAAGTTAACCATGATTACTTTTTACTCAATTCCATCTCATTCAGATAATTCTGCATACTATTTACAGCCTGTGATAAGATATACTATTTATTGAAAAGTGCAAACTACATTTAAGTACTTGTAGAGTCAAATCTTCATGTACTGGCACTAACTTCCATCTGGAGGAAATTAGCTTGGTATTTATAATGTTTTCTTATTAGATATACTGCAAAATTGTTTGCTAGAACTATTGTCACCTGTGCAAGCAAACTAAAGTCTTTTAGAAGCTATAGAGCTCACTGCAGAAAGAAAAGCAAAGAGTTCAATTTTTTAAATACAGAATTTGAAGGACCAGTATAATGAATCAAAAATTGTTCTCTCCTTAATAGTGAATGGTAAGAATTGTAAAATAACTAGTGAAGGAAAGATGCAAATAACTATCCATATAGGATAATAAACTCAATCATTTGTATTTATGAATACATACATGATCAAGAAGGGGAGACATAGCAACAGCATTGACTGGTCGCTCTGTCACATAGGTCTTGACAAGCTCCAATGTTCTGGAGTCCCAAAGCTGAAAATATTGGCAGAAAACAAGAACATATCGGGTCCAATAAGAGAGAGATAAAGAAAGGCAACTAGGAAAAAACAATGTCAAAAACTAAACAACAAGAATTCCCCAAAACTCAAATGTGCTCCCACAAATGTACTACCTTAGCAGATTTATCAAGGGAACCCGTGAGGAAATGCGACCCATCTGCAGCTTTTGCAAGTGAAGTTATAGTCTTTTTATGACCAGTATCCTTGTCTGACTCTTTGAGCAGTTTTCCAGTCTGCAAGTTTAATAGAGAAGTAAACTAAATCATAAACTCGTTCAACAAGATTCAAAAACGAAAAGCATGAACTTTGAGAAACAGTTTACATGACAACATAAGAACAAAAGTTAAGAAGCTCCATATTTTGCAAAACTGAATTTAGTCAGGTCAAAATGCAACAATTTAGACGAAGTATTAGACAAGCCAATTCCACAAGCAATATAGCCAGTACCTCAGAATCCCATACACGAACTACAGCATCTTCTCCACAGCTTATAATAGTCCTGTTTAGAGGTCCCCATACGGCTCTGTTTATTCTTCCCTGAGGGCCCTTTAGAATAAGCACAGATTCGTCAGTCTCTGCAGAATGACATCATCAGCAAAATTTAGTCAGTATAGTGCTCCATTGTCAATTAAAACATCCTAATAGAAAACAATATTAGTGCACAATATCAATGGACCTAAAATGTCAAGACATAAGATGTTAACGGATCAACACTATCTTGTTATATAAAATAATAGGCAGAAGAAAACCAACATAACAATTTGCAAATAAAAGCAATTTGCATCAAGCCAGGAAACAAGTTATATATTCAAAAGATTTAAGATTGCAAAGTTTCCTGTACACATCCCTGTTGAAAGTACAATGTTTTAAACAAAAGAAAAATAAAAAGTTTCACTCCACAAACTCCTTTTGGTATAGGCGTTTTTATATGGGATTAAAAAGATGAACATATTTAAGAAACTTAGCTGCGAATATTCATCATTAAACACCCAGCAAACTACAAAGACATTACAATTGGAAAAAGCTATAAACATACGATCAGCGGGGTCTCTAGCAATGCGTTTGACATGAATAGCTGAAGTTAACTCCATGAAAGGATCAGTAGTGATAACAGCAAGCTTATCCCCAACAGCAAAGTCCACAGACCTAGCTGGGGAATCAAAATTGAAAGTGAACAACTGAGACCCTGTTTGAACATTCCACAGCTTAGCTGTTTGGTCCGCACTCCCAGTTATAAGCTTCGCCGAATCTCCTGCAAATCAATTTAAAAAAAAAAAAGATTATAGATTTCCTTACAAATTACCCCCGCCATTAAATAACGCCAAAAAAAAAAAGAAGACAGAGAGAGAGAGAGAGGCTTGCTCGAGATATCGCAGCACCAAACGGCTCCGTTGTGGCCGCGATAGGTGCCGAGACGGTCGCCATTGTCAGCGAACCAGACGGTGGGAGTGTGATCCTTGGCGCAAGAGAAGAGGAGATCTCCATCTTTGTTGTATTTAAGATATGTTAAAGGCCTCTCATGGCCTTTCATCAAAATCGGTCTCATGATTCTTTTTTCCTCTTCTTTCTTTCTGTTTCTATAAGAAATCCGAGGAGAAGGGGAAGGAACGAGACAGCAGAGAGTTAGGGTTTTATAAACCAGAAGCTACAAAGTAACAGTAACACGTGAAAGAATAAGTTCTCAAAAAGTCTCATGGGCTGAGCCTACTGGATCTCCAAGTATATTGGGCTTGGATTGTCATACGTGACCCAATCTATATATGATCCCCCTGTTCAATATTAATCCAATAAACCAAAACAGATTAAATCTTTATTTCTAATTGATTTGGTGGTTGTGTTTATTGTTGTGATTTAAAAACACCACAATTAATGTATTTTTTTTTAAAAAAAATTGTTTTTTAAAAAAATTATTTTAAAAACACCACTAATTCTTAATTAGTTTAATTGAAAAAATCCTTCTTAATCTCATTTGAAAATTTTAAAATTTATATGTGAATGGTGTTATTATTAAACTTATAAGCTTTATCTCAATTTTTATTTTAAACAGTAATATAATATTGGATGAGCAATATTATTTGATTTTTTTAATACATATACATGTGTGTGTGTGTGTGTGTGTGTGTGTGTGTGTGCACACACACATTAGTTTCATATAAAAGCAAAAAAAGGAAGGTAGAGTAGATTATATTGGATTAAAATTTGAATAATAATAGGAAAGCAAACATTTTATATAAATTATTGTATTCAAACTGATATGGCATGGTACTATTGGTTGAATAAAAATACAAAATTGATCAAATTAATGAAAAATAATACTATTGGTTGAATAAAAATACAAAATCGATCAAATTAATGAAAAAAAATAATGTGGACCATACACAATCACACAATAGTGTCAAACCCATTTATGTTTTGATAATTTGTATTAAAAATTTGTACCCTTAGTCAAACTCTTGTAATTTTTGATGAATTATTTTAATTCTTATCAAAAAATTAAAAATAATTTATTTGAGTTAGAAACTACTTTTGAGTACATAAGGTTTTATTTTGTATTATAAGAGTGGTGTCTTTTAAGTTAAAGTAATTGTAAAATGAATCACTAAAGTCAAATATTAATTTAAAAATATCCGAATCATTTAAAAATATTTTTTAAATTCACTAAAAATTAATATTATCAATTACATTTCTAGTTTTACTTTTAAAATTATTTGAATCACTAAAATCTAAAATAAAATTTTAACTATTCATTTAGTAAATTGTAAAAATTTTGTGACTACAACATATTATAATGCTTTAAATAACACTAACATATTATTTAAAAAATATTAATGTCCCAAACTTTATTTTAAGAACAAAAATTTGTATTTCATATGTTTTTTTTTTTTTTTTTGCAAACTCATTGAAAACACAACAAATCAAATATGAATAGGAATTTATCATTCGAAAAAAATTTCTAAAGCATGGAAGGATTATCCTATATAATTAAAATAAAAAAATAATACTTTTTTTTAAAATAATTTTTATTTTGAGACAAATTTTAATTTTAACTAATTTTTTTAAAAAATGGAAAAAAAAAATTTTTTTTGTTTCAAAGACAGAGCAAGCTAAATATCCCAAAATTTTATTCCAAAAATGTATCCTAAATGACATTAAAAGTGAGGTGGCATACATCTATTGGATAATGGATTTGTACATTTAACAAAGTTACCCATTTCAACTCTCTATACAATAAATTTAAAGCGTGCATTTTAAGTTTACAATAAAATTGAGATATCTAGTATCAAAATTGAACCAAAATACCATTTCTTAAATCAATTCTTCCACCGACTCCTAAACTATAAACAGATGATACTGGCAATAGGATATTTTTTTCATAAAAAGAAGGAGCTTTGATGTCACAAATAAAGCAACAGTGCTATGTCATTTTGAATATATTTCACTCTGCAAAATCCTCAGATTCGATCCAGGAAATTGTGAAAATTTGATGGGATATGTTACGCACGTACATACACACACATTTTATATGGAGAGAGAGAGGGAGAGAGAGAGAGAATTTACGAGTGTGACATGAATTTTCACTCGGGCGAGTCCACAAATTATCGATGAAATTGTGAGAAGTTAATTGAATCATGTGTTTTATATTTGATCGATCGGATTGTGAGCCCAATCGTGTTTTTAACATCGCTCGGTCAGATTTAATAAAATTCAAACCGAATCGTAAACTATTGGATTGACGGAAAAATTCAAACATCCTGTTGGGATATGACGTGTCATGATATTTATATACATATATATGGGTTAATCAATAAAGTATTGTTGTTGCAAATTAAATTGAGCTAAATCAAGTCCCATTCTGAGATATACATATAACGAACAATCCAATGCTGATTAAATAAATATCAGTGGTTATTGGGAACAAAATAACTTCAATACCATTTTACAAACACCCTGCTTTTCAATGCTGGATGGAGATTTTTATGTACAAACCTCTTCTTGAAATGGTTACTGCAACATCTTCTTGTCTTAAAAGTTAAGAAGCCTTCTTCTGCTTGTACTTTTTGGCGCACACAATGTACACCACCATATTCAAGAAGCTGAGTCCAGCTAAAAGCCAGAAAAAATAATCCAGATGACCCTCATTCAAGTTATCCGGAATCCATCCAGGTTTCCCGCCCGCAGTTGTGAAGTTAGTTACCATTGTCAGAATGAAAGAGCTAAGGTAATTGCCCAGTGCTGTTGTTAGCAGGGAGAACGCGCTGCACAAGCTTCGCATGGCATCTGGTGATTGGTCATAGAAAAACTCAAGCTGTCCAATGAATGTACATACCTCTGCGGCACCCAACAAGAAATACTGTGGTATTTGCCATAAGATACTCATGGGCACCGTAACATCTTTATCAACTAGCCCAAGCTCTCTTGCAAGCCGCAATCTGTTGATCTCAACCAAAGCAGCTGCTGACATGC
The DNA here is from genome assembly GCA_032401905.1 of Swietenia macrophylla. Classification (NCBI taxonomy): domain Eukaryota; kingdom Viridiplantae; phylum Streptophyta; class Magnoliopsida; order Sapindales; family Meliaceae; genus Swietenia; species Swietenia macrophylla. The sequence continues at coordinate 2,277,619 of CP135585.1, read as the reverse complement.
ACAAAACTGAAAGAAAGAGGCCAATGCCCATTCGCTGCAACTCTGAGAAGCCCCTTCCCTTGCCTGTGAACTGCCTTGCAACAGGGACGATGACCCTATCATAGACAGGGACCCAGAAAATAACACTGATAATATCGAAAGTTGAGAGAGAGGCAGGAGGAATGGAGAAAGAACCAATCGAAGTGTCCATTGTCATCCCTTGTTCCACAAACATTGTAGACATTTGGGCATATACAGCAGAAAAGACGATTCCAGTAGCCCAGATAGGAAACATACGAATCAAAATCTTTAGTTCCTCCACCTGTGTTACAGTGCACAGAATCCAACGATTGGAGAAATCCCCACTTTTGATCTCAGCATCTGAAAGTACAGCAGCTTTATCGAGGCACCTGCAGCAAAGTGGGTATTAGATTCTATGTTTCTTTTTCTGGGAGAAAAGATGTATTGCTGTTCAGAATTTCAGGAACATGTTAGTTGAAACAGCCCTGCAAGCAGAAGTGATTCCAGTGTCATTATAAGAGTAACCATGTAAATAGGGTGATAGAAATGCCAAAAAAAAAAAAAAACCAACCATCATCATGATGAGAAATAAAAAAGTTGTGATTTCAGAAAGACTACAGTTTCCCAAATTGTTATCTAAGAATACATGCAACATCAAGCACAGAAATAATCCAAAATTTAATCCAATACTTGGGAAAGTGCCTGAGAAAACACAATTTGAAAGTAAGCAAGAAAACCCAAATTATGCATCTATCTATCAAACTATAAATCCAATTCTCCTCCAAGAAATATCATCCACATAGATTATATATCCAGTTTATGACAGGTATGAGGGAGGATAACTGGACACTAATATACTCTTAGATGCTATGAGGTCAGATTATAATTACTCCTTGATGTAAAGAGGCATCATATTCTTTAGCAATTACAAAACATTCTTCAGGAAAAAATTGGGAACATCCAAGCGGTGGAAGGAGTTCCTTCACAATATAAGCTTAAGCCACCATAGAAAAATACTATCTATGAACTGGATAATGAGATGCTGAGGAAATTTAACACTTTATTATGCTTTTTGTAGGGATTGAACCAGGACCCCATCATCTTCCCTCAGAAATTTGATTACTTTATTCAGTATGCTCAGACTAACATCAAATAAGGGATTCAGCTATGGTACAGCCGTTGTACCATACATCTATCAATGTGAGACTTGTAACCACAATTCAAATTTTGAAACGCTTCACAAAAAACTTGAAATAAATAAAACAAAAAATAAATAGTACTTGAAACATAAATGGAAGACTTGAAATATGTAAATACAAAACTTGAAACACGTAATAAATAGTACTTGTAATACGAACAAAAAACTTGTAATGACAACACAAAAGTTGAAAAAATGGCTATAACAAGACACCTGCTGTACCGTAGCCAATCCCTTAAATAAGTTCACAATTTGCCTATGTCAGCCAGTATTCCCCATATAAGTTGAATATGTTGTTTCAAATTGCATAACAAAATATCAAGATCTAAATTACATGGGTGCCCAAAGGACAGATCAAATTTTATACTTTGATGTTTCCAATTCAAACTTAGCAAATAAGCTTTTGTGATGAGATAAGGAAACCACCGAAAGGTCAAAAGATTTAAATAAAAAAGGAGTTCAGAATGAAGAAGTATTTAAATTCAGGGGAAAAAGAAAAAACTTTACTTGAGTTCATCACTATGCTCAATCTTCCGACTTCCTTCAATGGCAGAGGTTTTGTCTTGAGTTTCATAGAGGAGACTACTGTCTTCAGGTACCACCAAATTCCACTTACGGAATGAAGCGACCAAAACCTGACACATTCGTGTAATAGGGCTCCCCCCTGGTCTTTGAAATCTATATAGTGGAGTACCGGAAAAGAAACTGGCAATGGCAAAGCCCATAAACAATGCAGGAATTGCAAATCCTAGACCCCACCCAGCATTGTCTTGAATCCACACCAGAAAACTACTTGATAGCAGGGCACCTATGTTGATAGAAAAATAAAACCAGTTAAAGAATGATCCCTTCTTCACTCTTTCATTAGGATCTGTATCATCAAACTGATCTGCTCCAAAGGATGAAACACAAGGTTTAATCCCACCAGTCCCAAGCGCAACCAGATAAAGCCCTAAGAAGAATACTGCAGACTGGGCTGGAGTAGCTGAAGGGCAATCAGAACCCAAACATTCAGCCGGCTTCAGTGCAAGAACTGATGCTGAGAGAGTCAATGTGCACATTCCCTAAAACAAATAAAACTTCATGTCACTGAAGACCTCAAGAAAATATGGAAAGATGAATAGACAAAAGAAATTGGTAAAGATAAAGAGAGATCAATTACAATGAAGTAAATTGTGGAAAACGTAGCAATTGTCCAATATCTTCCCCAGTAAGCATCAGCCACAATAGCTCCAATAAGAGGTGTAAGATAGCAAGTGCCTTGCCAGGTGGTATCATTCCTTGCAGCAGATACATTTCCTTCATGTAGTTTTTTGGTAAGATAAGAAACAAGATTAGTGGCAATTCCGTAGTAGGCCAAACGTTCACAACACTCCGTACCTGTGTTTCAGATTACAAATATCAGAATTAAGAACAGTTGAATAAAAAAGAACAATGGAGAAGAATCATAAATCACCCAAAATGAAAGGGCATGCTCTCCAATTTCCAGTGTTCTGCTTCAGAACAGGCTTCCCGCTAATGTCAACCGAGCCATCTCCTGTATACAGTCCACTTCTTTCATTCTAAAGATACAAAATAAAAGAATCATATAAGACAAAAGGCATTGGTATTCCCTGGGAGAATAGAAAGAGGAAGAGAGATGGAAGAGAGAGAGAGAAAACTTGTAAGAGGTACTTGTTCACGATGATAAAATTCCAACCGAAAAAAAAGAACAAAGAAAAGGCAATAATAAATTGTTTATGCCTTGTTGCCTGGATTTTCATTGATGCCCAGATTACTGAACTTAAGAATGCAATAATGGGTTTTTAGTATGTTTCAACTATGAATTGTAATAGATCTTTTACTTAACTATGGGAAATAAGTCATCACTTAAAAGAAAAAGCACACAGATAGGTCTCGTGATCAGGTCTAAACTATTAACAAGTCTTTTGTTAATGTGACCACAAGAAGATGTTGAACCATTCATTTCAAGGACTACCCTCTTGTAATTTTTTTTTTCTATCAATCAATTTCTGTTTCTTATCAAAATATAATTATGTCACAAGATGTCCTCATTACAGAGAACATATAAATGGAAACACCACATTTATAAAATATATTACATATGCTAAGCATGCAGCTTGTTTCCACTGTACTTAAATTTTGCAGTTCATAAATGCCTGCAATGGTCTACTTAAGCCACTATTATTCTCATATGCCAAAGAAGTCTAGAATAACAAAGAAAAGGAGAATAACAGAAGAAAAATATGATGATGCAAACAAAAGTAGATTTCTCATTTGTAGTTGATTTACAATTATTGCCTATTTCCCAAGAACAGACGCCATCCAAAGAAAATTTAATCAACTAAATCATGTTCAGCGTGGAATAAAAGCATCCTCCAAATAAAATATTGGCCCAGTAATTTTCATAATGCCCAATTTAAGTCCGCAAATTGAATCTAGATGCATCCACAATAATATCTATACACCTTCACGCACTATTATTTGAGCTCGTTACGTCAAGGTTGAGTAATTATCTGATTCCTGAATAAAATATTGCAACAAAACTTAAAAGGGAAAGTAGATGTCGCAACCTTAAAAGGGTAAAGTATAAACAACAGGGAAGTATCAAAGTTATCAAAAATTGCTAAAACTCTTAAAAGGAAGTGATAAGTTGATTGAAATTCCATGTCCAAACAAACAAACAAAGTCCAGGAATACACAATTATACGAACCAACTTAACAACACACAAAACCAGAATATAAACAATTGATTATACACCAAACTAAGATTTACGAAGCTTCCTGTCAATCAATAAAAAATTTCCATAAAGTCTAAATCCATAAATCTAAAAATTGAACGGAGATATTCAAAGAAGATACTAGTTTTGAGTTGAGCTAAACGAACCTCGACGAGTCCTTCTTCTAAGAGCGATCTCTCTTCCTCCACAGACCCCATGGCGATGTTCTTTCCCTTTCGTTTGTTCGTTCGAAAAGTTTCTGCGTTGAAAGGATTCAAAGACTTGTAATATTGAAGACGAATAAAGAGAACAAGCAATCGACGAGGAAGATACTAAATATTTAATTAGTATAAATAAATAATAATAATAATAAAAGCACGTGCCAAGGAAAAGGACTACGGCGGGATGACATAAACACTGTTAGCGGGCACGTTTCTTACCAGTTAAAGAAAATTTCGAGGCTATGCCAAGACAAATAAACCCATTTAACTCCACAACTCCCGCTTTGTTGTCACGGGTGAACGCATGTCACTATTCTCCCATTGTTATTGTACTTGCTTAAAAAATCTTTTCTTTATTGTTAGTTTTTTTAATATTAATTTTAAAATAAATATAATTTATGATTGACAATCCAACGGCCAATAAATTTTTAATAATAATTCATTATGAAAAATTTATTTTTTAAAAATCCCCTATTAAAAATATGAGTAATTTAGATATTTCCAGAATTCATCCCGTAATACTTAATATACAAATAATTTAAATGTAAAATAAATAACTTTAATAATTTTTTAATAAATAAATATCACCGTACTTATTTAAAATAAATTTTTGAGATATTTATATATTTTTAAAAAATATCTAGTATTATTATTGAAGATACATGACGTGTCTAAACAAAACCTAGGAAGAAGAATGTTGCCAATTATGTTCTTCATTATTTTTAAAATAAGGTCTACTACTTAAGTTGAAAATTTAACAAAAATTTGAAGGTAACAAAATTAGTGGACAAATAAAAATACATAGGTCAATAAAAATTTATAAAGCAACATCACATACATATTGACCTGAATGTGTAATAATAATACTAACAATATCACATATATAAGTCAATTTAAAAACTAAATTTAATTATGTTTTGTGTTATATATATATATATATATATATATATATATATATGTGTGTGTGTGTGTGTGTGTGTGTATTGCGCGCGCGCGCGCGGTGGCATTACTACATTCTAAAGCCTCTAATTCAGGCCACACTAATTATAGATGTAAGAATGCTCAAGCTAGACTAGAAGGCACCAAGATCCTAAGAGTTAGGCTTAAAAGTAAATTGATCTTTCTCGCTCTCTTACATGATGCAACTGCATAGAGAGCATGAATGCACATTTATAACCAGCAAATACCATACATACATCATGACCAAACTATAAGAAATACTCAAATTTGAACATATTGACTATAACAAACACCAAACAACATTAAGATGCTAGAAGCGAATTTGTATGTAGCCATCTTAGCCAACCAATTTTGATGTCCGCAGATGTGTTGAATTGCAACAAGCACTCAATCAAAATGAGACACACAAAGTCCCATAATTCCTTCCTCTAATAAAGGCATAGAATTTTTTGATATATATTATGTGCTATAACTAGCTATATCTACACTCCTTTAAACACATTTCATTTTGGAGGCCTATTATGACAAAATCAAAAATATGCTAAATAAAAATAAGGAAATGATATTGGATGCAAAATCCAATCATGAAAATTGTACGAGAGGGGTAAAGTTGTTGCCCCTTAGATATTGTATTTACAACATTCAATAGATTATGCAGATTAGTTAATTTAGAAAATAAAGAAAAAGTATTATATATTAATAAAAGACCAAAAACAAAAATGATAAATAGTTTCATATATAACTCAAAGAAGCACAAAAGTAAAAAACCTCACCTTAGGTAGCAACATCCACCTCTCTCTTCTATAAAACCAAAGTCAACAAACATAACCCAAAACAATATTATAAAAATTCGTAACAAACAAAATACCCTTACTTGGCCTTGTTGGTTTCGCAATCCCTGTTTCCCACCTTCCCTTCTCAAAGACTCAAACATATTTTTCTGAACATATTTTTCCTCTCATATAACTTCTTTAACAATTGTGGCAATTGGAGTTGGTAAATCCCATACCGTGTCAGGGCAACTTCATCTATTCTAGAGCTGTAATCTGAACATGAAATTATAGAGCTTGTCTTCTTCTGCCATATTCTTGATGTCCAACATTAAAGAAATAGACTCCTTCGCATATTCTTGAGCAAAACTCATTTGTTTGAGGTTTTTAAGCATTTCACTTATTATGACTCTATGTAATGGATAAACTAAGTTTTATTTCAATATTTTTACTTGAATTCTTGTTTTACTATTTAAACTTTTGTAATATTTGGTTTATAGACATTGGTTAAGTTTGTCATATAAAATTGTTAGATAATTTGGTTGCTGGCTTTTGCATTTGTCATATATATTGGGTACAAATCAATAAACTAATGTACTGGACTAACTAATCATGAGAATGTTATATAAATCATTATATGAATATCATAAGCAATTCTTATAGTAACAATGGTGTATGTAATTCTTATACTTGAAATTACTATAGTTCTTAACATTGAGAATAACATATTTTGATATTTTTAAACGTTATCTATAATAAAATAGACTATAAAAAGAAATTTTCAAATATGTTATAACTCATGTAAAGAAAGGTATATAATTAAAATAGAATTTGTCTCTTTTATATAATAGGAGCAATATTTTTGGGTTTTTTAATTGAGTGAGACTATGAAAATGTATGACCGCACTCAAATAAGTCAATATATGATATTAATTTTATTTAATTAAATAAATTTACTTATAATATCAAAGAAATGTAAAATTAAATTATACAAAAATGACACATTTCGTATCTTGTGTTCAATTGAAATATTTAGGATAAAAGAACTAAATTATATGATAACATTAGTTACTTTACTAAATATTTAGTGTATACTTTACTAAATAAATTAGATTTTAAAAGAAAACCCAATCTAATAGTTTAGATTTAAACTAAAATATTAAAATAACATAATAAATATATGATATGTTGTAATTTTATGAAGTGTTTAGAGTTTGACTTTTATGTGGTTTTTTTTTTAAAAAACATGGAAAATAATTAATATTTTAAACACTAGAACTAGCACTTTAAGTTGATTCTTGGTCGTGTGAAAACTATAGAGATGCAGAGGTATTCAATTTGTGTTTGTAATTAGACAAATCACCTAATACAAATATATAGTCAAATCTATTATAATGCAAAGATATGACCAAATCTATTATGTTTTGATGTGTGTGTGTGTGTGTAAAATGAAGGGACAAAGTCTCAATTGAGAGAATAAGAATATCTCACCACATTAGCCATGATGATGTGATGAAACTACTCAATTAATAAAAAGAAAAAATCACTTTTATTGGTTGATATTTAAAAAAGTTAAAAGTAGATTTCAATTAAATGAAAGAATATAAAAATTAAATAAAAAAACTTACTATTTTAAATTTATAACAATAAAAGTGATTTTCTTTTTTTATTAATTGAATAATTTCATTATATTATTATGTTGACGTGATAAAATAATTTTACCCAAAACTTTCTCGTTCTAATTTCAAAACAAAATTCTAACACATTGACATTCCAAAACAAGTGGGACAAATTGATAGAATAGAGCAACCTCTGTCTTGATTTGTTGTTTTATTAAAGTTCAGAAAGCATGTGAATGTTATTGGATTAAGAAATAGGTTGAACAGTATAACTATTTAAAAAAATATCATATTTTTTAACAAGTTAACTTTGTTAAAAATTTTATTTATTTTTTTAATGAGTCATATTTTTTTAATAAATAAAAAATAAAGATAAATTTTATAAAATTCATATCATTAGCATAAAACAAAATTAGTTATTCACTGTGAAAAGACAATTTTAACTTTCATTTGTTTAGTGATGGACAACAGGAATGAAATTATTAAAAGTGGCAAACTATGTACTCATTTACTGTTTCTTTTTACTTTTAGCCTTTATCAATTCAGCTATACAAAGTATCAAATAAATGTTAAATATCTTATAAGATACACCATCACCACTCTTACAAGTGTAGATTAATTATAATGTCCTTAAATTTATGAATAAGTATTTAAAAATATTTTTATCCATAAAATTATAACTATAAATATGATATTTTTATCTCAAAACTCTTCTTTTTATAATTTTTTTAAACTTCAAACTCAATTACAATACATTTCTTACAAAAAATTACAAAAAAAAGAAAAAAATTTACTGAAACTAAAATTATTATGGTATTTTATTAGAATGAATTTTTTGAATAAGTTTGAATGTAATTTTTAAACCCTATTTATAATTGCGGTACATTCTTTTAGAAAAAAAATATATTACAATAATACATATATGTATAAAAAAAAGTGTTTTGGGATAAAAATATGAAATTTATTATGATATTTTTAAGTATAAAAATATTTTTATTACCTATTTCTTCCATTACAGTACATTCTTTAAAACAAAATCTATTACAATAATAAACCTTTAAAAAAATTTTGGGATGAAAATATAGTATTTATGGTGATATTTTTCTTGAAAAAAATGTTTTTATACTTCTTTTCTATACTTTAAACTCAATTACAATACAATCCTCAAATAAAAAAATTACAATGAATATATATATATATAAGAGTTTTTGAATAAAAATATAATATTTGCAGTGATATTTTTATGAATAAAAAATATATATGATTTTATACTTACTCACATGTTAAAGAATTTTACACGCATAAGATTACTCAAATGATACTTTATTTTACATTTTGATACCTTATTTGATACTTAATATAGTAGAATGAACAAAGACCAAAATTTAAGCACTGCAACGATTATTTCGCTCAAAGAAAATAGAATAATAACTTTCAACAAGTTATCGTAGATTTTTTTTAAATATTTATATTTATTAAAGGAAAAGGTCATATTTTCCAACAAATTATCTAAAAAAATATAAAATAAATCTGAAACAAAAATCAACAAGACATCAAATGATCTCATACATTCTTGGAATATATGAGATTAAGGTATTCTAATTCCATTCATAGATACAATTAAGAAAATTATCATTATAAACAGGGATAACAATAAATACAGTTTTGAAATTTTAGAAAATAAGGAATAATTCAGACATGTTGACACTCTAAATAAATTATTATTTCTGTTATTAAATTTTTTTAAAATAATAATAAAAATGATGAGTGGTGAAATAATCTAATGATGTGCTTATATTATTTTTATTTTTTATTAAAAATGAAAATATTTTATTTTGATTAAAATTTTTGCATTGGTTTTGCCGCATGAGGTATATTAATTATTTTTAAATGTTTAAATAAAAAATAATATAAAATTATTTAGATTTATTTGTATGTGATTACAATTCTCAAATAAATAAATAAATAAATGTATATTATTAGAAAATTTCTTTATGAAATTTTCCTTAACCTGTTCTAACATCCATTAGCATCCAGAATATCAATAAATAAATGTATATTAATCAGTGTATGTGGAGTACTAAATACAGCTGAATTAAACTGTATATTTTTCTGAATTTCAGGAGCATCTGTCGTTACCTCTGATAAAAACTCTGAAATATTAAATATTCATAGGTTTTAAAATTAGTTACTGGGATCCTTTTACGGGTTTCAAATAGCAAGTGAATGATATCAGGAACATACGCTTCATAAATAATATTAAAAAACAAACACGTGATAGAAATACAAAGGGTCAAGCCATCTATCGCCTCACCCGATAGAAGTTCCGTATTATATGACTGCCAAACCAGCTCATATTAGCAGTGTGTCTCTCTGTTCACAGGTCCATTTTACTAACTTATGTTTCAGAGAATGAATATATGGTTAGCACTCATTGCAGTCTATCCGGTGTGTCTTGTCTTCACACTAGCAATTTATCGTAAGTTCTGTATTCACAGCTTGGAGAATCAGACATGCAACATCAACATTGTATCAGAACATCAGTAATTCAAGTAAATTGAGGACCTTAACTATTGCATTAATCTCCCATTACAGGACCTGCTCCCCTAGAATAATGAAAAAACAGCAATGGACAGCAACTTTCCGAGGTGTGCAGATAGATCATTGTCGTTCAAGTATCAAGTTATGATGATTTGTTCCAATATCTCAACATGCAAGCTGATAGTATTTCTATCATCTAGAAAAGTGCAGCTCGATAAGCACATAAGATAGATTTGTTGTCAACCATAAAACTGAAATGCAGTTACAAATTATAAACAGAATCAGATTCAGCATAAAATCCTACTATCACTGCCTTTTTTTGTTGTCAGCTGCTCCACAAGTTGGCAAAGGAAACAAAAGCTATCACAGTATGACTCACTAATTCATAGGATTGTTTCTTCTTTTCAGTCTCTCTTTTTGATCTCCCTTACAAATCTAGGACAAGATAAAAACTATACAGCATAACTTTTTCTATCAAACGGTGAGCCCTCAACATCTCATCTATAACCTGAAAAGACAAGACTTTGATTTCACAAAAATTCAGAAATATGAAGCAAGTGGCTTAAGCATAATCAATTCTGTCACTTACGTGAACAGCTGACTACGATTACGAGAGAGCTGAGGCCTCTTTATTGGGGAGAGTATCAAGTTCCTTAACGTCATTGAGGGAGCAGCAGCAGCAGTTCCAAAAACAGGGTGAGCACAAGCCCTTCTGTTCCCAGCATCTGTGGGAATTACTGATTGTTTAGCAGGTGATGCAGTAGAAATGTCAAAGTGACCAGAGTTCAAACTATTCTGTCTTGCTGACCAGATATCCTCTCTAGGCCCTGGAGTTGCAGGAGAAACAGACCAATCTGCAAAAATGTAAGTCAACTGGGTTTGGAGATATTTAAGCAAAAATGGGTTACTAAGCTAAACTCATTATCATACCCAAAAAGAAAAACTGCAATCAATATCATAAAACCATCAAAAAGCCAAAAATCTGCTTTTAGACATCTTCTAACTTCTGTATGTGAAGTGATATTGCTTTTTGAGATGACAATAAGTACACACACAATCCATTTACAATGGTAGAAAGGAGTTAGATTACCTTTTCGAAGTGGGTCTCTGTCATCCATCATGTTAACTGCAGGGTTGGAGAACAAATCGGGATCATTTCTTGGGTAAAAACTGTTTGAAGTTTGGATTGCTGATCGTTTAATTGACTCGTACTCACTCCTCAATTGATCATACATTTCATCAAGTTTTCTCTTCTGTCTGCCACAAAAGGTTTTCACATCATTTTGGAATCCAAGAACGAGATCTTAGCATTATAAATGAAATCAATATGTTAGGAAGCAGAAAACAGATGGACCTAGATTTCTCAGAAAACTTTTCCTGGAGTTCCTGCTTGTCCTTGGACAAACTCTCAATCTCCTTTTCCATCATCTGACACCTCTTGACAATTTTCTGATATGCAGTATGCACCTGCTCCAGTTTATCTGTGAACTTTTCTTGCATTGACTCACATTTCTGCCGGCATTGAGATACAATTCTGTTCATCTTGTATTGCATCTCTAGTTCCTTTTGGCCCAAGTAAAACATTACACTTCTATATGCACTCTTCATCACTGAATTTATTTTAAGAACGATGCATGGCCTAACAAATTGCTTTTCAAAATTATTGGTAAGTTTTAAATACCAACTAACCTTCTTTATTTTTTATGCCATTTTGTATACCAACAAAACTAATTATCAAACCAGAAACTGATTATCATATTAAGGATACATATCTGTGGAGAAACTCCAGCCATGACCATCTGCAACAGAATGCAACAAGAATATAAGGAACAAAGTGGCAATACACTTAAAAGGCAGCAGTACTTTGAAAGGAAAAGCAAAAGTTTGGATTATGGTGTGAATTTCAATATAACATGGAGATGATAGATAGCTAAAGTTAAATTTTACGCTATACACCAAGTGAAGCAATTGCTTACATTTACCCATTCATCATTTGGATTCATATCCACAGCTTTCATATGGCTGTCAAGGGAAAATGAAATAGGTAAGTTTAATAAATTTGATGACCTTCTATATGGTAAGAAACAATATTCCTTGTTGCCCAAAGCACCTTTCTGTAACCAGGGCATTTAAAATGATAGATATATTCATTCATTTACCAGCTTGCAGTTGTGACACGAAGTAAGTTCTGAAGTACACCAAGGCAAAAGGATGATCTAAATAGATGGAAAAAGAAAAAAATTGACCTTTGAAATTCCATCTAACCATGCCTAGAACTCACACAGTTGTGTGCATTGCACTTGTTAATCATGTACACTGTTAATAATTTTCTACCTCTTAGAGAGCACTTGATCGCAAATGGGACACGCTGCATCATTACTGAGGATCTTGCTAGCATCTTCATTGCCTTTTACACTGTTAAGAAAACTTTGTGCAGTGCGCTGATTTCAACAATGACATGAAGCGGAAAAGGATTTATGCTATGTAAACGACAGCAAAACAAGCATTATAGAAGACATTTGGATACACAACAGATGACCACAAGTGGTGGAAATGGCTCGCCCTTCTAAATCTCGCCAGCATGCATTGCATCTCATCTCAGCCTTTGATATTAGTCTTCAGTTCCATAATATAACAAAACCAAACATCTGAGAAAGGTTGCTTCACAATTTTTTGTATCTCTTCTGTATGGAGTTTTATGAATAAATTGAATGAGAGGCTTAACATTAAACCGACTAGAGAGAAGTATAAGCACCAAGAGGGAACACCATAAAGTGACTAGAGAGAAGTATAAGCACCAAGAGGGAACACCATAAAGTATCTTGACAGGCATATACATAAGCAATGACTAACTGAAAAGCTTAAGATTCACAATTCACTAGGCTGCCAAATAGGCAGATAGTCTTAAAACTTGATGCAAGTCGCTAAATTCACATTCAGACAAGAAACCTGAATTGAAGTAATGCAAACAGAAAGTTCAAAACATATATTTATATCACAAAAACACTGTGGAACTAGGATCAATTTTAATGATTTTTGGCTGAAAACACAAAATGAAATGACAGTTCATAAGTCAGTGAAACATGGTTTCTTTGAAAAAAAAAATATTTCAGCTGCCTAAAGTGGTAAAGCAATTGAATATAACTATATAAATTCGTGTAAAGTCAGCTTTCATGAATTTGTAAATTAGAAATCAGATCAATGAATGGCTATTGCACTGGATGTTTAATTAAGAATGAAAAACAGAAGAAATCAACCCTTGAACACAATAAAACAAATTAAATGCAGGAAAACAAATAATAAAGAAGCAAAAACTATATGGTGCATCTAATCATAGGCAAAGCTTCTGAAATCATGCCATACTCTTCAATTTGGTTAAAGGTGCTTACTATATATATTGACCACAAGAACAGGAAAACTATTATACTAATATACACCTTTGTTAAAACAGTGATATACATTGCTTACAACTACTGCTTTCATGTTCCAAGCACGAAAAATTACAAAACAATGCTTTAATCCTAATTCCTAAACATCAAGTGATACAATCCCAAGTCCCCACCAATAATCACTGAGCTCAAAATTAGAAAGAAACCGGGGGTTCATTCTTGCTACATCTAAAATTAGATTTGTAACTCTAAATTAACAAAAACACTTGGCAAAAGCTAACGAAATTAAATTTCAAACTAATCTCTGATGATTTTAAAGACAAAAAAGGAATATTATCAGTAAACCTATAACCTACTAGGTATGATAAGGTAACTAAACATCCCAATTTGGTTCAGTTATCACCAGCAATGCTTGAAAATTGAAATTTTCAAGAAATAATCTGAGACTAAAACAAAATAAAACTGTTCTCGTATTGGTTGCCAATAATCCGAAACCTTGACTACAGACCACTATAAACTGGAGATTTCGCATTTCATTTAATCTCTTTTAAGGTTTCTAGGAAACCAAACACCAAAGAAAATAAGACATCTCTAATTAAACCAAAATTTAATTCCTTTTTTCTCCAAAAATCTCATGATTCTGTCTTTCTTTGTAATCAGAATTTTCTTTTCTTTTCTTTTTGGTTTTCTCGGCATCCAAACACTACGAAAAATAAGGATTGTCGACGTAGAATACACAAAATCATCCCCAAAATTGCAAAAAAAGAAAAAACAAATCAGAATCACTATCGTCTAAAGCGTAGCGTACGGCAATCGAATCAGCGTTTCGAACACGGATCAAAACAGCAAAACACGGCCGAAATTAACATAATTCACCATTAGCAGATTTAACTCATTGAAGAATTTTAACTATAAACGAACATTTCGAGAGACGGAGACCGAGAGCGAACAATCTGACCTGAGCGTTGTGTAGGTTATGGAAGAATCTGGACCGTTGAGTGGTGAAACAAAGGAAATTTTTGAGAATAGCGGAGAATAAAGAGGAAGATTTCGAATTTATGATTGTAAAGAGATTCTTGTAGGGAGGAAGCATTTGGAGGGAAACAAGCCTTGTCTTTGCTTAGAGGCAGCCCCCACGTCCCCAGCTCTAAACTTCAGATAAAATTATTTGGACGTGGAGGGAGTTATTTGATATAAATAAATAAATTATCTATACATATGTAAATAATTAGATTTAGGGACTTAGTTTGAAAAAATTTTGTTTTTGGTATGACAAAACATTCTTCGTAATACTATAAAACGCTTTTATAATTAATTATCAAACACTTGACTATTTTTCAAAAAAAAAAAAAAGCTATTAACTAAAACGTTAGGGGTAAAAGTGTCCTATAAAAGAATATTCTTAAATTGGATCCTCAATATCTAATTATTCATCTAATGCTACTACATGATATTATATATTAAATATCACTTCTACTTGATTGGCTATTCATGTTTAAATCTTAGGATAGATAAGAGGTTTTGAAAATATTATTTAGGCCTCACTTCACTATCTTACCCTCTTACCTTTAAAAAATAAATAAATAATATATTTCAAATTTTATAAACACAAAAATAAATTAATTTATTAATTCAGGCTTTCACCTTCAACTTTAAAAGTATATTTGGTTGAAAGAATAGAGGAAGAAATGAAAAGAAATTTTAAAAGAATTGAAATTTTTTTTATTTGATTGAATAAATTTTATCCCCATTTTATATATTTATCAAAAACTTTTTTGGTCAAAATATAACGTAGTTAATTATTTAATAATTATTTATTTAATAAATTATCACATTATTCAATTTACCTGTGATAATTATTATAAAGAATATAATTTTAAAATGTAAAAAATTATTTTAAAAATAATTTATAATAATTAATGTAATATTTGTTTTTGTTTACAAGTTTGACATCTTATTATAATTGTATTTATTATAATTTTTTATCATCCTTATTATATATATAAAATAAAATTTCTACTATGTTTTATTTTTATATTAATTTATTATTTATTATTTTATTTGAAACCTTGTATTTATTGTAATTTATAAAGCTAGTTAAATCTTTTGATAATTGCATTTTTATTATAAGAGGAACTATTATTAAAGTAATTATGTTTTTTATTTTTTTAGTTTTTGTAAGACAAAATAAATACCAAATAATATTATAAATTAATAATATTATTGATAATTGTAATAGATGTTTAAAAATGCGATTAAAAATTTAAGAGACATAAATATGTAAATGTCAAGCGATAAAAATTCATATACAATTAAGCTTATGAACTTTAAATAAAGATAATAGATGTATTTAAAATATAAATTAATTTTTATATATTTGTAGATTATTTTTTTAATAAATAAATATATTTATATAATATAAATTTAAATGGGCATTACTAAATTCACTATTAAATTTATAGTATTTAATTATTTCATATTTAAAATAAAATTTTGAAAGTGAATTTGACTTTTTAATTATGAAATCAATAAAAAATTATTTTTGTTTCCATAAAATATAATTAAAATTTAGAAGTGAAGAATATAGGAATTTTTATCTCATTGATGATTACATGATACAATCAAATGAAGAAAAATTTATGGCCTACAGTTGAAGGTTTGAATTTTTACACTCTTTCTATTTTGCAATCAATGGAGATCAAGTTGGGCCAAGATTTGGGCCCAATCTGAACCCAAAAACATTTTGACAGTTAACAAAATAATTGTAATGACAGTCTTTAAAATTTCCTAAAAAAATAAGAGGAAAGTAATAATTATCCCTAAAGATAGATATCAATTGATAATTTTTTTTTATTTTTATTTATCTTATTATAGTTTTTTAAATCAGATCAACTGGATAAAATAAAGGAATGTTTTTTAATTTACTTTTAGATATTACATTGAAGTTTAATTTCATCGAGATCAACAAAATTATAATTTTAATATTTTTATACTATTTTAAGAAATTTTATCATTAAAATAATTAGTATCTACAAAATTAGACAAGAATAAGTTAAGTGCATCTTTAGTGAAAGAATTAATACTAATTAAAATGTTTTAAATTCTTGTGGTTGGATAAAATGTCACGTTAATTACCAATTATTTATAAAATATTAATCACTATCTTTCTATAAAATAAATTAATATAAATAAAAGATAAAAATTTTGAATAAAATAATATTAGCGCATTACAATTTCTTCTTTCCTGTTTTTTTATAATATTTAATTAAAAAAACAAAATTAGATACCTTTCAACATTCTTCCAATTTATCTATATTCAAGTAGTGATATAATTTTCGTTAATTGAATAATAAAATTTATAATTGATCAAATAACTAATATAATATTTCACTATCCAATAGGTGAAAGTTGCCATATCCCTTGGGATGAAAATTGAGTCAAAATATTATTATCATGCATGCATACATACATACATATAGATATAAATATGCATATGTATATAGAGAGAGAGAAGAGCAGCAAAGTGTGATTAATTCCATAATTGCCTATATTTTTAATAGAAAGAATATGTACAAAGCAAGCAATAATTTATACACTAGGGGCTTGGTATAACAACATCAATTGCAAAATAATAATAACAATAAAAAAATATAATGCTAATGACAACCAAGTCATCCTCACTGTTATACAGACACCATATTCCCACTACAAAACACTAACTTTTATTTTAATTTATTTCTAATAACCATTTTTCCTATTTTTTATTTTATTTTAACGCAAATAATTGGGGGTGCCGTGTGTGAGGGTCTGGGGGAGGTGACATCCAATCATAAAAAAAAGAAAGGGAAAGTCGGTGAATAGTCAGACAAGTATCAAAGGAGGCATCGGAATCGTTCGTTCGTTGGCGTGGCCAAGGAGAGGAGAGGAGAGGAGAGGAGAGGAGAGAAGAGAGCGGTCTACCCGTTGACAAAGAGTTGCCGGTTTCAATTTTCCACCTCTGAATTCGAAGCTGTCGCTTTTGACTCGTCTAAGCAAAACGTAGCATGCCCTCAGCTTTGTATTTACGGAAACACCCTCGAATGTTAGTTTGTAAAGTAGTAAGCTGTGTAGTAAGAAAAGAAAACAGCACGGGCTCATAAATATATATTTAAAGTTTATATAAAAATTTATATCTCTAATTTTAGCATTGTGTCAATGTTTGCTCTAAAAGTATGGGTTAAAATTGAAGAATTAAGAGATAGTAAATAAGAAATATAGCTTTTTAATATAAAGTGAATGTTTCGTTAATAAAATAATATCAATTTTTTGTAACTTTTTTTTTAAATAAAAAATTTAAATTTTTGTTAGGTACGATGCACATATATACAACATAAAAAAAAATTAACAAATGCATGTATTATATTTCAATATAAAATGTAGCAGCTCAAATTTTCAATAATAAACCTACAAATTAATAAAAATTGAATTAATTAAATCATAATATGTCTAAATATGATTTGTTATAGATTTTAATTCTGTCTAAAATTTGAGAGTGTCGTATTACGTTATTATTCTCTTTTTAAAAAATATATTTAATAAAATAGGTAGTATTAAACCTTATAAACCTTAAAAATTTTTCTTTTTTTATCTAATATAGAATATTATTATATTATCTCTTAATTAATTTTACAATACTCTCGTCATAGTTGGGCTCCTTTATCTGGTCATTTTGTTCTGCTTCAAAATTTGTATACTCTTCGTGAACACATCTGCTATACGTGAACACTTAATAAAATATTAAAATTAAATTAAGTTTAATTTTAAAATTATTTATTACAAATTAAATTATTACTCTTTCTTAAAAAAATATATATTTAATAGAATGCATAGGACCTACTTTTATATACTCGCAAAAATTTCTCATTTCTATCCTACCCTACGTGGGATGCCGAAACACCAACAATACATGTTCCTTTCTCACCATAAATTTCTCTTTATTGGTGCCCTGAGAATGCAGTTTGGAATTAGATGCCACAAATTCTGAACAACTGCTTCTCCTCTCACACAATCTTATTTTCCTAGACAGCCATCAAAATGTAACAGGAAAGCTTGTCACATCAAAGTGAACTCATAATAACATTATACTTTAAATTATCTATTAAAACAAAGAAAATTAACAATCAACTACATAACTTCCGATTAATTTGGATTACAATTAAGATATTGACT
The DNA here is from genome assembly GCA_032401905.1 of Swietenia macrophylla. NCBI lineage: Eukaryota > Viridiplantae > Streptophyta > Magnoliopsida > Sapindales > Meliaceae > Swietenia > Swietenia macrophylla. Next base: position 2,258,993 of record CP135585.1, on the reverse strand, counting down.
GATGTTGTCATACTATTTTTGATTTGATCAAATTTATCTTACTTGCACAAAGGAACATTAGTTAAAACATTATAATACAAGATACAAAATAGGGTGAGAAAACAAATAAATACTAATAGCAAGTTGGTGAAATATTTGATTATTAAGTAGACTTGGTCTTGGTCATTGAATATGTCATTAAATAGTTCCCATATCTATTTAAGGCTAATTTTTCAAGAAATGATAATTGACTTTTTGCTACATTAACCTTATGAAATGTATATAATTGTATACTGTAATTATAATATACTTGAAAAATATTAATTTTTTTAAAATTTAAGCAGTAAATAAAACTTAATGTCAATTGTCCAAATATTACTTTTTAATCAAATTTAAATCTACTATTTAGATTTTGAATAGAAAAATAAATAAATAGATACAATATCCTCCTTAAATTGATAAGATATTTCATGTTTGTATAAATATTTAAGAATCTAATCCCACTTGCACTATAAATTAAGATAATAGTTGGAGTTTTGAGCAGTCGGAAAAAAACAAAGGAAACATAAAATGTATAGAAATAGTTAGAGGGCACGCACTCCTCCTATTCCTATATTCTGTCCAGTTAAAGAAACACTTTTCCCTTCCCACCATTGACCAAGAAATTTCCCACAGTTCGAATGGTGGTGGAATGCGCTCGTCAACGAATAATTAAATATATACAGTGGGTCGCCACAAGTAATACGAAGCAAAGCAAAGCAAAGCACCCGCGTCTCCGACCACGAACCACACCATCATCGTTGATTATTTCAACGGTTCCCGACGATGCCTTGTGGATGCTGAAACGCCACACACACACACACACAACCACTTTCACTTTGCATTCATTTCTCTCGCTCTTAAGAGAAAATGATTGGTCAATTTGGGTTTTCTTTTCTTTTCTTTTTTCTTTAATACACGCGTTTTCTTTATATATATATATATATCTAGAATATTTCAAGCAGATGCCAAAACAAGGTTCGTGTTTCCTTCCTTTTCCAATTAATGCACATTCACTATATAAACCAAGCCTCTTCTCCAAGTAAATTCCAAGCTCATCGCTTATAACATTCAATTCACTCTCTAAAAGAGTTTGTCACTTTTCATTTATTTCTGTGCAAAAACAATCAATCAACCATGGTTCTCTCGAAGACTGCTTCTGAATCTGATGTTTCCATTCATTCCACCTTCGCCTCTCGCTATGTCAGAAGCTCTCTTCCTCGGTAAACATACATACACACATACTGAATTTCACAAAATTTTCTTTGTAAATGTTAGTTTCGTGTATTTACTTATTTATTATTATTATTTTTTGGGTTGAGATGCTGAAGGAAAATATTGGGTAAGTAATGATTTGGCTGTTGTCGTAGGTTTACGATGCCGGAAACCTCGATACCGAAGGAAGCAGCATATCAGATCATCAATGACGAGCTGATGCTTGATGGGAATCCGAGGTTGAACTTGGCCTCGTTTGTTACGACATGGATGGAGCCCGAATGTGATAAGCTTATGATGGCTGCTATTAACAAAAACTATGTCGACATGGATGAATATCCTGTCACCACTGAGCTTCAGGCAAAACATTTTTATATCTTGCTTTCTTAAATTTCGATTGATAATACAATTGATGTACGTAACATAATAGTTTTTCTTTTTTCGTGTTGAATATCTGAAGCCTGACATTACAGAATTCTGTTCCCAACTAATGTTTTATATCTAAAAATAGTTAAAGTTGACTGTTCATGTTACGATTGGCTCAGTATTTTATGCTTCTGTCTCGCAGTAAAAAGGCAGGCATCTAGAATTTGTGAATCTAAATAGTTTCAGAAATTTAGGCATGCTAACGTTGGAATTAATTTTGCACAGAATCGTTGTGTGAACATGATAGCACGACTATTCAACGCTCCATTGGGCGAGTCCGAGGCAGCCGTCGGAGTTGGAACCGTCGGATCATCGGAGGCAATAATGCTGGCAGGACTTGCATTCAAAAGAAAGTGGCAGAACAAACGCAAAGCAGAAGGAAAACCTTACGACAAGCCCAATATTGTCACAGGAGCCAACGTTCAGGTAATCAATTCATCAATCATTAAATTTCTTCATCTATATTCAAAGTTTAGGACGATTGATGATGAAAACTGTAAATTTGTATTCATTTGAACAGGTATGTTGGGAGAAATTCGCAAGGTATTTTGAGGTGGAGTTGAAGGAAGTGAAGCTGAGTGAAGGATACTATGTAATGGACCCTGTGAAAGCTGTAGAAATGGTGGACGAAAACACTATTTGTGTTGCAGCTATTCTGGGTTCTACTCTCAATGGTGAATTCGAAGATGTCAAGCTCTTGAACGATCTCTTGCTTGAGAAGAACAAGCAAACTGGGTAAGTCTACAATTCTCAAACTAGCTAGCTTCAATCAATAATCTGAAACGGAGATAATTAATAACTTATCCTGCGTCGTGCTGCAGATGGGATACTCCAATCCATGTTGATGCTGCCAGTGGTGGTTTCATCGCTCCATTTTTGTACCCAGAGCTTGAATGGGATTTCAGGCTTCCATTGGTCAGGAGTATTAATGTCAGTGGCCACAAGTACGGGCTTGTGTATGCTGGTGTTGGTTGGGTTATCTGGAGAAGCAAAGACGATTTGCCTGAAGAACTCGTCTTCCACATCAACTATCTCGGCGCTGATCAGCCCACTTTCACTCTCAATTTCTCTAAAGGTAAAATAGCCCATTTCTGAAACATGACCCTCTGACTAATTAACTTCTTCATTACTTTCAATTTATAAATTTCTGGATATGGCGATTTGCAGGTTCTAGTCAGATCATTGCTCAGTACTATCAGCTAATCCGCTTGGGTTTCGAAGGATACCACAATGTGATGGAAAACTGTCATGAAAATGCGATGGTTCTAAAAGAAGGATTGGAGAAAACTGGCAGGTTTAACATTGTTTCAAAGGACGACGGTGTTCCATTGGTGGCGTTTTCTCTCAAGGACAACAAACGCCATGACGAATTTGAAGTAGCTGAAATGCTGCGCCGCTTTGGGTGGATTGTGCCGGCGTACACAATGCCGGCAGACGCTCAGCATATCACCGTGCTTCGCGTTGTCATCAGGGAAGATTTCTCTCGCACACTTGCTGAGCGTTTGGTGCTTGACATTACAAAAGTGCTTCATGAACTGGATTCGCTTCCTCCAAAAGTGCTTGTTACTGCAACCGAACAGAATGCAAAGAACGGCACTGGGACTAAGAAATCTGTCATTGAAACTCAACGGGAAGTCACTACTTATTGGAAGAAATTGGTTTCCGATAGGAAATCTAACAAGACTGCAATTTGTTAGATGCCTTTGACATGTTCGGTTTTTTTTTTTTTATTTTTTTTTTGGAATTTTACATTTCAAAGTTCTGGCATATGAATTTGTTTGTGTTTAAATGGCTTTAAGTATGGCCAATTGAATTGCTCTAATTGAGGATTTTTACAAGAATATTGTTACTAGTATTCTTTTATAAATTTTGTTTTGATGGTATTTTTTAAAATATTAAATAAATGTAAATTAAACTCCTTTCAACTGTAAGGGGGATTCAATTTCAAATTTCTTATACAATTTTATAACTTTTTACAAATTAAATCAGTTAACAATTATAAGTTTACTACATTATTGTGATTTATAGAGTTAAGTATAATTTTATTTTTCTCTACAAAAATTACAAAAAAAAAATTTAAATAAAAAATATACGAGAATTCAATAACCAATTTATAAAGTATAATTACTTGACCCTACTGTATTGCACTTATTACTGTGTTGATTGTTAGCTTCCCATTTTCTTGCACAAATTATACAATTATTCTTAAATTAATATGTAATTTTATCTAGTAACGAATGATACGGTGCAAATATTTAATTAGCAAAATGTGAGAAAATTATGGGTGGATTGAAAAAAAAAAAATGAAAGGTCTCATTTTTTATTTAACTTATTTATTTATTATTTTTTATTAATTTATAATTTTTTATTAATTAAATTATTTTATTATTTTTTAATATAATTAATGTGATAAAATTATTTTATTTAATATTTTTTTTATGATGGAATTAAATTTTTTAATGATTGCACTAAATTAAAGAATTTTTAGAGAATTTGAGTGTTGGATGGTTGGAAAAGTAGGAAAAGCTCTGCAAGAATTATGATATATGAATAAATTAGTAAGGAATAATCAGTTGCTGAGCCAGACATTTATTTAGTGGGACAAATTTAATTTATTAAGAAATTCTTTACTCGTTAAATTTAATCGAGTGACATTAAAATATCTGTTTCTCTCTCTCTATATATGTATGTACAATAAATTCTGATGGTCCAACACTAACCAATCCACTAGTAGTGGTTATGGGTATTAATGAACTGTGATGCAATTATAGCATACTAGTATTTAAAATGTTTGGTGGTGTATGTATGTACGTATAATGAATTCCGGGGGTCCACCGCTAACCAATCCACTAGGAGTTAGTTACGGGGCTAAATCATTAATGAATTGTGATGCAATTATAGTATACGAGTATTTAAAATGTTTGGTGGTGGAAAAAGACTAACGAAAATTGCAAAGAGCAATTATTGGGCTAAACGTATGGCATGAATCACGCCATACAATGGCAAGTATTTTATATTTTATTAGGTGACTTCACTCGCTATTATTAAATTGTTAAATATACATAATTTTATAAATATCTTTATAAATATTTATTTGCTAATATATTAAAAAAATATATATCATTATCACTTGGCCCAATTCCAATTTTAAATCAATTCAATTATATATATATATATATAAATAAATCTAAAGCCTTAGTATTTTAAAGTGCATTCTTAAAATATTTCATAAATATCAATATTTTTACTAATTTACGAATTGTAGTATTATAAATGTAAATTTTTGAACAAATTCATTTATATAAACTAATGTGACAATATTATATTATCTTGTTACGTATTTTATATTTTTATGATAATAAAATAAAAATATATAAAAATAATAAAAAAATAAATTATAAACATTACTAAAAGTGTTAAAGGGCCTAGGTCGCAAGGGCTTGGGCCAAGCTTAAGTTCGTGTGGGCCCAGGCTTAGCCCAAGGTCCCGAGAACTCTTGACCAAAATTTTTTGATTTTTTTATTAATTTACTTTATTTATTTTATCAACTTTAATATCTATATATATATATATATATATATATATATCAATATAATCATTGTATATGTAATATGTGCTTTTTTTAATATTTTGTAGTTTTGTTAAATAAAAAAATAAAATATAATAATAGTAATACTATTAATTTTAAATAATTATTATAAATTTTACGTTTTAAATATTATAATATTAATTAAAGGAAACATGGTCCATGAATATATTAAAAAATAAAAAAATTATTATATAATTGACAAATGATAAATACATTAGAATAAAAGAAGAAATAAAAATAAATAAACAATATTAATATATCATATAAATATAATTTTGATCCATATATTTTAAATTAATTTAACTTACAAATTACAATATTAAATAAATTTATTTTAAATTAAATGGATGAAGTTATGTCATTATAATTAAAGTAAATTCTAATTAGGTTAGCATTTATTGAACTATTTATCATTTATACTTCAACCATTTTTTAGTTTTACATTAAAATTACAAATATTAAAATTTAAAATTATAAATATTACAAATTAATTTTATCAATATAACAACTCTTTATTCCCATTTCATTAACTCGATTATCATCTTGAATTTGGTCTTAAATTTTTTTATTATGCATTCTCATAATTTTGTAAGCATATCAAATAATTTAATACTTTTGGTGATAATAATGATCTGCTTTATTCAGTATCCTATTTTTTGTACTAAAAACACATTCCAATGCTATCATAGGCACTAGAGAAGTTAATAGATTACGTACTATGATGGACTCTTTCATTTGCTCCTCATCGTTGCAAAATATAATTTTTTTTTGTTCTATATTAAACAACAAATTATAATTAGTAGAAATATATTTTTTAAATTCATTAGGACCAATAAAAGAAGAAAAATAAGCAAATCTATTTGTACTAGTATGCAAAAATTTTTATAGAGCCTTCACTAGAAATTTATCATTACATACATAAATTAGTGTATCTACTTTGACTATATTCTAATATTGAGTGTCAATATTATTTAAAGAGTTCTAAAAAAAAGTTATCAATATTAAGTGTGACACTTAAATTTTTTGTAATTGTATTTGTTAATGTTGATCTAAGTAGTCATGTGATGATACTCGTAACACCTAGTTCAAAACTCTATCAATGCAAAACAATCATATCAATACAAAATAAACTGAGGAAATACACTAACATTTATTTGCCATTTCTACATCACTTAATTTTTGCTTACTTATGTGCATCAAGAGTTTATTATAGACTACACAATGTAGCTATAAAACTATCTAATATATATATATTCATTATATATATATATATATATATATAAACACATTATATACTAGTTTAATGCCACATGACCATCATAATAGTGTATAAATAATATAGAACATTTAATTAAAATAAGTGTTCGACACGTTGTAATTGCAAGACGTGTCACTCAAATATTTACATAATAAAAAAATGATATCTATTTAAAAGTAATTTAAACTTATTTTGTATCATAATCATAATTATAATATATACAAATATATATTCAATTTATATTTTAAAAAAATAACCAATAAACGAAATTTTCACCTTGATTGTTTTAATTTATGTGTTCTAATTTGAAAAGTCATTTGATTAATTTAAACTCACGGTTAAATTTTTCTCATTGAAACGAGTTCAGCGCATATCTTTGAGATAAAAATAATATTTAAAAAACCTAAAACAAGAGGGTTGATCGAGAGTTGACCCATCAACTCGTCGGTCAATACCGATGGCAATGAAAAATTCAACAATCTAGGTGCCGGGTCTTTATGAGTTTTATAATTTTCGACATTTTAAGTCCCATTGTGGTATTTGTTTTCTCATCCAATATCTGATTTGATAGAAATTTACTTAAAAAGTAACGACTTCGACGACTTTTTTGAAAAAAAATTGATGACCTTTGAATCCGAATTTTGTGATCGTTTTGTTCCTTTCGCTGAGTTAAATTTGCTCTATGCTCAATTTTTTAATTAGAAATTGAGATTGGCTGAAATGTTAAGTATTTTTAAAACTTTAAATGGGATTTATTAGCTCCTTGAAAGTTGAATTGAAGTAAGGTTACAGTGGTAGAACGATAACGTCGACAAGAGTGTGTGGTTCAAAAATCATGCCAACCAGAGATCAAGAGGAAGTTCATTAAAGAAGTGGCTCACAAAGTGAGGAGAGAGAAAAATGTGGGATATCTTTAAAATTTATGAAAATAAAGGGCCATTTATAGAAATTTTTTTTAAAAACTATATAATAACTCCACATCTTTTTAAAATTATACTGGGACCATAAATATTCAAAATTTATTTAGTTTAGTTCAAATTTTTTTGCAATTTAATCATCATAAAAAAACGACAAACATTCATGTATTTTGTAATATCTACGTATTTATTTAACATTTTTCAAAACATTTAACTTTTACCCCTTTAAAGAAAATTTCATCCCCAATATTCATCATATCTTTTTAGAAATCAAATAAATATTGATAATATTATTGAACTTCAGATGTGGCCTCGTAAGTTGCTTTCTCATTGCTATGATATTACCATAAAATTTTATTAAAAAGAAACTTTCTCTTTTGAGAGATGTTTATCTTACAATCCAAGACTTGATCTAATATCTTATCATAAGTCACATGAACCTTAATTAAAATCTCAATCCAATAGATGATACAAGAGAAATTTAATTGGTGTTTCTTTAACATCATAATGTGATCAACATTAAATATTAGGACATCTGTGGTGGTAACGCTAACATACACGCAACTAAGCTATTATTTCAAAGATCTCAAGAGGTCCTTATACGTAAGTGTTAACTTACTCTTGACTCTAAACTGCAAAATACAGCTCTAAGGTAAACATCTATGAAGACAAATTCTCCAATCTTGAATTCTTGGGATTTACTACTTTAATAAATAAAATCCTTTATTAACTTTAGGCCATTTGTAAATAATCTCTATAACTCAAATCTTCTTAATAATATATTATATTTGATCTAGCCCACATGTGATATGATTTATCACTTTAGCTTAACGTAATGGTAACCTACGTAGCCTCCTATACTAAACCTCATAAAGAGTCATGCCAATACTAAAATAGTAATTATTGTTATGAGCAAAACTTGCTAGGGATGATTGATAACTTTAGTTATCCTGAAAATTCATGACATAAATTCTAAGCATGTCTACAAGAATTTATATGATCCTCTTAAAATGATCATCCATATAAGAGTAAAAAGTAATACTAAAATTTAGTTTGTCCCCAAAATATCTTACAAACTCTTCCAAAATTTAGAATGAATTATGAATTTCGATCAAAACTAATGGATAAAAGAATCCTATATAACCTTATAATCTAATTTATACATAACTTACCAAGGTTTTCTCAAAAATATTTCATTTTAATAAGGATAAAGCACACAAACGTGATTAACAAATCAACAATCAATCAAACCACATCATACCTTTGTTGAGTTATCACTAAATCAGTCATAAATTCATGGAAGCATGGTTCTATTTTCTCTCAACAATAAGTAAAAGTAATAGCATCCTTACTAATCTCAAATGTTTAACCTTCATCTGCTAATAGATTACACCTCAGGATATATGTTTAATCACATCATATTTCATTCCTTTTCATCTGTATTGCCCATTAAAATCTTTATATATTTCACTACCTTTCAAGTACATGAAAAACCTAAATCAATACACTTTTACTGAAATATAATCTTTAAGTTCAATATTACCAAGTATAATTTATTTTTTATTAAGAAGAAAAATATCGTCTATATTTATTCTTTAACTATTTAACTGTTCACCATTTAATAATTGATTTCATATTTTCTCGAACCTTTATCTAGTCACTATCTCTATTTTACCATTACAATAAACATAAAAGCTACAACTATGTTATAAACATAATGGCTATTCCAATAATAATGCAAATCAAAACCTATAATTGTCACTAGCCTTTTCTAATTCTCTAAAGCAATAATTACAAAAATTTCATTAGATTTACAACTTAAAGTGTTAACTGCTTACTATGTTAGTTTTTCTAAAATGGTTCTAAAACGTAAGATCATAATTCTCTAAGTATTTTATTTTTTCTTCATCACTTTGAGTTCAAATTAAATTAAAAGAAAAGGTATTTTAAATTCTTATAATTTGAATATATCTCAAATTTAATCCTATAAAAATAATGCCTTCAAACTTTTAAGGTAAAAATTACATTAACTAATTTAATATCATAAACATTGTAATTCTTTTCATAAGATTTTTATTACTTAGAAGCATAATAGCGTATCACCTTATCATCCTGTGTCAAAACACATTCTAACACATTACCTAAAGCATAATAAATTATATATAGTTTTTCAACATTGAATATAGCAAAAATTAAAACACTTATCAATTATGCATTCAATTCTAAGAAAACTTCATATACTTATCATTCCTCGCGAATCTTAGAATAGATTAAAATGTCATTAATAAACACAGGAACTATTTAATCTAAATAAAGTTTAAATACCCTATTCATGAGACAAAATAAAGTTTAAATTCCTTATTCCTGAGATTCATAAAACTATTGGGATATAAATTTACTTAAATGACATAATTAAAACTCAAAGTGCTCACTTCATATTCTAATTGCTATCTTTGTTACGTCATTACCCTTAATCTTCTATTGATAGTTTTTTGGATCCAATTCAATTCTCAGATAAACAATTTGAATCATCTAACTAGTTAAATAACTATTTATTCTGAAACAATAAATACTTGATTTAGATAGTAACTCAATTCAACTATAGATAATCAAGACATAGTCACAAAGACATCATGCTTCTTGTCAACAACATTATAGCTCTTCCAATAGAAATATTAAAGTGTATCAATCTCTTTTGTAATTTTATTAATTTAGTCAACATTATATGATATTGAAACATATAAAAATTGAAGATGTAATTGAAATTGAATGAATATTGAATTTTATCTCCATGTCTAATATAATCTGGACAATCTTTAAAAAACATGTCAAAAAATGCATCCACCTTTGATATAAAAAGGATTCATCAACCAATAACTAACTTTTTTTGAATCAATCACAAATATTCAGACTCTCTAATTTCCTTTATCCACCATGATATGATTTAAAACAAAACTAAAAGGTCTCACATGTGAATGAGTTTAACATACTATTAACTCCCTAGTCTTTTCTCAAAATGTGGCTTTCTTGTCATAGTAGTCAATTATAATTCGACAATTATATAAGCAATCAATACTTATGATGATGTTAAATTTATGCCAACTATCATAATTAAATCAATCAAATAAAGTATCAACAATCACATATCTAAATTTATACCTAACATGTGACTTAAAAATACCTCTTATAATATCAAACATTTTCTTTATGACCTTTAGCTATCTTTCATCTACAATAATATTAGACTATTTCTAAAAAGGTGACAGCTTTAATTTATAAATTCTTTGAACATAATCACCTTTATTAACTTTTATACATAAAATGTGTAATATCATATTTAAACATTAATAACATCATATATAAAATTTTTTATAAGCACACATCCAAATTTTTTAATAAATTACTACTATATGACACTTTTAATATTTCGAAGATAATTTCTAACCGCCTTTAATATCTATCTATAAATTTATCATTTTTTAATATGATTAAAGCCTATGATATCGTAACAAAATTGTTATTCAACTTATGAAAATCTAACAATAAATTTATTATCAATTAATATATTAAATGAATCATTCTAAAACTATATGAATATTTTGTCCTTATTTGATTCTATATCTTTACTATATTTTATATCTAAAAATAATGCATGTAAAATATATTTATCCTAAAACGATAATAAATATTTCTTACAATACCACATAATCTAATCTTTAAAACTTTAAAATTAATCAATAAATAATGTGTTCATCAAATACATTAAACACAAGCTTTAAATCAAATTTATTACACTTGCGTAATAGGTCCAAGACTTTTCATAGAATTATTCTATTGATATTATATTATTTATCAGACTTTATCACTAAAAGAATGCATATGAACTAAAATGATTAAAATCAATAAAATTAAACTTTAAAATACTAATCTTCAAGTGACATATTTCTAAGAAAGTAAAACCATATTCTAATACTAAGTATGTCACGACCCAAACTAGGGGCAAGTAACTTTTAAGTTTAAAAAGTCAAAATACTAAATTAAATATTTTAAAAGTTTAAAAATTAATAAGTTAAGAAGTGCTCTGAAGTCTTAAAAAAAAAAAAATATATATATATATATAATAATAATAATAATAAATCAAATAAAATCTTATAAAAATATGTGAACACTTATTACATTTTAAAATGAATAAAATAAATTCAAGTGCTTCATATAAATTATGCATCATTTACATAGTCAAAAAAACGATAATTTAAATATAAGTCAACAAAAAACATATAAACTAACGAGCAACTATAAACCAACTCATTTTATCTCTTAGTATCCAAGCATACTACTTGCTCCACAGTATCCATATCTAACTAAAACATTCTTGGAGAACAAAAAGAAGGAATGAGCAAATGTTACTTACCGATGTTGATTTTTTACCATAAAATTCTGCATAATTTGTAAAAAAAATTATTTATTTATTCATGATTATATAAAATTTGGCTACATAATTTTTTTTATAAGATAAAATTGGTTTCCTTTCTCAAATATATACCCTAGCTCATGGAATATACCTAAAACCACTTACATGTTTCATTTTAAACAATATATATAAAATTATGATTACCACATAACAATGATAATAAACTATATATATATATATATATATATAGTAAAATAATTATATCCGTACAAAATACACTAAGAGAGCGTATCAACATTCATCTACCGCTCTTAAAAAATGTTAAATAAATATGTAAATATTATAAAATATATAGATATTTATTGATTTTTAGTAAGAACTAAGTTAACAAAATTTGAACAAAAGTAAATAAATTTTAAATATTTATAGTTCAAGTATAATTTTAAAAAAATTTGAGATGATTCTATAATTTTTTAAAATTTTTTTCTATAAATATCCCTTTATTTTTAAAATTTCAAAGATGTCCCTCATTTTTTTGTCTCCTTACTTTTCCAACCACTTCTTCAACGAACCTTCTTTCAATTTTCGATCGTCATGATTTTTGAACCACACATTCTCCTCAACGTTGTCATTCCACCATCGCAAATTTCACCTCAATTTAACTTACGATGAGTTGGCAAATCTTGTTTAAAATTTTTAAAATTCTTAAACTTAATATTTTGGCCAATCTCGACCTCTTATTGAAAAACTGAATATATCAATAAATTCATCTCGATGAGTAAAACAAAATGATTGAAAATTTTGAACCGAAAAATCATAAGATTTTTTTGAAAAAATCATTGACACTACCATTTTTTGGCTAGATTTTTAATAAATAGAATGTTGAATGAAAAAATAGACACCACCATTAAACTCAAAAAAGTTGAAAACTATAAAACTCATGAAGACTTGCTGCTCAAATTGCTGTTGATCGACGTTGATCGACGAGTTAACTCATTAATGTTGCATATATAAACAATATTGGAATATTCTTCCCATATTTTTTAAATTTCACTTTTATAGTAAAATCAATATTTTTAAACTCATTAATATTTCTATGAGTGACAAAAGTATAATTAATATTAAATAAATGATTCAAAAACTTGATATAAAATTAAAAAATAAACACGTAAACATAATAATATTATATTATAAAATATTTTTAAAAAAATTTATAAAATTAAATATCACAATCCGATTATTAGAATTCAATAATAAAACATTAAATTTTTTATTATAAAAATTAATAATTACATTACTATAATTGACACAAGATTTTAAAATTAAATAAGTTAAATTCTAACAAGTTCTCACAACAAACATGAACTTCTTATGTTGTAATCCACAATGCAATAAAAAAGAATCAAAATATTGTCTTCTTAAATTCCTTGATGAAATATATTATATTGCATCTTTAATCTTTTCTATGTGATAATTAATTAAAATTAAACCATCTTATACAATTAAATTAAAAATATGATAAACACATCTTATATGAAAAAATTAAATCTTATATGAAAAAATTATGTGCCAAAATTTTGTACAGATATTATGTTATTAGTAAATAATTCAATAATAGTATTATTGGCAAATGCGTTATCAAAAACAATATTAAAAATTTTATCTTGTATGTTATATTCTCTAAAAAAACTCATCATTACATTAAAAATAAAAAAGTAGTATATAAAAATTCAAATTCATAAAATACAATAATTCTCTTATGCAACATTCAATTATCATCAATATAATAAAAAGTAATACAAATATAACCTAGGCTATCACATCCAATCCAACAATAAAAAAAGTAATAAAAATAATACCTTTAAAACAATAGAAAGAAACAATCATTTTTTTTTGTTTATTTAAAAAATCATACAAGTGCTTCTATATATAGTTCTAGGAACTAATTTGAAAGAATGTTGAATATACCTTTTTATGAAATTTTTGAATCTTTTATCTTCTACTTAAGTAAAAAGATGCTCATCGATGAAATTTATTTAGTCATCCCTTCTCTCATATTTTGATATAAGTATTTAAAACAAATAACAGTGTTAACCTAGAAAAAATTTAGTGCAAGTAAAGATTGGATGTGATTTACTGAGAGAGCATGTTGCTGTATACATTTTGTCATATTTCAAATGTCGAATTCTAGTCCCAGTACTTAAGACAACTTTACAAAACTTACAAGTAATTTTCTGTTCTTGTTTTTCAATTGTATTATTAATTTGAGACTCTAACATAAAAATTTTCCAAATACTTAATGTTCTAACTCTTTTACAGCAAGTAACATTCATTATGGCAGTACTTGATCCACTTTCATTCAAATTTTATTTATTGGACATTCTTTAAGAATGTAGAAAAAATAGATATCTAATATAAAAAAAGTATGCAAGTTTAGTGAATCAACAAATAGTGAAACATAATAACACTCACATTTTGACTGTGCAAAATTTTCATATTTTTTGAATTAAGTAAAAACAAAACAATCTCAATCATGTCCTTAATAATTTTAATTTAATGGTCTAAATGAAGTTACTAGAAAATTCATGTATACCAATATAAGAGTGCAAGTATATCATAAAATTGCATTAATAAATTTACAACAAATGGAATTTTTAATTTCTTCTAAATCCATAGCTATAGCTACACAGCAAATGTTTAAACAAATAGTTAAGAATACTGTACATAATCTTTTCTAGCTTATTATCGATACTGACACCAAAATGTTTGTTTGATTTATTACGTTATAATTATGTTACTCGTAGAAGATAGAACTAAGGATTTCGAGAGAGTGAACAAATTGAAAATTCTTATTTTTATTTTATTTTTGAATTACTCTACGATAATATGAATGATTAACTAAACTGGGTTATCTAGTTAACTACTGTTTGATAATATTACTTGTTAACCTTTCTTGAGCATCAAGCAAAGAAAGGAAATTTAAGCATTTTAAGTTCTAATAGCTATATTTATTCATGGCTAATTTTTAGTTTTTAGTGCCACATGGCAGTATTGGTTTCTGTAAAGAAATTGATAATAAAAATAATTGCAAGATGATAACTAAATATAATTTGTATAGTAGTAGTAATACTTTTTCCTAATCTATTTTATTTTTCTAGATAACATAACAAGTGACATTCTAATGTTAAGACATTTGCCATGCTAGTGGAAATACAAAAATTGGTAAATAAGTCGCCAAAAGGATAGTTACCGGACTTCTATAGGACAAAAAAAGAATATAAATCAATTTATAAATTGCAAAAAGCAAATGATTGATACCATGATGCGTTGGGAATTTATGTACCACTGTGCATCAACAAAGTGAATCAGTATGTTTGTTATGAGTGTTGGAAGTTTAACTAAGTTAATCAATGTGTGTGCATTCATTTGTAACTTGAATACCAAGGCTAAAAGATCAAATTGTGTCTGGAGTCCACAAATGGTTTTAGTTTTCACCGTCACTTGAACATCCTACTGCTCTTAATTCCTCTCTTATATATGATTTCTCGTATCATTACTCCTACAAAGAAAATTTACATAATCCTATTCCGTCTCTGTCGGACCAATTTTTCCCACAATCTTTTTAGTTTTTAGTTTTTCGTAGCATTGTAATGCCAATGAACCCAAATGTCATAAATCATGGTTGCTCTCATGGAATGATAAACAGAAACTTAATAAAATGTATAATAAAATGAAAGACATACACAGAATATGAAATGTATCTCAAAGAGTACTTGCTTCTCTGCAAAACACCAAAATTTATGCCCTTTTTTTAACCATTTTTTTCATTTTTATTATCGTACTAAATCTTGACTGTTCCGAGTTTTTGATTGCTTTGATCTAGCCTGCTTTCTTCTCTACCACCTACACCTACTTTGAGTATGCCTCTCTAGATTTGAAAATTTTGGATAATATGAATTTGATTTTGGTAAATGTGACCCGTTCATTGACGTCATTCATTATGTTGGTTACGTAAGACCACATAGTGTGAGAGAGAGAAATAGACGAAAGAAAAAAAAAGGGAAGAAGAGGGTAATAGGGGTCAGGTTGAGGAGCCTTGGTTTGTTTCTAGTTTTTAATTTTCTGCTTAGGCCCGTGAGCTGGCCCAAACCCAGGCGGGCATAGCCCGCAAGGGCCAGGTTTCATGGCTGTGCTTGGTGTCATATTTTGGATTCAGCCAGGTCCGGCTCAACACATATACTGTGCAGATCTGAATTGGCCTGGCACTTTAGCCCGCAAGAACTTCATATCACCCCTAAACACCACCATATATTCTAAATTGTTTTTAATGAAATAAATAAAAAATTCAAAAAAATATAAATAATATGAATCTTGTGATAATAATATAATTTAGATTTTATAGGAGTTTGTATCTTTTAATTATTTTTTTTACTAACAATTAATATTTGATAAATTCATCTTAAGTAATGGTAATTTTAAATGCACAATACTTCAATTATGACTAAAATCTACTAATTGGTTGAGTTGATAAATTTTTTTATAAAGAAAATATTAATATTTAAACTAATAAATTTTTTTATTATAAAAATTTTGACATTTAAATTCAGCTGATATTAAATAAGAATTTTTTATTATATTTGTATATATTTTAAAACAAAAACAATAATATTGATAGACACCATTGGTAATTTGGAGCAATGCAATAAACTCAGTGGATCTTTTTCCAATCCATCACCACTAATGGGCCCTAACAGATGGCTAGAGCCCAACTTTGATTTGCATGATTTTATCAATTAATTGTGCTATCAACAACCCAAATTAATTTTTTTAAAAAAATCTTTTATCTAAATAAAATTTCATAAAAAAATAAGATAAGAATATAAAAAAAATGTTCAATTACACACACACACTTGCATGTTCTATAAAATTCATTTTCAAAAGTTAAAAAAATTAACTAAAAAATATGAATTTTTAAAAAAGTAATTAACAAGTAATACAATAATATAGTTAAAAAAAGAGAAAGAATAAATAAGAGATATAATAATTTATATGATGATCTTTTTCATTTTAAGTGTCCAAAACAAAGTGATGCATTCTCCTTTTATGCTTACATAATTACAACATAAAATAAATGTAATAATAAATCTATAAATCATGAGTTAGTAGCTCTTAGAAGTCATGGAGAGATTAAGAAATATATGCTATAAGTAAAGCACTAGTGGAAAAGTCAAGAGTTGTAATTTATAAACATACATATTTATTTTAGTCAATCCATAATAAAAAATAATTTTATTATTTTTCATTATTTTTAAAAATGTGGCTGATTCGAATTAGCAAAAACAATGTCTCCTTGCATAACATGAATTACAAACATTCATGATCTAGATGTGAATGAGTTGAATTACTTTCAAACTTAACAATCAATTTTTTTAAAGATAAATAATTTAATTATTTTGATAATTAATACTAATATGTTCTAATCATTTTTTTGTTTCAAAAAATAATTTTAACAAATACTATCAAACTTTTTTTTATTCCTAAAAATAATATTTTCAAAACATTATTTTTTACAATTTTCTAAAAATATTATTTTAAAAATATTTCAAAATGCACTTTAAGAGCATTTATAAAAACATTGATTTCTAACTTAATTTTAGAAGTAGCTACTCACTGAATTTTGAGTTTTGTTTATTCAATAGGTCTAACTTCCCTTTCGGGATTAAGAA
This sequence comes from Swietenia macrophylla, assembly GCA_032401905.1. Classification (NCBI taxonomy): domain Eukaryota; kingdom Viridiplantae; phylum Streptophyta; class Magnoliopsida; order Sapindales; family Meliaceae; genus Swietenia; species Swietenia macrophylla. The sequence goes on along the minus strand of CP135585.1, from coordinate 2,241,433 downwards.
TTTTGTAGAACATAACATTTATCGTGTTCTATTCTACATGGTCAAGACAAGGGCTTTGCATATATTAATTCAAACTGATATAACACAAATTCTAAGTATCAATCTTGTACAATTTGATTGTAAATAAAATTTTTCATTTTTCATTTTATTAGTAATAAAATTAATGAATAAAAATGCATATTTCAATTTAAATAGGAAATTTTAAGTTCAAATACGGCTGTCCATTGACAAATAATATATTTAATTAATTTGGTGGAGTGCATATTTATAATTTTTTTTACTATGAATAGTTTAAGAGGTTAAATATCCACAAAATTTTAAATTTTAAATGTAAAATATTTACAATTTATTATAAATATATATTTATTCTTACTTTAGTCATTTTAACTTTGAAATTTAAATATTTAACGCACACAATTTATGAATTATTCTTAAGATTTGTCTGTATAATTTAATTTTTTAATATTTTAGCCCTATCTTTACAAAATGATCATTTAACTCCATAATATTTAGACTATTCATAAAATTTTGGTCTCCTGTATTTTTAACATTCAAATACTCAACTCTCACAATTCTAAATTATCCCCGCTTTGAACTAAATGATAACCCAAACAATTAAAAACTTACTTATTTGATGCTAAATTTGTTCTTCATTGATGATAATTTTACTCGCAAATCTGTTACTACATGATACTCACAGAATAAAATTGGTATATTTCTTAACATGTTTGGAATGAATTTTTTAAAAAATTAAATTTCGTAACTGATTTAGGATGAATAATGTGTGAATATATATTCACAACCTACAAATATAGCAAATAATTAACTTTTTATTTCTTTATAGCCTCATTATTTTTAATTAATTATTTTTTAATGATTAGCATCAAATTTTTTAATAAAAATTAAAAATTACATGTATTTAGATAATGAGCTTATTATCGACGAGAAAAATTGATTATTTTTATTATTTATAAATATTTATTTTTTATTATTATATATATTATTATTCACTGTTCTAAGAATTATGTTGGGTGGGTGCTAGTTATAATTTAGTAAAATAAAGAAGTGAATTTTGTAACTATTGTTTTTCACTTATGAGTTTATAAACTTTTATTTAAAATTTTGATATTTTATACATGAATTTGTAAAATAGTTATGTATTTTTTTAATAGTTGTAATGAATTTTATTTTATATTGAATGTAATTAATGTTTTATATGAGTGATATATTTTATTTTAAATTAATTTTAAAAATTTATAGTTTTAATTAGATAATTTATAAGTTTAAATTTTATATTTAATAATAGTACAATTATAGTTAAAAATATAAAAATGTTTAATAAAAATTTACGAATATCTGCACAAGATTAGTAAATATTAAATATTTATTTAAACAGATTTAATAATAAAATATTAAATATGTTTATGAATTTAATACAAATTTGATATTAAATTTTTTAACAAATACAAATGTAAGTTTGGAAATTTTTGTTTCAAACTAGGTCCATTGTGATTCTTATTCACTGTTAAGTAGTCAAATCAATGCACTTAAGGAGGCTAGGTAGGTTAGATTGAATGGTGTGATTTTTATTCCATAATTATTAATAAAATAAAATTATTTATAGTAAATAAGTTAAAAAACTAATTATTTATCTAATTTTTTAATTAATATATTTTTAAAATAAAATTTTAAATAATATACCATTTATAAACACATTTCCTAATATTTTTTATTGTTTTATCATATTTTTAAACTTCAGCTTTTAATCAACCACACAGTTTTAATCCAATAGCAAAAATAAATTTTTTATAAAATACTTATGGGTTATATTAATATAAAAAATATTAATCAAAAATATTATAAATTAATACGTATTTAATTCAATATTGTATTAAAATATATTATTATTATTATTGTTGTTGTTACTGTTATATATATTTTATTTTCTTATATGTGTAATATTTAATATATTATATTATTATAATATAATCTTTTAACAATAAATAATTTATTATTTTATATTTTATTTAAGTCACCAAAAATAATATTATTATTTTCAACATTTAAATACAACAATGTAGGATTGACCCATGGTCACCCCTGAGTCAGTCCTGCAATTGACTCTCCTGCATTATATGCACCTATAATGCCCGTATAATGCCGACCCCGTTCATTTCTTATTTTGGAACCAAACATGGGATAAATTAAATGTTATACAATGATGCAGTGCAATGCAGTCTGATCATCCAAACATGCCGTATATGACTAGTGATAGTACACTTTCTAAGTGATACCTGATGTAATCTAATATTTATAGATTAAAATAAATAATTATTATCATTTAATTGATAACTAACCAACTACTTGGAATGATAAAGCTTCAAAATTTTAAGAAGTGTAATATTATGGAAGTTAAAAAACACGTGGTAATAAGTGTAATATTTTTTTTTAAAAAAATTAATTAATAAATCAAATACTTTACTTTTTTATTGTTAAAAATATTTTAAATGTATTAACAAATTCTTTATTTATTTGATAATGTCGGAAATAAAAATTCCTATAATGATTCTATTTGATAATATTATATTATTATCATATATATTTGTGAATTTTTTTTTCATAAAAATATAATACACATGGTAATATAATTTATATAAATAAATTTAAATATATATTAATAACAATTTTCTTTGTTATGTATACATGCATACATACATTCAATTCAAGCAATACAAACATCTGTTATTGCATAAGCCACACGCACACATCTGTGGTGCTCAAAACCAAAAACCATGGTGGAGCCACGATATTATATTATTGTAATTGACAAGATCCCTCTAGCACATTTGCATTGCTCGACTCAGCACTCAGCAGCACAAATCTTTGCGTGTTCACACTTGCTTTTTCTTTCCACCTACCAAGACCTCATGGAAAATCAACAAATGCTTCAATGGGAAACGTAACAAACCCTGACGTGTCAACACACAAAGCTCACAAATCGACATAAAAAAAAAAATTGCTCAGAGCGAGCAAATCGCTGTGTGTAATCATATCATCTTGACATCAAGCTTTCCCGCAACATAAACCCTAAATCTCTTCCACAACCACCGCACTACCCAAGACACCCCACCAGTAATTTTCATTTCCTTTTTCTTTTTCCTTCGTTTCTTTCTCTGTTTACCATGTATATATTTGGCGCTTTGGCCACAGAAAATTCAGGGCTTGATCAATAGAGCTAACACAAGTGTGTGTGAGATCAATCGACGACAGTGAAAACAACCAACATGAAAGCTTGTCTTGTTATTTTCTTTGTTTTGTTGGTGGGTCCAAAAGATTTTGTGAAGGAAACAGAGGCGGCCGGAGAGTGTGGGAGGACTCCTATAATGTCTGCGGCAGCAAGCTTGAGCCCGTGCTTGGGGGCGGCTGGAAATGCTAGAACTCGAGTGTCGCCCATTTGCTGCTCAAAAGTTGGTGCTTTGATCACAACTGCGCCGAGATGTCTTTGCTCGGTTTTGTTGTCACCTTTGGCAAAGCAGGCTGGAATCAAGCCTGCCATTGCTATTACCATTCCTAAACGATGCAATATTAAGAGGAGACCTGTTGGAAAGAAGTGTGGAAGTAAGTAAATATTAATTTTATTTTAATTATTATTTAACGTTACAATTTGATCTAAAATTTGTAAGAATTTAAGTTGGGTAACGAGTAATAGTACTATATGCTCAGATAACTAACTATGTATACATTTTCAATCAAAATTTGATAATGAGTAAAGCTATATCATCCTAGTTTTATTCCAAATCGATCGTTTGTATTAATTATATAACACGGTATTTATTGAGTGAATAACAAGATAGTGTTAGGCACTTTCTTTAGTTGTTCTCATTCTTGTAATAAATACATGCATGCATGCATGCATATGTGTGTATAAGCTTTTAATATGTATATGTGTGTGTGTGTATCCAAATTCATTATTGTATTTGAAAATTTAATCTCATGTATTTAAGCTTTTAATATGTAAATTTACAAATGTCATAATAGGTGCATTATCAATAAAACATTAAAATAGAGTAATCACCCTTAAAAAAAAAAAAAAAATTCCAATCAATTGAAACAATTGGTATCCTCAATCCCGTCGCCGTATTCTAATCCATAACACAAATTTATTATTGTCTAACTGCGTATTAATTAATCATTATGATTATCCTTGTCATTTTCTTTTTGGCAGGGTACACAGTCCCATGAGAACAAGCAGAGCAGAATGACAAATCAAATGTTATGGCTCCTGATATAGAATGTTGAGCGATGAATAAATAATCATGGGTCGGGCAGTTGACCGGACCCGACCCATTTCAGATGTAGCAGTAATTTTATGTTTTTTGAAGAGTTATTTACGGCAGAGGTTGTTGTTAATCCAACGTTATTGCTGTTGCGCTGCATACCATCTACTAATCGTAGTAAACTTTTCCCATTTTTTTTTTTTTAAATTTTTCTCCTTTTGTTTCATTTATTTTTCAATTGGTTTCTCGGTACAACGACATAGAAAGTGGGGTGCAATTGGTTCTTATACAGAAAATAAATGGGCTACTCTGAGAAGGCCTGATAACATCAAATGCCCAAATTTAATACTGGAAAATAATAAAATGGGCTTCATCTGAGAACACATTAGCCCATACAGTCATCGGAAGTAAACAATTGGGCTCATTTAGCTGAAAATGCTCAGTAAATTCCCAATAATAAATTCCTGATTAGGATGTCAGGTTTAAAATTCCTGATATAAAAATGGAATTTATATGTTTTTTTTTTAATCTTAAACTAAAAACTTAATCGTTTCATCCCAATAAAGTTAAACTACAGCCAATGCAAATATATAAATAAATTTATCTAATTAATGATGATCTTATAATTTTATTTAGAATTATCTTTTAATTCGTAATTATTGTGAAATAGAATTATCATAATTTATATATAAGTGGCTGGATAATTGATAAATATTTAATAATTAGGTAAAGGAGCATGTTTATCAAGCAAAAGACAAAATTAATTAGTGCATTTTTACAATTAAGAAAAAGTATGACAGTTGAAATACATTTAGTACAAATTGTGGTTGCTTCTGTTGGTAGTTCAAACAAAAATACCCTTTTGTCATTTGATGGGCATTCATTGTATAAATCTTTTTTGCCAAAAATTAAACCAAAAAAAAAAAAAACAAAACAAAGAGAATTAACGGTCACTTTATGTTCTCGTATTCCAAGTTCCTTTTTTTCTTATTTTCCCTGATCCATCCACATTAAGGCATTAAGAACATTAAATTGACAGAGAATGAAAATATTCAACACAAATGCTCATTTTTCTTGGTACATTCTTTACACTCCAACAATGGAACAAACTACTCTTTTGTCTGTAATCCTTAATTTCATACCAAGAGCAAATTAATAATTGTAATGCTTTAACTTTAATATTAACAAATTTTTTTTTTAAACAACGATTTTATAATTTAAATTTATTCATAAAAATTAATAAATTAATATCATATTATTGTTATATATTTTATATTTTTACGAGAGTAAGTAATATTTTATTAAAATAAAAAAAATTAAATTATATAAAAAATATAATTATAAAAATTTGTATTTTTAATATTATTTTTAAAAATATTTTTTTCATAATTAAAGTCAAAATAAACAATTTGTTTGATTGTCTAGGATTCAAAGCCGTGGCAAGTTAACAACCACCATTATAATTTGCAAAAATGTTATCCAGCTGTCCATGGCCCTAGTTTTCAATTATAATTTGATAGGACAAATGGTTGAAAAAAATGTTTGAAAAACATTCCAGCGCAGCCCCGACCCATTATTCTCTCTCATCCCTACCGTCTGATTACAAAATCAAATAAATTAGTCGGCACAAAAGACCACGGAGAATGAGACACGTCACACAAAATTACTTTTATCCCTGTCGTCTGATTTAACTTCAATCAAAATCCCACACAAAAAACAATGTTCCTAACAGACGTTTGTGAAAAAGTTTGGACTATTCAAAACCCCCCAACCAAAAAAAGGGCATGGGCCCACACCCCCATTAGAATTCCTCTTCTCCCCCTACCTTTCTTACACTGGGGGCCACAAGAAATGGCGTGCCTAGAACAGAGGTCCACACATGATCTGAGGGGAAATTGACTTCTAATGCCCTCCAACTTCTTTTAATCACAGTTAGATTGTAAAATTTCTAAAATTCTTCCTTTTAATCCCTATTGTTAGAGTTTTTTTTTTTTTTTAACAAAAAACAAGAGAGTTTAAGTTGTGATTTATCAAGATGTAAAACTAATAGAAAAAAAATAAAAAATAAGAAAACAAAAAGATTAAAAGAGGTGGAAGGACCCACAATGTGTAAAAAAAAGATCCAAAAAGAGAAGCGGTTGGAAACAAAATCAGAAAGAAGGAAAAAAAAAAAAAGAAAAGGAAAAGCTGAAATTTGAATTGTGCCTGCAAGCATGTTTTCTTTCTTACTACTAAACCAAACATGATATGATATCATGTCATAACATTTTGTCATAATTTAGTCCCCCGGTAAACCAAACCCCACACAATATTCATAATTTTCAATTTTATAGAACAAGAATAATAAAAGTAACGCCATGCATTTTCCATATCCCGAGAAACAAACACTTTTTCACTTTCATTGCCGTTGACTGACTCACAACTTCTAAAATTATCTAATTTCTCTCTTTTTCTCCTTAACCACTACATAAATACGACCATTTTCCCATCATTCGTCTTCATTAAAGAGAGAACCCACAAGTACCAACAGTAGCTAGCCATAGCTCAGATTCCCTCACAGTTCGCTCCAATGGCTTCTTCTTCTTCTCTCAGTTGGGATCTTCAAAACCTTGGAGTTTTCAACGCAGACATGTCTTTATGTAACAGTAATAATATTGTTCTTTCTTTCTCTCTCTCCCTCTGTCTCTTTTTAACTTGCTTTTACAGTTTCTTATCTTTATATTTTCTTCTTTGTATGTATAATTTATAGTTATGGATCATGGAGGTGCATCGCCGCCGTTTTGCTCTGCTCTGATGGATCAGTCTGATGATTTTTCAACTGGGTATTTGGAAGATGCATTGCTTGAATTCAGCGCTGAGCGGTCTAAAAGAAGAAGGTTGCTCTTGTTCACTGATGATATTGCTGATGCTGATAAAAAAAATGATGCCTCAAAGGATTTTGAAATGGTAATTGTTTTGATTAAAAAATGATTTGATGTGTGATATTTTACATATATATTATATGAACAAAGCTGATGATTTTGAGGTCATACGTACAAATTTGATACAGTCCTACTGGAATTCAAGCTGCAGCAACTGGGGCCCGTCTGAGAATTTTTGTTGCATGAGCCAGATAACTTCTAGCTTTAATGGTATTTCAGGTAGATGATGCTGCCAGTCATTCAGCCTTTGATTTATTACATTATTTTCATTTTTCAAGCCATATTATTTGGTTGTGTAGATGAACACCTGAGCACATCAATGAGCAGAAATAGTAATGAAGAAGCGAACATGATCCCAGATATCAAAACACCGGAGGAGACAATTACTTCGGCTATTGAAGCTCTCGATTCATCTTCTTCCTCTTACAAATACTCTGTCAAAACCAAGTCATCAGTATTCGACGAAGACCCCATACTTTCTTCTGGTATGTATATATACTACACTTAATTATAACTCAAATTCCTTGTTAATAATTCAAGTTCCAAAACAAGAAATTAGTTTTGAAAGACATCGTTTATACGTTTTGTTGTGGTTAAATTAAGGCGCTGAAGACGATGATAAGAAGTTAAAGAAGAGATCGTCAGTGATAAAGAGAGTGGTGTATCCATTTGCATTGGTGAAGCCAGGAGGGAAAGAAGGCGACGTAACGTTACACGACATTAACGAGAGAATTCTGATGCCGCCAACACGGCCGGTGAGACATCCTGTGGGGGATTTTGCTTGCAGGCCATGTGTTTCAGCGGATGGTCCAGGCCTTTCAGGTAAAGCTGTGGTTGCCCTAACAAAGATTCATACTCAAGGGAGAGGCACAATCACTATTATTAGAACCAAAGGTTAACTAATTAGCTAGTATTAATGAATTAGTTTATCTTCGGCTTGAGTTAAATTTCAGTACGTTTGAATTGTATAGGAAAAGGAGATCAGAGGTGTATGTAATTATTATTTATATATACATATATGGTTTACTTTTTATTAATTAGAGTTACTTTCATTTAATGTATGTTTTGGTCTGAACTGATCACAGAACTGAATTGTGCAAAATACGAAGAAGTGTGTAGAACAAAAAAGAAGAAAGTAAAAAAGAAAAGAAAAGAAAAGAAAAGGGATATCCAGAATAAAGGGTAGAAGAAGAATTTGAGTTTGAAGGAGACAGAAGAGCATCATGCCATGCCAATCTTTCAGGTCATGCTGGCATGACACACGGACGCACACACACACACATCATGCCATGCCAATCTTTCGGGTCATGCTGGCACCACACACACACAGGCACACACACACGCACGCACACCTAATCTAAGGTTGAAATTAATTGGGGGAGAATTGAAAAAAAAAAAAAACAGCTGTAATAACCAAGCTCGTTCTTTAATTAACCTAATAATCAATTATCCTAAACTGCTTGTTACTTTATATTGAGATTTTGTGCGTCTGTGTGTTTATTTTAATCATATTAGTGTCATCATGGGTGATTGATGGATTTTCAAGAGACATTGTGTTGGAGTCAAACATTCTTATGTCCAAGTTTTCAAACAAATCATTAGGTATTTAGACCGATGTGATTTTCCCATTTCAAAATTTTAAATACATGTAAAAATTCAAGAGGTGTGACAGTCATTTAGAATTATTATTTAATGCAATTAAATTGTAATGACTTCCACATCATATCTCATTGTATGCATCAAAATATTAAAATATTAGTATCTTATTGTGCGATCAAATTAATTTTTGCTCAAGAAATATATAATTAAAGAAAAAAGTCTCAATTTTTTAATATTTAAAACATAAAATATATATGTATAGTCCCTTGTTAATATAAAAAATTTGTTTTTTTAGGTAATTTATCCATTTTTGGTTACAATTATTACAAAACACTAAAAGTTATAATCATTTGAAAATTAAATTTATCACAATACCCTAATTTCCTTTAAACTCACAGTTTAAATTAATAAATTAAATTTTGTATACGTATTTTAAAATTAAAAAATTAAAGTATATATTTAATCAAACTCTTGGGGTGTGTATGTCGTTTTTTTAATGTAATATTATCACCTAATTAGAGTTTTATCGGAATTATCTATAACTAAATTTTACCTAAGTTCACTCCAAAAATTTATTTTTAATTAGGAAAAAGTCAATTTTAATATGTATAGGGAGAGGATTCAACTATTAATATCAAATTAAGGTAAGGTGATGAATACGCTAAACTAAATGATAATTTGCTTTTAAAGAAATTAAATTAATGTTAAAAAATAGCAAAAACTAATTAATGCAAATTTACTTTCTCTTTCACCAATAAAGCCACCTCGGCCTTGCTTCTACTACTACCATTGAAAGCTAAATTAATAGTATTCAATAATTGATAACATAAATATAAATAGATAAGAGATATAGGGAGAATATAAATAAATAAATAGGCTAATTTATTATTATTATTAAGAAGATATGAAATTGATGGGGAGCACAGTCTGCACAAATGATTGTGAATTGTTGTGGCTTGCTAAATTCGTCATGAAATTTGTCTTCTTCTTGCTCCGGTGTCAACACCTACCAATTTCAAAAACCCTAACAAATCTCTAGGCTAGGCAATATCAAACATGTGGGATCCCATTTAAATCAATCCCACCTGCTCTCTCTTACCTAGTTTTCTTTTTGAATTCTTTATTTATTATCTACAATAATCTCCACCCTAAATAGATTTGATTTGTCCAATGGTCGTGATTTAAGGCAGACCGACCTACCCAATTTCGAAACAAACGGGTTGTACAGATAGGATAGGAGCATGACATGACTTCATAATTTGAAGTTTCAATTTTTATCTATTCTTTTTTTTTTAATTCGCTAAAAGAAATAAATAAATAGAAAAAGAATATTATAGATATTGGTGAGAATATCTTTTGCTTTTCACAAATCCCAAATTTCTGAGAATGAGATTCTGTTCTCTTGTATTGGGATTTCATTTTCACCCATGGGATTGATATTAATTAATTACTTGTTCATTCATTAATTAATGACATCAAAAAGTGGTCTATGTGATGTCAGCAGCTATAAACACGATGACACAAATGGGCCTTTTTGGACCAATTCTTAACTAACTTTATCGGAGCCTTCATCTTATATTAAATGTGAAGTTATGAGCTCTTTTGGAGTATGTGTAAACGGTTCAATAAGCAAAAGCATGCTAAATTAATTTATTATATGTATTAATTTTTTTAAAAAAATTAGCAAAAAAGAAATTGTGTTTCTAGTGAAAGGTGTTGATTTTGAAGTTTAGAAAAAAAAAATGTTAAAGTGTTCATTTTAAGTATTAATATTCTATTATTAAATGTATGTACAAATTATTTTAAGAGTTTATTGAGATTTTTGATATTTAATATAATTTAAATTAATTAATTTTTATTTTAAAATCAATCAATGAACAAATTACCTCATTTAATACTTGGGGACTTGAATCCGTCCCAAATTTAATGAGTAACAAAGTATGGGCTAGTACTTTGATCACAAGTATGTATAATAGAATTTAATGAGTTGACAAGAATACTATACGCATAACCATAATTGATTATTCATGAAGTACTATATGTAAAGGACAACATAAAATTCATTAATGAACATTGAAGAATTCACTGTATTTAGAAAGTAAAAATAAAAACTTATATTGGTGTATTTAATATTGCATTATTTGCTTCCAATAATATCACAAGGGTTTGCTGCATGTGTTGGGGAAAACATCCAAGACACCTCATATTTTGGTCTAATTACTAATCCCTTGCACGTTTGAAAATATGCTATGACTTCCATTTTTTTTACCCTAAATTAATGTTAAAATGACTTTTTAAAATACTACTGATAAATTAATCTGATAAGTCAAATCAAGGTTATATTTATTAATAGATTTGTTTACGTTAAATTTAACCAATTTTAGTTAATTATCGTCAATTAATTAAGTCAAGCAGTGATGGTGCAAAAAATAAAAAAATCACAGAATTTTCATGTGGTTTGTATTTTTTAATTCTATATTCATAAAACTACATCTAAAGAGAAGTAATCTAGTAAAAATAGTAATAATTATAAGCGCTAATGAATTTAAATAAAATAAAAACTCCTTTTTATTTAATCATCTTAGTCTTAAATTTTTCTAGATAATCTTATTTAGCGAAATTCCTTCGCTTTAACGAGTTGAACTCCCTTTAATTCAATCTAGCAAAATCTTCTTATTAGTCGCCATTGAATTTCATTCAAAAGCATATGTTTTCATCTTGATAATACTTAAATTACTCTTTTTAAGTTTATAAAATTAGATATTACAGACTAATAATATTCACTAAATTATTTTTCTTTTTCACCCATAAGAATAATAAAAAATAACTTTAAAAACACAAAGGAAAAAGAAACTAGAAATATGTGACAACTCTTATTACTTTTGACATTTAATGCTTTTTCTTTTGGCTACTAAATAAAATAAAATAATACACATATATATAGCACGAATATAACCCTAGTTTTATGAATTGTTTCTTAAATCAAATACAAATGTATCTTTCTAAATAAAAAAATCCTTTCCTAAATATAACTCTATTTAGTTAAATATTCTTTTTTCTTTTATTTTCAAAATACATCTTAAACTAAGTTTACTAAATAGTTATAAATAAGTACATTATTTAATAACACTAAGAAAAAATTAAAAATTCTCTTATTATAAAAATCTCAAAAATTATAAAATAAATAAGAAACATATAATAAACAGTAATTGATAATAATTAATATAGTATGTTACAATAAGATTATTAAACATGACAATTAAATACCATTTTTTAAAAGAATGCCAATTATACAAAGCAATGCAAACATTAACAATCTCCACTTTTAACATTTTTTTAACAAAATATTTTAACAATCATGTAAAAAGAGGAGAAGACTTAAAATAAAAATAACTAAATTAAAAATAGATACTCCCTTTAAAAATGTAATAAAAAACTTACTGTTCAAATATTCAAAATTCATCTAACAAAACTTCCCTAACATTTTTAGGTTTAATTAAGGAAGTGTAATAAATATATTTGGCAATATTTACATACTCCTTCTTGTTATCATGTTTTTCTTGAGATTACTTATAATCAGGTCAGAGCGGTGAGTCTTCTTTGTTTTGGATGATAGTTCTCTTCTTAACTTATTAGTAAGAGTGTAATTTTATTCGGAATTAAGATCTATTTTAACCTATTATGACACTTCTATTGCAACAATGTCATTTGTTTCTATTGCAACATTTTGACAGATATCTTTTTTGTAGTTTTCATCATCTTTTTTAGAATTTTTCTTGACTTGCTTCAATGATTTCAATAATTTCTTCCTCTTGTAAATAATTTGTAAAATCTTTAGGATCATCAATAATAACATTTGCAAATTCTATAATAGTTAAAGTTTTCATGTTATACACATGATATGCTCGATTATTATGAGAATATCCAAGAAAAATACTTTTATTACTTTTAGAATTAAATTTACTTCTTTGCTTTCTATCATTTAAAATATAACATATACTCCCAAAAATATGAAATTACCCAAGTTTAGTTTTTTTAGCTTTTCAAATTTTATAAGGAGTTTTATCTGTGCCTAGACATAAATGCACTTGATTAATGGTATAACATGTAGTATTAATTGTTTTAGCCTACAATTTCTTGGTCAATTTTTATACATTCAACATATCCTGAATCATTTCTTTCAAAGTCTTATTTTTCCTTTCTATTACACCATTTTTTTTAGGAGTTATAAATGTAAAAAATTCATGTAAAATTTTATATTTATCACAAAAATTAATAAAAATAGTATTTTTCAAATTTTTTACCATGATCACTTCTTATTCTAACCATTTTTTCAATTTTGTGATTTTTTTTATTTTTAATTTAACACAAAAAATTTTGAATACATCAAAAGTGTATGATTTTTCTGGAATAAAATTATATATTTTCAACATCAAAAGTAATTGAACTACTTTTGTTTTAAATGTATGTTGCAACACTTTATGTTATGATTTGAGCTATTTTTCGAACCAACATAGACCACATATTTCAAGTTTGTTTTTTTTGAGTTTTGGAATCCCACATATAGCACTTGGATTCATAATTTTAATCAAATTTTTATAACTCAAATGACGAAACTTTTAATACCATATCTCTATGTCATCGCAATCAATTTTGTGATATATGAATAAATGCGACAGCATGTAATAATTATTATATAATTTAATTCCTTCCAAAATAGAATTGTTAGATTTCTCCAACACTTGCCACTTGTCGTGTAAATTTTACACAAAAATTATTATCATAAATTTAATTAGTACTAATCAAATTTACTTGTATAGGATCTATGTCTAATTCACTTTCTATATTACTCTCATCAGAATCAATTTTATTGAAATTAATTTTTGAACCACTTATTTTTTTTGACTTGTTGCAACAAGGGACATTTAGTTCTGTTATAATATCATTGGATCCCTACGCATTTTTTTCTTTTTCAGAACATGAGTACACATTAAATGCAATGAAATTACTTATACCTTTCAAGCTTTTTTTTTCTCTTATTTATCGTCACTCTAAATAATGTTCATAGCTCTTGACTTCTTTTCGAATATGTTAATACATTTTGCTTGTATGTGTTCGAAACCTTCACATTCTTTACATTGAATACCATGTCTTTTATTAGTATAAGAAAACTTCATGGGAGACTTATCTTTTGGAGAAAATTTAAATGTTTTTTTTTCTATCATATTCTTCTTAAAATTTTGTTAAAATTTATGGTAAAAAATGCAATAGTTTTAAAAATCTTTAATCTCTACATCTTTTTCATCTGTGAAATCTTTAGCTTCAACATGAAAAGATAAGCTCTTCTCTTTTTTTTTTTTCGTTATTTCAGATTCATTTCAAATGTTCTTAGCAATCCCATTAATTTTTTAAGTTTCATTGAATTAATGTCCTTATTTTCTTCAATTATTGTTACTTTTGCTTGAAATTTGTTAGGAAGTGAGTGTAAAATTTTTCTAACAAGTGTGGTTTTTGAGTGTCTTTCACCTAATGTGAGATTTATTAGCAATATTATTCAATCTAGAATTAAACTCAGCAAGTAATTTATCATCTTTCATTTTCAGATTTTTAAATTTAGAAATAAGTATTTGGAGTTTAGAATGTTTCATTGCTGAAATTCCCTCATAGGTAACTTAAAGGATATTCTAAACTTTTTTTACGGATATATAAGTTAAGATCAATTTGAATTGATTTAGGTCTACTATATTGAAGATTGCATTCAATGCCTTTGAATTAAAATTTATTAAGGTATCTTTCATGCTTACTCAGGAATTTCAAATTTAGGAACCACATTATTATTAGCATCAATCATTATGGGACAATTTTATCCGTGAGTTACTACTCGCCAAATTTTCTCACCTATTAACTTAATAATGCCCATCTCCTTACCTTTTGATATAAATAGTTTGTGCCGTCAAGCAACGATAATCTTGAAATTGATTCTCCTCTTCTTTGAGTATCTATATCTGTGCTTACTAAAAATCTCATTAAATAATTAGTGACCAGCTCTGATATTACTTGATAGATTTGTTTATGTTAAATTTAACCAATTTTAACTAATTATCGCTAATTAATTAAGTCAAGTAGCGATAGTACAAAAAAATAAAGAAGATTACAGAATTTTAACCTGATTCAAAATTTTCAATTCTATATCCATAAGGCCATGCTTAAAAAAAATAATTCACTAAAAAAATAATAATTACAAGTACTAATGGATTTGCACAAAATAAAAACTCCCTTTTATATTTGTCGTTATAATTTTGAATTTTTTTAGATAACTTTGTTCAACGAGATTCCTTTGCCTTAATGCATCGAACCTCTTTCGACTCAATCTAACAAGATCTATTCACTAATCACCATTAAACTCCTTCAATAAGTACATATTTTTGTTTTGATAATACTTAGATTACTCTTTCTAAGTTTATGAAACTAAATATTACAAATTCACAATATTCATCAAGTTATTTTTCTTTTTAGCTCACAAAAATAATAAGAAATAACTTGAAAAATACAAAAGAAAAAGAAACAAGAAATATGCGGCAACCCTTATTGCTTTTGGCATTCAATACTTTTTCTCTTGTCTGCTACATAAAATAAAATAACACACATATATATTGCATAATTATATGTAAATTATTTTCTAAATTTAATAGAAATGTATATTTTAAAATAAGAAAAATTATTTTTTAAATAAGATTTTATTTGGTTAAACATTTTTTTCTTTTTATTTTTAAAATATATCATAAAATAAATTTCATAAATAGTTATGAATAAATACATTGCCTAGTAAAATTAGGAAAAATTAAAAATCCTCTTATTGTAAAAATTTTAAAATTACAGAATAAATAATACGCATATAATAAATAGTAATCGACAATGACTAATAAGATATATTATAACATGGCAATTAAATATGATAATTAAACACTCTTTTTTAAAAGGATGCCAATTATGGAAATCAATACAAATCTTACCATTTACATATAACTAAATAATAATAAATTTATAAAAATATTTTTTTAAAATGTTAATAACAAAACTCCACCACCAATGCCCTGTGACCAAATCCTTTCAGAGTAACTCGAAATATTCTTTTTCCTTGTTACAAACCTTGCCAATTTCAACAGCACCCAAATAAATCTTCTTCTTCAATGCAAATTCTATTACTTCTCTTAACAAACAAAAGCACTAAACTTTAAAAAAATGTGAATAATATGTTTTTATTTATTTATTTATTTTATTCTTAGCTCACCCAAATTCTTACAATATTTAGGAATGACAACAGATAAGATATCCAAATAATTTGAGATATTTGTATCTGTATTTGATTGAAATACTTAATATTCATATTTTATTCATAACTGTTAAAAATTATCTATTTAATATCAATATCCATATCCAACCAAAAAATTGGATATCTATATTTGTCTGAAATAACCGAAAATTAGTTAGAAACATTACAAGTTAGAGTATGAATGCAAAATTAAACTTTGATGCCTTTATTAGACCAAGCTATGGTTTGCATGGTATAAATTTCATTTATAATTGATTTCATATAAAATATTTCATCAAAATCCATATAATAAAAATAATATTTTGGTTTTTAAACTATTTACATCACAAATGACATATGTCATTATTTCTGATAAAAATTTAGATTTAAAAATAGATTAAACAATAACATAATACTCAATTTAAAAATACCAATATTTAATAAATTTATTATTTAGTGATAAAGAATTGCAACAAGAAAAATACATTAAATAGCAAGATAATATTTTAGAATTAAATAAAAAATTAGAATTATATATATTATTTTTATGATGTAGAGTGGAGATTAGACGTGGATGAATTTATTAGAATTTAATGAATAGTATTTATTTTTATACAGATATTGAATATTCGATAATTAAAATCATACCTGATTGAAATTAATTTTAAATACTTATTTTTATATTCATAACTTATTCAATATTCGTTAAATTTTGGATATCAAATATTTTTTTGATTAGATACCATATCTAATTAAATTGCCATCCCTAACTATATTTGTTCCCAGTCAGCTTTCAAACTACACAATGCAGCCATTTGAAAATTTCAAAAATCCGAGCATTGCACTTACAAGGCCAGTTCCAACTCTCCATGGAGTTAGAGTTGAATTATGTAAGACACCGTGGCTTTCATGTTTTAACACACAATTTCATAATTATAAAGTAACAAAACTTTAAACCTGCCATCATTAATGCACAACGCGACTTTATGCTTAACCACTTGCGCATAATCATTTATATTATATGTACATATAAATAAACATGGAATAAAAAAAAGGATAAATTATGCAATATGCCCACTATGACTTCAACCTCAGACAAAAGCACTACAAGTTGCATGGCCTTGATTTACTGGAGAAAATTTAAGAAAAATAGAAAGAAAAAAAAAAGAAAAAGGAAAAAAGAAAAAGTGAGCCTACGAGTACATATAAATTTGAAAATGCACTTCTCAAACATAACCACCCCCATGAATATTATAAAACCATGAATCAAAAAGTTATAAACCAGATTTTAAAATTAATATAAGAGTGTGTATGCATAACCACACCAAACTAGTACCATGAGGAAAGTTTGTCATACATGATGCAAATACCCCATTGTCCGAACAGAGCAATGAAAAATTTTGTCATACCCGAAGGTATAATCAATCGTACATGTAGAGCATAATCATAATTTATATCGTATAAATGAGTAAAACAACACCCAAAAGAGCAAAGTACTCATAGACACTGCTCAAAATCTACACGTGTATTTAGATTCCAATGACCTAAATCTCGTCACTGGAGTGAATATCTTAGATACAAGTATAGTAGTTTGAAAGCTGCTAACGTTATTCGGCTATTTCATATGTACTTAAACGTGTATTATATATCATGCATGAAATAATATATCACTTTTCATGTGTATATCTTTCTAAAATCATAATTACATATAAATAAAATAAAATAAACCATACACACACACACACACACACTATAGTGTTAATTCTCAAATATCATTCCCCACGCTAAAATACCTATGCACACACATATATACATCGCATTTAATTAAATAATAATATAATTAATAATTTATTTTATTAAAAATATATTTATTTCGAAGTTTTCATTCAGAGTCCTACTGTTCAATTTCGAGAATGATCAAGTCAGGCTCGTCTTGCTAACACTTCTTGTAATATAAGATTCAAAAAATTAACTGTTAAACTTAATACATACCGCAAATAATAGAACAAATCTGTTTGACCTTCATAAACATATCACTTACAAAATTCCTAGATTATTTTTAATTGCTCAATACCCTCTCCTCTAATTTTTTTTTTTTTCCTCTTGTTCGTCCTCAATTCGCTTTTTCTTTCAATTTTTCTCTCTTTCTCTCCATTCTTTATTATCTTTTACCTTTTTCTCCTCTGTTTATTATTTTTGTTTCAGTTTCTTCAATTTACTTAATTAAACAAAGCCATATATTTTTTTATTATTTAATTATCCACCGTTTTAAGCACCTGCTAAATATTAATCAAAATACTTGCCAAGTGAGCAAGTTTGGCCAAGTGTTACAGCCATCATTGTTCCTTGTCGTCATCTAGCTTTTGAAATCTCTTTTTGGAGTTGAATTTCTCTCTCTGGTTCGAATTTATGAAACAAAAAATTAGTCGTATGTATTCAATCTTTCTTCGTCCAAAAAGAATATATAATTTTCTTTTGTTCAATTTGAAAAAAATTTTGAGTGGAGAGTAGCTCAAATCAATTTGTAAATTGATTTGCTGTATCTCAAAAACAATTTGTCTTTCGGAAGCAATTTACAGTCAACTTGTGAGATTTAGGTAGATGGGGTATTGCGTTGAAGAAAAATGAAAGGGAAGTGTGTGTTTGGCTATCTAGAAAGAGTCGGCTGTGGACAAATTGAAGGAAAGTGAAGAGAGAGAGAGAGAGAGAGAGGAAGGCAAAAAAAAAAAAAAAAGACCAAATAAATAAATTTATAGTATTGATAAAAAATATACATGTACATAATTATTTATATTTAATCTTTTTTCTTTTCTGAAGACATTTGTCAACTTTTTTATTTTAACTTTTACTTTTATTGTACTAAAATATAATTTTATCCAAAAAAAACAAAAGACAAGTTTAATTTATAACGAATATTAATTTATGAATTTGTAGAGTTGACATATGACAACACAATGTATCAACTTTTCAAAAATTAATATAAATAAAATTTTAGTAAATAGATCATCAAAAGTGGCAGGAACATAACTGCTTAACATTTAATTGTTGGCTTTGCTGAAGTTTACGAGTGTAAAATAACTTAGGTAATATTTGTTTGGTTAAATTTTCTTAATGTATCCTCGTCTAACTTAAATTCATATATTGTTGTTAGAATATCTATAGCATAAGACAAGTTGAATATATTCTAAATACGATGGATAATGGTTCATAAATATATAAATTTGCTGCTTGCTTCATGTAGTGCAATGTCAAAGAGATTAGAAGAAATAACAACAAAAGTTTGTTTTATAGAATCGTTATGAGATTGTTATATTATTGTAACTAAAATATATTATGTTTATAAACAAGTTTTGTGAGGATAAGAAAAATAGCTAAGATTTGCATAACTAACTAGTTTGAATTTTTCATTGGTTCACTAGAATAGAATAATCTCAAAACTATCGTTCGACGAAGTTTACAAAATGTTTAATACCAATTCTAATATCAGCGAATAGTTATAGAACTAAATATGGTTAATAAGTTAAAAAAAAGCCATAATTGGTCTAGGTCAAATATCTCTTTATCATTTTCTTAGTTCAAAATGGATCTTTTTTACGATCTAGAGACTAATAACCATAGGAGTACTTAACGAATGAGTTTTACCTATATTGAAATATTTTAAAATTTTTTTAACATAAATAAATTTGTATTCAAATTAAGGCAATAATTAGTTTTTCCTAAATTTTTTATTTTAAACTGTTTTATTTAAGTACCCTATAATTTTTAGAACCTATTCAAGAGTTTTAATTATATTTATGCCTTTGACATATACTACTATAATGACGAATACATATTCTAATTTTTTTTTTTTTTATAAATACTTGTATGCATACCAGATTATTAATATATTCTTTTTTAAAATCATATATTTGTTCAAGAAAATTGTATCTCATGCATCTATATTGTTTTAGTTTGATTGAGAAAAAACTACAATATTTTGATTTACATACTTTAGCCAGTCTAAATCTTTTAAAATTTTTTATATGGATATCAACATTAAATAATCTATACAAGTAAGCTATCATTACATCTATAAGATGCATATAAAGTCCTTTTGAGACTGCCGAACTTATTCAAAATTGAAATGTAATTGCATTCATAACAAGAGAATATATTTTATTAAAATCTAATATAGGTCTTTATGAAAAACCTTAAGCAATGAGTCCTGTTTTTATATTCTATAATCTCATTGTTTGCATTATTTATTTATTTATTTTTTTACAAATATATATTTGTATTTACAGGTCTAACATCTTCAAGTGTCCATATTACAGATTCAATACTTTATGTTTGACAAGAGAAATCAATTCTGACTAAATTGCTTCTTTCCACTTAAACTAATCATACTTTTATCTACATTCATTAATATTTTGTGGAACATAATTATCTTTCATAATTTTAATAATTATTATAAATGAAAATACAATGTCTATAATTATTTCATCATGATTACATATTTCTCTTGTATATGTATAATTTGTAGATTTTTCTTCTTTCTTGAATTTTAATACTTCTTCAAAAGTATTTGCCTTTTTAGAGGCAACTATTGCTTTAGAGTCTTATATCACTTTAGAGAAATATATCATATCAGAAATTTATATCACTTTAAGAACATATGTCACTTCAAAAACTTGTGTTACTCTAAAAAAATGTCACTTCAGGGATATATGTTGCTTTAAAGATAAATACCTCTTTTAAAACTAATAGTTTAAAAGATATAAGTATACTTATTGTTCGAACATTATTTTAATAGGTTGATTTTTTTAATTTTCTCTTTTATAGAATAATATCTTTTATACTAATTGATCTATTATACTTTTGGTGTATAATAGACGATTCATTTACTACCTTATGATTAGATGCTCTTTGAGAATAACCAACCAAACTAGTAAATTAGTAGCTAAAATAAATTATTTGTTTACTCTTTTATTATTAATAAATGCATCTAATAATTGATTTATAATTCATTAAAGTTACACTATCCTTTATTTTTTAATAGATTAATGTGAGGATCAAGATGAGATCGAGTGATTATTTTTCAAAAGAATTCAGGCCTTATTTCATAACACATTTTCTTTTTTCTTTTTTTTTTTTTTTTGCTAATGATGGAAAAATTATCTCATTAATATGACAATCCAATGAATAAATTACTTATCAAAGATTCAACATTTTTTATAATATAAAGTCAATAAAAAGTTACATAGACATCTAAATATCATTGGAATCTTATCTTAATGCATTACGGATGAGCTATAAAAACATATACAATACAACAAAAGTGAGTAGATGAGAAATATGAGGTTGATGACATGCAATAGATCTAAGATGAATCAATGGTACAACATGCAAAATAGAATATCCTTGCACAAAAATTAGTAACGCAGTGCAAAATAGTAAAGTTTGAGCAATTATATGAAGTCATTTAATTAATGATTCAGCTAATGGATTTTATGTATAGATACGAGGAATAAGATGCTCTATATTAATCCTTACTGATGTATAAAATTCACCAAATGTTATGTAAATAACCTCATTAGCATTATCTAGATATATAGTCTTGATTGGATGATCAGAAAATTGTACTCTTAGTTTGATAATCTATACAAACAATCTAACAAAACATAATATTACAATTAGATAATAAACAAACATATGACTAATAAATATATGCATCAATTAAAACTATAAACTAAAGAAATGGTTTATTAGGAAGGTGAACACACCCACAAATATCTCTTTGAATTCTTTGTAACAATGATGGGAGCTCAAAATAATTTTAGAAGTTATTTACTTGAACTTCAATATTTGTGGGCTTCGAGAAATATTTCTTATCTTAAAGAATAATGTATGTAATTATACTATTAATTAAGCATATATTCCTAATATTTTTTCAAAGAGAGATAATCCATTTTTATTCAAGTCGTTTGTTTAAAGAAGAATTTCATGTCAGTGATTAGTAAAATATAATATAAATTTATTTAACATAATAAAAAAAAGTTAAGATAAATAATATATATATATATATATATATATATATATATATATATATAAGAGGTAATATTTAAATTATAATTGTAATAAACTATCAACTACCTTTTCTTTGATTACAAATATCAAGATAAAGAAGATTTATTAGATCTTTATCATCAACAATATTTGTTTCATCATTCTTTCCTTTTACTTTAATGGGGGCCAAATTAAACTCATATTAGATGTTTTGACATACAGTAAATTCGTGATTAACGGCATTTTAAATCATAATGAGAACAACGATTGTCAAATTTTTTAAATTTTATTTTTGGTGATTATTTATATTTTTTGTGTTTGTCATTGAGAAGACTTATGACCATTGTACGGGCAATAAGTCAAAAATGTCTTTTACCATTTTGAATTTATTTATTGACATTCACTTCTCAGAATACTTCACTTTTGAAAATGTTAAATAAATAGATGAATATGATTTATAATAAGCAAAAGACATGAAAATAATAAATAATAATTGCAGAGCATTTCATATTGTTATTTTGGAGTGAATAAATCCCTTTAGAAGTCAAAATTAAGGAAAAACCGCAACTTCTAATTTTATATTATAGGGACATTTGTTTTTTCTTTTTGGACGATGTCTTCCATATCCATAATATTGATAATGTAATTTTACATATAAGAACCATGAAAAGATAATACATGCATATAAATATATTTAAAACTTTAGATTCATGATATTTACAAACTTAGAACTTTAGGTTCTAGTCTAACAGTTGACATTCATAATTTTATGTCCTTGAAACATATAAATATATTCAAAACTTTAAGTTCATATATAATTTGTAAAGTCTTAGGTTCTAATGTAAGAATTAATATTTAGAACTTCAAATGCTAATTTTGAAATTATTTTCAATACCTCAAATTTTGATCTTAAAATTATCTTTAAAACTTCAAGTTTTAATTTTTTAAAAATTCAAAACCTCAATTTCTGATTTAAGATTATAATGGGAATTTCTGATTTAAGATTATAATGGGAACGTCATGTTTTGGTTAGAAATTAAATTTCAAAATTTAAGGTCTCAAACTACAATAATTTAAAACTTTTTAACCTAACAATAATCAAATTAAAGTACAGTGATCAAAATAAAATATAACAAATAAATATTTATAATAAAATGATATGATTGATATTTTACTAATATGAAAAAGGAAGAAACAAAATAAATAAAAGACATTCTCCAATCATGTTGTAGAACTTCACTACTTATTATTAATTTTTAGAATTTCAAATTCTAATCCCTTCATTTCTTTTACAAACTTCATGGCACAATAATAATATTAATAAAATATATGCAATAACTTATATTTATTTTTTGATATAAAAAATCTAATTTAATGCCAACTACAGGGTATGCTTATAAGAATATTTGCATAAAATAAATAATATAATAGTATAAAAATAATATAATATAAAGTATTTAATTAAAAAATAAATATTTTACATGCCTGAATTATGCTGATAATATATTATAAATAAACTATGGATTAAGATGAACAACCTTTAAACTATAAATGAAATCCAAATAAGGCATAATGTCATTTGATTTAATTGAATGAATTCGCCTATTACATTGAATTCAATTACCTACAAATAGCAACATTTTTGTATGTCATAAGTTGGATGGGAGAAGTCAATGCTAACTGGCGATGTAAGATTTTGGGAAAAGAAGCAATTGAATGTGATTGGGCAGGGGAAGCCACTTGTCACAACATGTTGGCTAATTTGTTTGACGTTTTTCCGTCTTCGTAACTATTAATAAACTCTTTATCATTATGCAAAGATTCTCTTGAGTTTATCCTGTCTAATCGTATTTTATCGTATTCGAAAAGTGTACATAAATGTTAAGTGTATTCGTTAGAATTATTATATTAAATTCATGTCTTTTTATATTTATATTATATTAAATAAAAATTAATATGAATTTATTTCTCACGTTCTAAATTAAAATTAGTGATTGTTAAATTCAAATTCAAATAAATGCATTAAACTCTAATAGTCAAAAAATAAAAAAAAAACTCTAAAATCTTAAAACATATATAATAATAATAATAATAATAATAATAAATTTTATAAAATAATTCAGAACTATGTAAATTTCTGTTTTATTTAAAATAATAAATAAATAATTTAAAATTCTAATAGTTTATATAAATTATGCATCATTATTTAGTCAGAAGTTCGATAATTTAAGTACAAGTCAATAAGAATGTACTAACTAATTAACGATAAAAAATTTATTCATTTTATTCCTTAGTACTCAAATGTATTATTTATTTTTTGATAACTATAGCACACTAAAAAATACTCCTGAAAGAAAAAAAAAAAGGTTAGCAAAATTATAGTGTTTAATAAAAATTAATATTACTTATTTAAACTAATTTTACCCAAAAATCTATATAATTAATTAAAACAAAAATTATACATGTCAAATTTTAATAAAACTATTGATAATATTAAAATTTTAAAATTTACCTTTTATGCAACTATACACGTATACATATAGATTCAATAAAAATAAGCATCACTAATTCTTTTTTGAATTAATTCAATGCAAAATACACTGAGAAGGCACACCCACATTCATCTGCTACTCTTACTCTATTCAATTTTTACTCACCTATACGTTTTAAAAGCCTACTATAGACTACACACTATAGTTATAGAAATATTCAATATATAAATATATAAATAAATTATATACTGGCTCAAAACCTAATCACTATAGTAATAACATATAAATAATATAACACATTTGATAAATATTTGAATAGTATAACAGCAAAAAATCAATAAAATTTATCTTATATACTATTTATCAAGATCACATATTTTATATATTTTTATAATATACATGCAATATCTAGGTAAGGCATTAAATGACATTAAATTAATACAAATTTAACATACCATAAATGTAAAATGTGCCACCCAAATAATTTATCATAAAAATACATAATTAAATTTTTAAACAATTTAAAATTCTTTTTAAAGTCATAATTATGATCATAAACATATGAATATATATATATATATACATACATACATACATATATATCTAATTTATATTTTAAAAATAAATAATTAAGTAAATTATAGAATTCTTACTTCAATCGCTTTGATATACTTGTGTTCATATTCGTAAAACCATTTGATAACTCTAAGTTTAAGGTTGAATTTCTCTCGTTGAAATGAGTGCAGCGAATGTTTCCGAGGTTAAAAATGAGGTCCGAAAAGTTTAAAACAAAAGGGTTGACCGAGTTGATTGTTGATCAGTCAACTCCCCAATCAATGCAGATTAATAACACCGATGACTCCAAATCCTGCAATTCAGGACATATTTCCTTACGAGTCTTATATATTTTAACATCGTGAATTTAATGTTGCGGTCTGTTTTTTCATTTAACGCACCGTTTATTAAAGATTTGGCTAGTCCATCTAACGCACTATTTGTTGGAGGTTTGGCCAGAAAATTACAGTTCCTGTGACTTTTTCGATAACAATTTAGCTACTTTTAAGTTTAAACTTTTCGATTATTTTGTTATATTTATTGAGATGAATTCACCGGTATACTCAATTTTTCGATAGGAGGTCAGAATTGGTCAAAGTTAAAGAATTTTTAAAATTTTAAATAAAATTTGTCAATTCATCAAAAGTCAAATTGAGATAAGGTTTGAGTCGGTAGAACAACAATATTGAGAAAAGTGTATAATTTGAAAATGGTATCTATCAGAGATTGGGAGAGGGGTTATCAAAATAGTAGCAAGACTAGAGAACAGAGAGAAACATAAGACAAATTTGAAATTTCTAAAAATGAAGGGATATTTATAGGAAAATTTTCTAAAAATAATAAAATAATCCCAAACTTTTCTATAATTATTTTTGGACAAAAAATATTTAAAAGTTATATAATTTCATTTAAATTTTTTTTGTAATTTAATCTTCTCAAAAATCGATAAATATTCACTTATTTTATAATATTTACATGTTTATTTAATATTTTTCAAGGTGTTATACTATTTTTTTATTAATTGTGTTAAAAAAATCAAATATATATACAATTTATTTATTAAATAGATAATTTAAATACAATTTATTTAGATTATAATTAATAAATAAATTATAAATAAAGTGTAAATAGTTTATAAATGAATTGAAATGATCATTTTATTCATGCATGATACGAATTTATTTATGATTTGTGTTTTAAACGCTTAAACAAATTTAATAGTTTAAACATGAATACGATACGATTATTAAACAAATGATATAAATGCAATATGTTTATTGTTTGTGTTAAAGTTTTCAAATTTAAAAATATTCAAATTCATGTAGAATATTCGTGTTATGACTTACATTGTCACGTTTGTAAATTATAATTCGTCAATATGTTGATACTATTGACAAGAATTAAACTATTGATCATTAATAACATTACTTTTTTAAGTACTTCCCGGTCATATCTTGGTCATTCTTCAGTTTAGATTCATTCATTATTAAATTGTATCAACCTTTTAAACGATCACTATAAGTTTATACAATTTTCTGGGACTCTCGTAGTCATTTTTGTATTATGATTAATGCCAATGTCTTTTAAGTCATTGTAAAAGCAATTGATTTGTTTGCTTAAAAATGTTAACAATTTGTTTAACTTGAAATTGATTTCACAATGGAAATCTCTTTACCTTTCAAGTTCTTCTTTTTTTAAAAAAAAAAAAAAATTAACTCCTTTGTAATTCATCCATAAAAAATGATTGAATTATTTACAATTGATTGATATAACAATGTTCAATATTATTGAGAAGAAAATTTCATTACGGATTGTGTTAGATTTATCAAAAAAGGTTTGAAAAACAATATTTGGAGTTGATTACTGATTTACTTAATAGATTATTCCTTCTTTTTCTTTTTAATTTTATTGTAAATTTTTTTATTGAGATAAAAATTAAGAATAATGTACGAGATAACTATTCTCAAAATAAAAATTAAATAATTAATTATAAATTATTATATAAATCTTATTTATACAAACCGGTGGTGTGATAACATTATTCTTAATTTCTGTAAATAAAAATTCAATAATTTCTTTTCTTTAGTTTCTGTGAAGATTATAAAAAAAGGTGCCAATGATGTAATAATGTCACTTCAATTTTAGTGATGAAATTCGTACAAAAATTTGTATATACTCCAAAATAAATTACTCAACGCGTTGAAGGATTTGGAGGACCCACTAACTCAATGGTGGGCCCCAGAAATCATGCTCGCCCAACGATTTTGTCCCACTAATATGTTACGACCAACATCACAACACCCGTCAATCATTTGTTAGTCAAGTTTTATTGCTTTTGGATTTGGATTTTACCCAGTTTGTACCAATCATATTTCGCCACCGTAATGACAAAAAAATTATCAAAATAATCAAATAACACTCGATTGAACCACAACTAGTGGTTCGCAGCTGGCTTTTGTCCGCAATTTCTCCTTCCGTACAAATGCGGCGTCCTTACGGCACATTCCATCCGACGTATGCTTTTGAAGACATTTGAAGGGGATATTAACATTAATATCCCTGAGTTTTATATTTTTAAGAAAAGGCATATTCTATTTGTGTTCCATAGATCGTGGACCCCTAACAAAATTACTAAACTAGACTTGTAATGTTGAAAATTTACTTTGACCATCAAATTATCATGCTAAACAATTTGGATATTTTAGTCATTTCAATTAAGAACAGAGACTTGGTACATAAATAGACCAATTGTATAGTTATATTTAAGAATACAAAATTTACGGACTCAGATATTATTATCCTAAATTACTATGCTTTCTTTTTCCTTTTGACCTTTAAAAAAAACTTTCCATTGTATTTATGGAAAAATTAAAACTTCTTTCCTTGTCAACTTTTATTATATTACTATTAGGAAAAAAATTATTACCGTTGTTATTATTGAAGCATGATTAAAAAACTTCTTTGTTATATTTTATTTTATCATCACCAATCAACATTTTATTTTTATTTAAAGATTTAAATTTTTTGAATAAATAGATGTCAATATCATATTAAAAACATGAAATTTAAACAAAATACATAGAAATTATAATATTATATGCTAATTTTACTATAGGGTTAAATTTATTTTCTTGTCAAATTATAAAACAGAATTCTTAATCTTACGCTATAACACATTATATAATTATTTTACATTGTAATTTTATAAGGGAGTATTTTCACGTATCTCTTCAGAGATTTGTTGAAATACCCATAAATATATATTTTGTGAAAATTAACAACAAAAAAAAATATCCCTTATCAGTGAAATTGTAGCAAAATTGTTGTATTTAACTAACAAAAAAAAATTCAAACATTACTATAATGACATTACATGGTATTGCACATTCCTCTCTTGGAGTTTAAAAAAATCACATATAAATATATATTTTACAAAAGTTAACAAAAAATACTCATTAACAATTTTAACCACTAAAAGTTTAACCAAAATTATGAACTAACTAAAATAACATTATTTTTTTTATAATTGATAAAAAAAATGAAATATTATGATTAAAACCCATTATAAAATGCATCGAATAGAAAAAATATAAATTATATTAAAATTTAAATATAAAACATATCGAATATAAAATAATAAAAGAATTTAAAATATATTGAAATTTAGATCTCCTAAAATTTTAATTATAAAATGTAATTAAAATTTACTTTATTTATAAAAAAATAAAATGTGTTAGAATTTAAATATAAAATATAACAAATAGAAATTTCATAAACAAAAATTTTTATAAACTAATTTCTAATAAATTCTACAATTTTTCATGATAGGAACTATTTACTCCCTTAAAAGCGGCACTCAATGAATTGCACAGAATGTATGCATCAGGACCCATCACACATAGAGAATGCACCACTGATTGCTAACCACTGAAGATAAAACATACAAAATATAAAATAAATAAAATATAAAATTTAGTATATTTTATCTTGAATCGAATAATTTTTGTTATAGTTTTATGTTTTTAAATCTTTTATTTGATGAGTTTTATATTTAAATTTTAATACAATTTAGTTTTTGATAAATAAAGCTAAATTTTATTGCCTTTTATAAGAAAAATTTTAGTGTGTTATATATAATTTTTAATATATTTTATATATTTTATTATATTTTTGTATTTGATACGTTTTATATTTAAATTTCAGTATACATTATATTTTATATTTAATACATTTTATATTGTGTTTGAATCATAATTTTTTTTGTATTTATCAAATATAAAAAAATAAGATTATTTTAATTATTTTTAATTTTGATTAGTTAATTAACAGTCAAAATTATTAAAAAAATATTTTTTATTAATTTTTACAAAATATACGTCAATATTTAGTTTTTTGAAATTTTATAGGAGGTATGTCAAAATATTTTATAAGATTATTTTATAATTTTTATTAGTAAATTAATTGTCAAATACAATAATTTTAACATTAAAAATATTTTTTATTAGTTTTTATAAAATATATATTTATGAATTATTTGGTCAAATCTTAACAAAAATAGAGAAGATACCTTTTACAAGGGCAGAAAGTAAAAGTAGATGCCCAAAAATAAAATAAACAGTCAAGTACCGTCTGAAGGAGGCAGAATTAAATATTTAAAAAATAAATTAAAATAGAAAGTTGGTAACCATGGCATCTTTATTAATCAACGGGACCAGAGGTGAGAGGACAAATTAACGTCACAGCCGACGGTGACTGTGCATAAACATTTCCCTGTTAGTAAAGTTCGATTGCACGTTTTGGATGCCACGTCACATGATCTAGAGAACCATGATTAAATTTGAAGGAATTGTTTGTAACGGAACTGCCTGTGATTTTTTTGATGCAAGTGTTCAGAATTTATTTTTTATTTGATTAGTTACTGAATGCACAATCAGAACTTCCCACGTGTCCAATCATATGGTTTCACGAAAAATTTCCATCCTATCCATCCATCCGCAACTTTTGTCGACGTTTTCATTTCAAATGGAGAAAGAAGCAGAATAGAAGAGAGGGTGCTCTGTTTCAGGTCATATTTTAATCAAAAGAAACAAAAATTCACGTACAGATAACGAACAGATTAACAGAATCACAAAAACAATCAACATTCGTCAACGGTAATCTAGAGAATTACAGAAATTACGTGTAAAGATCCGTAAAAAGCAAAATCAAGAACTACAAAACTTGCTGGAAATGGCGGACGAATTAGGGATTCCTTTCCTTCTTCAACTGACCCATCAAATGTCATCGGCAGCGCATGGTCGCAGAATATGTCATAAATGAAAATGGTGGTAACAAATAGTTAAGCTAACTACGAGAAGAAGGAAAGACAACGGAAGATCTTCCGGAATCAGGTCCAGGTTTCAAGCAAGGAAGACAAGCAGAGAATATAACTCTGAGAACTTCCCTAAGAACTCGGCCGCGTTTCGGGATCAAACGCGGGTTTCTACCCGCACAACGTCTGACTGGAATTTCTCGACCCCCTGGGGTTGGTTGCGGCCACGGCACTTGTGCTTGTGTTTCTGCAGCCGCCATGTTAAAGTTGCTTAAATCCTTGGACTCGGGAGTGACTGAGATTCTGAATTAGACGAGGAAAGTTCGGTTTGGCTGCAAGCAGTAAGCGAGCGATGGTACTGGAATGAAGCACCGACGTCTATTATAATACTCGTCGTTCGGACCGCGTACCGTGTGATGAGCCGCGTGTCTTAATTTCATAGAAGTAAGACAGTTTCTGGCTATAAAACCCGAACCATTTTAACATTTTGGCTCAAATTTATTAATTTCATTTCATTTCATTTCCTCTCCTTGGAATTTTGAACGAGTCCTTGGGTTTAGACACGCCTCCTTCAGTCCATATACACGCCAGCAGTTAAATGGTTCCTATAACACTTGTCAAGTGAGGAGAGGCCGTGGCGAACAACTTTTATCAGGTAATAACATCTGAGTCCCTATATTTTTAAGATTTAACAAATAAGAACATATTATATATATATCTATATATATTTAAATAAGTCTCTAACACCTACTTAAAAGATCAAATTGTTCTTATAGTTTTTGAAATTTGACCAACACAATATAAATGTACGAGTAATAAATACTACATTTCTCAAATTTTTCTTTCCAACTAATATTTGATTTGTAATGGCAAATTGAGGCAACAAATCATTTAAAAATTTGTTAATTCAATTGATAAACGATAAGTCAATTAGAATGGTAAAATTTGAGATATTGCTTGAGAAACATAGTATTATTGTAGAAGTACAAAACTCAATCCAAAATATTTCAATAATTTTAAAAGGAGTTAAGGACCTATTCAATATAAACTTAGGGACATGGATATAATTATCCGATTTTGGTACAGTCAGCACACACGGTTTGGTTTACAAATCGCCAGAGCGAACCGTGCTCTCTCCCGGTCTCGATTGATGGCTATGTTGGTCAAATGAATTGACGAAATAGTCTCCCCAAGTTACGATCTTGGAATATTTATTAAACAATATTTGCGAAGGTTATGATGGTTAATTAGTTAACGTAGAATGCAACGGAGTGTGAGCGCAATCCCGTTTTGTCAACCTTTAACGCCCGAAAACTCTCTCTCTCTCTCTCTCTCTGACTCTTTTGTTGTTCTTCGAAAAAAATTTTACATTTTCATTTTTTTCTTAAAATTTTTTATTTCGTTAGATTATATCCAAATCGTAACTACAACATTCAAATTGTATCGCAATTAGTGAAAAAAAGAAGAAGCATTTTTAAGTCAAATGAGTATAAAAAGTAAGCTATAATCCAAAATAAATGATGATGCAGTAACAATCATTTAACTCAGTAATTAAATTATGTGAATTCTAATTGTATAATGAAAATAATTAATTTAATTTAAGATGCAAGAATCTTTATCATTAAGAATTTAAAATGAGACTTGTGACATTTTCTTTGTAGCATGTCATATAAAGTAGTTTGCTTGCAAATATTGTTTTAGAACTAAGAACATATAGCGAAAAATTAAATTTTTTTCTTAATTCTCATAGAGGGATTCTTTTGTTATTGATTGTTTATGATAAAGATCAATTAATAATTTCAAAAATATTAGCAAGACATATCTTACGTTAGTAAAACCTTCAATTTTGTTAAATTTTTAATTACACTTGACTTCTTACATGTTTTTTTGATAATTTTATAGTTTTTTTTTTTACTTTTTATAGATGTGTAACTTTTAATATAGTTTTGACCTTGAATATATCATAATTAGGATTTTCTTGTGAAATACAAAATTATAAAATTTTAAGTTTTCTTAACAAAATTTTTAGAAACACGTCAATCTAATTTTAGAACCAAAAGATTTAGTCAAAATGTAAAGATTATGCGAATTCTTTTTCTGGATCAATTATTTTAATGTACAATCTCCAATTGTATTCACACAAAAAAATGTGTTATTTAAGTTTTTTTTTTTTTTTTTAAGTTTTAGCTTAAAAAAGAGAAATAAGAACTAGGGTTCGAGATTTTGGTCAAATAAAATAGCTTTTTTAAAATTTTGTGTTAAAAACTAATTCATGGGTTATGGTCAAAAGGTAAAAGTTATTTATAATTTTTAATTATTTACTACTAATCATATTAGAAATGTTTAGATAAATATAAAGTCTAGTTCTATATAATAAGATTGCTATCTTATTTTAAATTAAATAACTAATTATTTTTTTTATTAATAAAATTAATTAAATAAAATTTATCCAACAACTAATTATCAAGTTAATTAATTAAATAAAATTTATTATTACACAATATGAAATATAATTGAAAACAAGCAATTAATTTAATTACATTCAATTTTTAAACTTTCAAAAATTATAAAATAACACTTATACTTTTAAAATTGCAAGAATGATATCAATATTTTCAAATTTATAGATTTACACAAAATTTTCTTAAGTTCCTACATGATGTATTTAACCAAAAGTTTAAAAACTTAATAATTAAGTCCTAAAACTTAATTTTACATAATTTATCTTTAATTTTTTAGTAACTTAAAGTGTGTGATCTATTATGTTCTTTTTTATGTTATTAACAAAGATAACTATAAACTTCTTAAGTCAAGATAAATTATTCTCATTAATTTATTCTCAATTAATTTTTAATTAAAAATTTAATTTTTATAGATTATGAACAACATCTAGTAATACTTTATGATCCTCATTTGATAAAGAACATTAATTTTAGTAAAATATATTTCATATATAATTATTATATTATTTAATCCTTTCAGCTCATATATTTTATTAAATATTTTAGAATATAAAAATGTCTACTATATTAAATCATGATTATTAAAATTATTTTGACTAAAACTAATAATATAACTCCTAATGGCCATGGAAATATATTACCACTAATATCAAATTTGCACCTCTTTAGAAATCAACTCTATATTATTTAGAACAACGAATCTTTAATTGATTTCTTACAACATATAATTACAGTGTAAAACAGTGCTTATCACTTTTTAATTTTAAAACACTTTTATGTCAGATTCAACCACAATATAAAAATAAGATATAATTAAATTAAATATTATTATCTTAGATTTAAACAATATTATGTATTATCTTATATATAGCGAAATACAAAATCATAATAGTATTTTTTTTTAAAAAAAAGAGAATACAAGCAACCATCACACAACACAATAGCAAGCACCCTTACGAGAAAGAGTTGGAATCATGCTACTTTGACGGTACCAAAAATCTCTCAAAAATAAGAAATATTAGGCAGCAATTCTTGGACTCATGTTACTTGCATTTGCCTCTCTTCTACTATTCTAGTTGAATGAGCCTTTTACAATCTGTTTTATTCAAGGCATGATATTTAGGATGGCAAATCAACTTTTCATCTTCAAAGTTTCCCACCAAAGTTAAAAATAAGTCCCTTTTTTTTTTTATTTCTAGATTTAATTTGCAATTCTAGTAGTGTTATACACAAACTTTTTTTTTTTTTAAAAAATAATTTACATAATAGAAATACATATTTTGATGAATTAAGAAATATTGATACTCTCCATTTAAAACTATAGATTTAGGATGTAAATGCCATGACTTATTCAAATTAAACTTATTTAAATAGAGTTTACATTAGTAAACATGTCATAAATAAAGATTTTTTTTGTCTTTTCTTTGTTAATCAAAATGTCATTGGTTATTTTTAGTTATTCATTATAATTTTTAGTAATTTGAAAAATAAAAAAAAATCTCCCATCAAAGCTAAAAGAATATCTTTTCTTTTAGATTAATTTTCTCTTAAAGACACTGAAAGTTGAGCATTTCTATAGAAGTATGAATGATAAATTCAGTTGAAGTTGTGAATTTTTTTTCTTGAAATTATTTAGATTTTGTCTAATTCATGTGGCCTTTATGTGATTAACATATTATTTATTGAGAAAGATTTTTGATAAATAAAATTTTAAAAATAATTTTCATATTTTTCTTGAAAATTATATATATATATATATATCTTAAAGTTTTAGACAAGGTTGGTACCTATTCAAATTAAAAAACAAACATTTTATTTGTTAAATTTTAAAAGAAGCAAATTAAAAATATAGATTATTATTGTTAGTATCTTTAATTGTTTTAAATATTCTTTAGCAAATAATATTAGATGGCCTTAACCCATAAATTAAAGGTGGAGATTGAGTTTGCATGTGGTGTAGTCCACCAGAGTAAGTATGATACTAACTTAACAGCACTCCACCTGTTGGCTCCCACTGACAGCCGGGAAAATAGCCAAATTGCAACTTAATACTAAGAATTCACCATGATATATAGAAATAACGGGATTCTTTTTCTTTTTTTTTTGCCTATCTTAAATATTATTTTAAATTTTTTAAATATTATTTATTTATATTTTAAATTTTTGTATACATTATAAATATTATTTATTAATTATTTTAATATTTTTTATTTCAAATCTTATTAAGTCAGTTTTAAGTTTAACACGCAAAAAAAAAAAAAGAAGAAGACAACCATACTCCTATTGTAGCCAACTCCTAAAATTAACGTAGCTATTGAGTTATTGTGTCTTGTTAAAATAAATCAAATTCAAATTCAACTCTTTTAATTATTATTATATTAATAAATAAAAATTTTAATAGACTTAATTATTAAATAATTAAAAAATTATAATTATATCATCTATTTAATAATTTTTATTTATAATATTCATGATCATATTTTTTAAATATTAATTAATTTTATTTTAAATATACTTTAAAAATAAATAAATATAATTAAAATATTTTTAAAATAAAAATATAAAATAAATTTATCAAATTATACATAAATTAATGTAATGTAATTATTATATTATTAATTATGTTATATAGTATTATTTATCTAACAATTATGTAAATTTATATTAATTTAAATTTATAAATTTTGTGTCGCATTCTAATTGAGTTAGTAAATTTTATTAAAAATTTATTTTTTTATTTGTATTTTAAATAATTTTTTAATATTTTTTAAATTTTTTATTAAATATTTTAAGTATTTTATTTTATATTTTAAATTATTTTAAATTTTATATTATTTATTTTTAATTTTATGTTATTTTTTAAATTTTTTGTTAAAAAATATATAATACATCTTATATATTGTAATAGTTCCCTTCAATATAATGTATAATATATTTAACAAATTAAATTTTTTTTATTTTTTTATTTGATATAATTAATAAATAATTTAATTATATTTTAATTTATTTTATAAAATATAATTTTAATTTATAAATTTTATTAAAATATAATTTATATAGTAAGCAAATATCAAAAAATACTGTCGGTAATACTGGGCCATATTTAACGCCAGCACTTGCACAATTTTCACCATAAATTGAACACAGCACAGCGCAACATTCCAAGTCAATTGTATTTCTCAATTTGATTTGTGACGATGAATCGGCAACTTTGTGCTTCTGACTTAGTTGTCACTCTCACTGAGGTCGTGGTTGAGCAAACTCCCAGTGGTCATCTTCATCCTCTTTACCCTCGTAATACTATGACCGAGAATAAGGTGAGTTATCTTTCATCTTTGCATGTTGTTGTTTCTTTTTCTTGGTTATCGTAGATAATGCATGTTGTTAACGTTCTTTTGATGGGTTTTTAATTCTTTTTAAGATTTACTCTGTGATATCGAAAAGTGATTAATTAGATCATAATATCAACACTGATGAATTTAAACAAGAGAACAGAGTGTTCATTGATGTGGCATATGCAAATGACTTGGAAGATGGCTGGAAAATATATTACAGATCAGCTAAGATGAAATACAAATACATAAGTTTTCAGTAAAAACTTTATCATCTTCAACTTGGTATCAGAGCAGTAAGGGTTAACAATGGCAGAAAGTCACAGCAGCACATCTCAAAACATCACCATTACTCCAAACACTCAAAACAATGGAACCTTCACATTCAACACACCCATCAAGCTCACCAACAACAATTATTTACTATAGAAGTCACAAGTCCTACCAAGTATTCGAGCAAATGGCTTAGAAGGCTTGATTGATGGTATCAAAAATGCACCCAGGCATATAAATGTGACAATCGATGACTAGCAAAGTGTTATGACCACCGAGAATCCAGAATTTCAGACTTGGTTGAAGCAAGACCAAATGCTTATGGGATGGTTGTTGTCCTCTATGACTGAAAGTGTGCTTGCATCAACAACTCAGTGCGACTCATCGAGAGAGGTTTGGGAAACTCTAAAAAAGCTGTTCTCTGCTCAGACTAATGCCAGAGCCATACAGCTCAAGTCTCAAATTCAAAATACCAGGAAAGAATCTATGTCCATGGATGAATACCATCACAAGATGAAAAGTCTTGCTGATAGCTTGAGGGCTTCAAGTATTACAGTGACTGATGACGAGTTTGTGTTATATTTAATGGAAGGGCTTGGGTCTGAGTATGACTATGTAGTAGTTAACGTCACGTCCAGAGTAGATAGATTGCATCTTCAAGATGTTTACGCCATGTTGTTCAGCTTTAAAAGTCGAATCGAGAAAAATCTAGCAATAAACAACATGAACATGCCATCAAATATTTCAACAAATGTAGCTCAAGCTGGTGGCTACCAAAAAAGGATCTGAAATTACAACGGAAGACCTGAAACACAGAATTTCAACAACTTTGGAGGCACTCAAGGAGCTTCAAGTTCATAAAGTCGAGGGAAAGGAAAAGCTGGAAACAGGTCGAACAAACCGACATGCCAGATTTGTAACAAGATAGGTCATATAGCCTCAAATTGCTAGCATAGGTTCAACCGTGACTTTATCCCGCAATCAACAGCAGGTTCTGAACAGAAAAGGGCTTATGTGGCTACTCCTGATAATCCAGTAAATCCCTCTTGGTTCTTTAACAGTGGTGCTACAAACCACATAACAAACAACGTCAACAATATATGTCAAGCTGCAGAATACAATGAGGCAGAACAGTTGGTCGTAGGTAATGGTGAAAAACTCATAATCTCGCACATAGGGCATACCACATTCTTTTTAAATTACACACACACACCAACTTACCTATTCACTTGAAATACATATTGCATATTCCAAGAATTACCAAAAATCTCATTAGTGTCTCAAGATTAATACATGACAATAATGTTGCTGTGTTGTTTTATGGTGATATTTGCCTGGTGAAGGATAAAGAGCAGGGGAGAATAGTACTAAGAATAGTGGCTGACAGGAGATTTTACAGACTGGACCTACCCCTTTCTTTCCAAGTTTTCAAGAATAAATTAGGATCTATATTGAGTCAGTTAAATGTAATCAAACTTGAGTCAATGTTGTCTTCTTTGCCAGCAAGTTCTAACACTAAAAGTGATGGTTTGAGGGCTGAAAATGAATTAAATTTTTGGCACAATAGGTTAGGTCATGCACATGTAACAGCCCTTAAACAAACATTGTTAGATTGTAATGTTCCTATCATCAATGAAAACAACTTCCTGAATTTTGCAATGCTTGCCAATTAGGAAAATTGCATAGAGTTACTCTTAAAGGCAGTGAAATAAGTTCTCAAAAACTTTTGGATTTGATCCATTCCGATGTGTGGGGGCCTGCCCCTTTGCTTTCAAATCAAGGGTATAGGTACTATATAATTTTCATTGATGATTTTAGCAACTTCTCTTGGTTATTTCCTCTCTCTAAAAAATCTGACGCATTCACCATATTTATCACATTCAAAACACACGTTGAGAAATACTTTAACAAGAAAATTAAGTCATTTCAGTGTGACATGGGTGGAGAGTATAAAACTTTTGAAAAATACCTTGAGGAAGAGGGAATTAATTTGAGATACTCATGTCCTTACACTCACAACCAAAATGGCAAAACTTAAAGGAAACACAGACATGTGGTAGAAACCGGTCTGTGCTTAATGGCACCAGCATTATTACTTTTAAGGTTCTGGTGGGAGTCATTTAGTACAGCAACTTATCTCATAAATAGAACACCAACACCTACCTTAGGAGGCAAAACTCCTTATGAAAAGTTGTATAGAGTTAAACCCGATTTGTCATTAATTAAAGTCTTCGGATGCGAATGTTTTCCATTTCTCAGACCATATAACCAACATAAAATGAGTTATCATACTTTTAAGTGTGTATTTCTAGGTGTAAGTGCTTATCATAAGAGGTATTTATGTCTCCATAGCTCAGGAAAAGTATACATATCTAGCAGTGTCAAATTCAATGAGACCTCTTTTCCTTTCATGAATGATCCACTTTTCAAAAATACAGAATCAAAACTCTCCAAAGATAGCATTCCGTTGATGAATCAGTTCATGTTATCAATCTATGATCCTAGTAATCCTTCAACCACAGAAACAAAAAATAAAAGTCTCTTTGTCAACCCTTCTCCAGTGGGATTCTCTCCAGACTCAGGTAACTACACTCTTTCATTATCTTTTCAACAAGAACATAATTATGATACCTTAGAAAATGATTTTGATACATCCTTTCAACTAAACCAAGCTGATGAATAAATCAACCAAAATCTTCTACTTGAAATAGTACCTTGCCAAGCTTTAAACAAATATACTTCTACACACCCTATGATCACGAGAGGGAAAGTTGGAATCTTCAAGCCAAAACTCTATCTAATCGATGAGAGTATCACTGCTACAATTGATCTTATTCAAATATTAAAAGATCCGAGATGGAAGTGAGCCATGGAAGAAGAATACAATGCCCTTTTCAAAAATAAAACTTAGACCTTGATTCCATACAGTCAAGACCTCAAACTGATTGGAAATAAATGGGTGTTTAAAGTGAAAGAAAACTTAGATGGCAGTGTTTCAAAGTTCAAAGCAAGGCTAGTTGCCAAAGGTTTCCACCAAACCTCTGGCATTAATTTCTATGAAACTTATAGCCCAGTGGTAAAGGCTTCCACAATCCGAATAATACTTAACCTGGCTGTGACACTTAGTTGGAATCTTAGACAACTAGATGTCAACAATGCATTATTGAATAGGAAGTTATTTGAAACCGTGTACATGCATCAGCCTGAGGGAATGATTGATAAAACCAAACCTAATCATGTATGTAAGCTCAAGAAGGCACTCTATGGGCTTAAACAAGCCCCTAAAACTTGGTTTGATAAATTGAGAACAGAGTTGCTATCATGGGACGTCAAGAACTCAAGGTTAAATGTGTCTTTATTTTTTAAGAGAATTGATAAAGACATCACAATTATTTTGGTATATGTAGATGATATTGTGGTGACAGAGAGCAATAATCAACTGATTGAAGATCTGATCCAAAGGCTGAGTAATAAATTCTCTCTTAAAGATTTAGGTGATATACATTACTTTTTAGGTATTGAAGTTACCAGAACTGACAATGCACTCCATATCTCTCAAAGTAAATATATACAAGACTTACTCAAGAAAGTGAGTCTTGAAAATTGCAAATGAGTAGATACACCTCTGTGTGCTGGAGCAAAATTGAGTAAAACAGCAGGCTCTCCTTTCTCTGATCAAACATTATATAGAAGTGTAATTGGCTGCTTGCAATATGCAACCTTGACTTGACTAGACCTATCATTCGCTATGAACAAATTTAGCCAATTCATGGCTAATCCAATGCAAGCACACTGGTTGTCCTGCAAGAGAATACTTAGATACTTAAAGGAAACATTATATTTTGGGCTCAAATTTCAGAAATCAAATAATTCGAACATCCAAGCTTTCACAGATGCGGACTGGGGTTGTGATGTAGATGATCGAAGATCCATCAGCGGGTATTATGTGTTCATTGGTGAGAACCTGATCTCTTGGAGCTCAAAGAAGCAAGGAGTGGTTGCCAGGTCGTCTGCTGAATCAGAATACAGAGCAATAGCTCTTGTTTGCATAGAAATTACTTGGATTTGTTCTGTCTTAAAGGAGCTGAATATGTTGCCTACAAGAACTCCTGTAATATGGTGTGATAGTCAAAGTGCTGCAGCCATGACTTTGAATCCAATCTTCCATGTTAGAACCAAACACATAGAGATAGATCTTCATTTTGTAAGGGACAATGTGAGCTCAGGAGAAATAGAAATCAGGTATATACCTTCTAAAGACCAAATCGCAGACACTCTTACTAAAACTTTACCTTACAGTAAATTTAATTACTTTAGAAGCAAGGTCAAAGTTCTCTCGAGAACCTTGAGCTTGAGAGAGGATGATGAATTTAAACAAGAGAACAGAGTGTTCGCTGATGTGGCATATACAAATAAATTGGAAGATGGCTGGAAAATATATTACAGATCAGCTAAGATGAAATACAAATACATAAGTTTTCAGTAAAAACTTTGTCATCTTTAACTAACACGACATGTGAAATTTTTTTATTTTTTTTAATTTTGTTTTGGGGTTTGATTTACTTATGTTGTTCTGAAATCAATATTTAATAGTAGAAGGGTCGATGGGAGACATGGGTACTTGCATACAAGACACTGGGTTGTGTTTGGTGGACTTGTAACATCACCTTTATATGTGTACCAATTAATGCCATTGAAATCTCCAACAGAATATGATTACTCGGTAATATACAGCATCATGTTTTAGACTCTTACTCTTATTGGAGTTGTCACATATGCCTGCATAGCTCTCAAAGCCCATGATCAAGGCGAAGGTACTGTTTCTAGCTTACATTTATTTTCAGTTATCAAAGATTTTTTTATTTTTTTTCTTTTTTTGGTGCTATTTCATTATTAGCAAAGACGGTTGTTTGTCCTAGTTCATTTGCTATCTTTTAAGTTAGTGCAAATCTCTTTTTTTTTTCCTGGCAATTGAACTTTCATTTCTTTGACACAGTTATTATGTAGAAAACACATAAGCTTGTGGTTGTATAGTAGTTCAGGCTTGATTGTAGCAGTTATAAAGTTGAGGCAAAAACAAAGTAGATGAGAGTAATGAAGAATGAATACAAAGGCCATAGGATATAAAAATATGTCATTCCCCAAAATATTCAAACATAATGTACATGTACAGGGTCCAAACTAGAGATGTCAATGGGGCCGGCCCGGCTCGACACAGGCTTGTCGCGGACCTGTGCCAGGCCAAAAGGTAAGGGCCCGTTAAGAATTGGGCCGAGGCTCATAATATTTATTATTTAGTATTATTATTTT
The DNA here is from genome assembly GCA_032401905.1 of Swietenia macrophylla. Classification (NCBI taxonomy): domain Eukaryota; kingdom Viridiplantae; phylum Streptophyta; class Magnoliopsida; order Sapindales; family Meliaceae; genus Swietenia; species Swietenia macrophylla. The sequence goes on along the minus strand of CP135585.1, from coordinate 2,199,544 downwards.
AATAAATATTAAGGATTTCACAATATTTTATAATTTAAATATTATTATCTTAATAAAATTCCGCAGGCTGGCCTGGCATGGCCTAGGCCTACGGACTGTGCCGAGCCTAGTTATATTTTGACAGGTCGAGTTCAGCCCGGCCCTTAAACCCGCATGGGCCTATATTTTGGCGGTTGGGCCAATTAACATCACTAGTCCAAACATATCTTAAGAAGACTCCACATTGTTCAAATCAGAATTTTCCTTTGTACAGGGAAGCATGAAATAATGAAAAATATTGCTTGACTTGCAGTCATCAGTTCAAGTGTTCTTTGCTTGTGGAAACTTAAAATAAAGGGTGAATTTTAGGATGTCCATGGCCCTTTGGCTAAAATACAGGCGAATATGAATGGTTCGGAAATTTGTCAGACATCATTTGCAGAACAGGCTGTTAAAGGAAAAAAAAATAAAAAAGTTGCTGCCACCACTATAATTAGCTGATAGCTCTGAAGATGTTAACGAAGTATCACTGGCCCTGATACTGGTGGCCTTCTCTTGATTGGTTTCTATCATTTTTCTTGCCGTTCAATTTATCTACAAATATCCCCAGCTTTGCATCAATACAAGTATGGCAAGATAGCTCCTGAATTTAATATCAGTTAACTAAACAGGCCCTGACATGGTTTATACATAAAATGGGTGAGTCTTGAATTGGCTTTCAATGGTCATCCCAGCTGTCCTAAATGCTGGCATGGCATGGTTCAAATCTACAGTATAATGTAAGTCGCATATATGGACTTGGATAAGTTCTAAGAGTTTATCCTACTTGGGGTAGTAAATGGTATTGAAATTGTAAATTGATAAGTAGAATGACGATGAGTTTCAAAAGTTCAACACTTTTGGCAATTTATACCAAATGTTAGCAGTGCATATGAAAGCATTGGAACTTTGGGTTTTCTTCTTGTCCTCCCAAGTGAGCATGTAGCTATTTTGTTACGATAACTATCATATTATTGTATTAGTATTTGACTTGGCATCTCTTCTTTACATTTTATATTTACCCTCATGGGCCCAAGCTTGCTTGAGGATGGTTTTAGAAGGTTAATTGCCGGTACCGAAACTATTATCACATTTACAGAACGTGAATCTTAAATAGAACCACTATATTAGGTTTCTACTGCATTTTAAGTGATGTAGAAGTGGAAACAATTGGCTGAACTTGTGGAAGTATACCGATTTGAGCAAATAAACTTTGTTTTTTCTTTGAACTTGAACAATATTTTTATAAGATCTAAGAAGAGAATGGGAGTCATATTCTCCATTTTGAGATCTTATAAGATACAGGGGATCTATTCGTATTGTTTTACCTACACTTGGAACATATTTGTTTTGTGCAAAACATTATCCTAACTCCTTCAGTACGTAAAGCATCTCAGGAATCCCTATCTCGGTTCTTCTTTTAAATACAGTGGTGCATAAATTTCTGACTTCTACAGAAAGCTGTTTTTTTATTGCAGGTGGAACATTTGCCTTGTATTCCTTAATTTGTAGGAATATGGATATTGGATTCCTTTCTGCCAAAAGCACGAGCTCAGACTTGTGTATTTCACACTCTAATTTGCACGAGGGCATAGAAAATAAAAGTCGGCTAGGAAACTTTTTCGAAAAAAGTATGTTGCCAAAAGAATATTGCTTTTCATTGCAATGTTAGGCATGTGTATGTTGATTGGAGATGGTATACTTACACCTGCAATCTGGGGTTTGTCCACATGACATTTCTTATTTATTTTCTTGTATTTTCAATGTTTTGTTCTTTGGTGCAATAGTTATTTGAATTAATCCGTTCAACTCTTAAATCTGTTGTCAGTGTTATCAGCAATGGATGGAATAAGAGCACCTTTTCCTTCAATCAGTAAATGTAGGTATTGATGCAGATTGCTATAACATATAACTTGGTCATAAGCTTAAATTACACAAATTTCCAGTTATATCAAGAAGCCAACTCATAGCAAGTATTCTCTATAATCTACGAACCTTTCATTCACAGTTTTGGGTTCTGTTAATTGTTATTGAGATACTTTGTTTGGAGCACTTCTAAATACCAAGTCCCTTTGCATTATTGTTGTCCCTTGTAATGCAAGATTAATCTTGCAGTTATATTCTTCATGTGTAAAGAGAAAAACTGGGTTAAATTATAATGCAAGTAGTATTAGCTATTAATAAGCAATTAGCATATTTTCATAAACGATTCTAAAGTAGAAAATGGCTCAAGACCATGGCGGATTTTATACGAGTTACATTCAAAATATTAAATGACCTCGAGAATCAATTTATGTTAAAATTTGCACTTGTGGAGTAGCATCTCAAGGTTGAGGTTTGTTTGTTCTTTGATGGCAATTGCATCTGTGCTCAGTATAGCCTTTGAAAAAGCTTAATGGCTGTGCATTATGGAAAATTCCAGAATTATCGTAGGAAAGGGATAACTAATAAAGTTAATTAAAGCTCCCTCTTTTCAGTGATGTAAGTGACACACCCCAGTTAATCATATGTTTAATTCTGAACAACAGTCTTCTGGTTCAAATTTCTGGGAACGGTTAAATGTCTCATAAGCTTTTAGTAAAGAGATGGAATCACAAGTTAAACTGATAAACAACTGAGAGAACATTTTTGATAATTAAGCGCCCTTCCAAGATTCTATTTTTTTATGCCTGGTGGCTGCCATGAGGGGGTTTTACATGTTTCGGGAAAATGGGCCATATTGTGTCGCCTTTTTTTTTTGTTTCTCTCTCTCTCTCTCTCCTTTGAATTAGATTCTCTTTGAGTTTTGAGCTTGCTGGTTTGCAATGTTTCAGCACTGGTGGAAGCTCTTTCTGCAACAGTTCTAATTGTTCTCTTCCTGCTGCAAAAGTTTGGCACTTCCCGAGTGAGTTTCCTCTTTTCCCCCATCATGGGTGCTTGGACCTTCGGTACTCCCCTTTTGGGAATATATAGCATTATACGTCATTACCCTGGCATATTCAAAGCTTTATCACCACACTACGTTGTCTATTTCTTTTCAAGAAATAGAAAGGAAGGCTGGCTTTTGTTTGGTGGAACTGTCTTCTGTGTTACAGCTGAGCCTCATTGTTTAACTTTCTTTTCTGTTACTATAATATAGGAGTGACTCAATCATTGTTTGCTTGTGGACTTTTACTTAGATTAAATCATCTCCTGCTAAGCAGGTGGATACATATACTGCTAAATCATGGAATGTATACCATGGCCATATCGTTCTATCTTATCATATACATACTAGCCATAGTTATTAAAGGTGCAAGGTGCATCAAGGCGCCAAGGGGTCCTAGAGCCTAGGTGCAAGGCGCAGGCGTGCTCTTGAGAGAGGTGAGGCACAAAATAAATCAAATAAAAAAATTAATTATATATAAGAATCTTTCCCGTATTAATAATATAAAATAAGTCAATTATTTATTAATAATATAAAATATTCAACATTTTAATAGGAAAAATTTTTAAAATCATCAAAAATTTTAAAAATCATAATATGTGATCATGTTCCAAATTCTAACTAAATGAAAATATTTCATTTAATAGCTATAAACCAACTACTCATCATCTAAAGTAACATCATCTTCTTCCTCATCAATATACTCCTCTTCCTCGCTTCCAATGCCTTCTTCTTCTTCTTCTTTTTCTTCTTCTTCATTCTCTTTATACTTCACTTCCTCAAAATCACTCTCTTTTTCATCTCTAAGTATTAGAGGAGGATTAACCCTCAAATTAAAAGATATTGATTTTTCTTTTTTCCTTTGTCTTAGCACTTGAAGTAAAAATATTTTTATCTTTTATCTTTTTTTAAAAAAAAATTGGCGTACGTATCATTCTATTAGTGATTCATTAAAAAAAAACTCAAAATAGACAGACATCACTCAAGTGCGCCTTTTTGTACCTTGTGCCTGAGGTTTTAGGTGTGCACCTTGTTGCCTAGGCGTGTGCCTAGCACAGGTCACCCGCCTTTCAAGTCTCGAGGTGCAAAAACTTGAGCTTGGTACACTTGCGCCTGAGGTATGCCTCTTTAACAACTATGATAGTAGTTTTTGCAGTAGTGTGAAGAAACCAAAAGTAGTGAATTTCTTTTGGAAAAAAAAATATTCAGCGACAAGCTTGGATAATGATTCAATGGATTACTGGCATTTTGTACTATTATATTTTTTGACCATTCATGTCTCTTTTCCTTCAAGAATTCAATTGGGGAACGTGGATAAATTTTTGATGGTCATCAACGTGAAGACCTCTCCCACAAATTCCAAGGTGTGATAATATTACTGATGGGGTGCTCTCATGGATTGGACACAAATTTAGATACAAACACTAACACTAATGCTAATTCAAACCTAGCTTAATATTATTTAATCAAATATAGGAGGGGGATTTCAAGAAGTGCCAAACACTCCTGTACTATGTTGAGAAACCATTAATCTCAAATGTTTAAGCTAATATGTGATGACCAACAATAGAATGATCATTGGAGGAAATTTCATTTTTTGCAAATAGATGCATCTATATATTGGGTCATCTACTTGGTGTTATAAACTTATTTGCAATTTCTGTTCATGTCAGATTTGATTAGTGAAAAGTACAGGAGCGAGTTGCATAATTCTGCATATTATCTGTTCTTTTATTTATGAAAATGATAACATGTATTCTTTGATGCTCTTATTATTTGTTGTATACAGGTTCAGAAGCATTGTTTGCAGATCTTGGCCATTTTAACAGGAGTTCCATTCGGGTAAATGCACTTCTTAGTTTCTTGTTTTTTTTTGTATATAAATCAGCTTCCTCACCATCTTCTTTTCCAACAGAGTGCTTTCTTGTTTAGAATATATCCATCGCTGGTTCTGACATGTGCGGGGCAGGCAGTATACCTGATCAGGCCCCAATAATCATGATGATGGTTTTTATAAGTTTATACCGAAATCAATTTACTGGCCTATATTTGTCATAGCTACGTTGGCAGCAATTGTTGCAAGTCAGTCTTTGATGTCCACCACATTTTCTGTCATCAGGCAGTCTGTAGTGCTGGATTATTTTCCTCGAGTCAAGGTGGTGCACACATCTTCAAACAAAGAGGACGAGGTCTATTCCCCTGAAGTCAATTACATCCTTATGATTCTCTGTGTAGCTGTTGTACTTATGTTGGAGATGGGAAAGATATTGGAAATGCTTTTGGTATGGTAAACTAACGCCCAGCTAAGCTTTTATATCTCTATTCTGCTGGTTTCCCCTCACCAATTTAAAACCTCACTTGTAGGTGTTGTTGTTAGCTTAGTCATGCTCATCACCACTATATTACTGACACTCGTCATGATCATGATATGGAGAACTCCACCGCTGCTGGTTGCACTCTACTTCTTGGTATTTTTCACAATGGAAGGTGTTTATGCGAGTGCAGTCTTTACTAAAATTCCTGAGGGTGGATGGATTCCTTTTGCCATATCTTTTTTCCTTGCTATCATTATGTTTGGCTGGTTCTATGGAAGGCAAAGGAAGATAGAATATGAATTGAGCCACCGGATTGACTTGGGAAGACTTAGAAATCTGCTATCCGATCCACGTGTTCAAAGGGTTCCTGGGTTGTGCTTCTTTTACACCAACATTCAAGATGGGCTGACTCCTATACTTGGACATTATGTTAAAAACATGAGATCTCTTCACAAAGTCACTATTTTTACTATGCTCCGATATTTGTTGGTTCCGAAGGTCTCTCCACAAGAGAGGTTTGTTGTCAAAAAAAATGGAGCTTAAAGGAGTATATCGTTGTGTCGTTCAGTATGGCTATGCTGATTCCCTGAATCTTGAAGGCAATGACTTTGTGAATCAAGTTACTGATTGCTTGCGGGAGCACATAGAGAACTACTTGGAGGGTTTTCCATCTTATCCTGTTGATATCATGGAAGAGATTTCTGGTCTAGAACAGGCAAAGGTGTCTGGTGTAGTTCACATTCGAGGAAAGACAAGGTTTTACATAGGCAAGCACTGTGGCTGGTTTGATAGAATCATGCTTGCCTTTTATGAAGTTTTGCACAGTAATCGTAGCTCTGCATTGCCAGTGGCACAACGTATTGAGGTCGGAATGCTGTACGAGGCTTGAGGGGATCCTCTTCATGTGAGCTTTATTTTATATTCTAGTTCTATCTGCTTGTTACAACTTACAATAGGTAAACATGCAATGAAATAGAGAAAACTAAGTGAAAGTGAAAAATGTAAAATAGGAGTTTAGAGTAGCAAGGGTTGGCCATAAAGCATCATCTTTTATTTTTTTTTTCAACTGAAATCTTGCCATCATATTTGTTCTTGTTAACATTGTGAATCTTACTGGAAAATCAGGAAAATTAAACTCCCGGAATTGGGATTTTAGCTAGTGATTTGTATTAGTTGTTTTCTTTCTATACAATTTTCATTTTTTTTTTCAAATCATTATATTGGTGTACATGTGCGAAGACTTGAGTGAAAAGATTAATCGGTGACTATTAGACCAAACATAACTAAAAGCACTTTCGAAATTGGTTGACCCAAACATAAAAGTTAGAAATGTTTTTTTAATTTTTTATTAATAACATTTTTAAAACACATTTATATTGCACAATCTGTTTACCAAGGCTGTAAGATCTAACAATAACATTAAATTATTGTCTGTTTTTACAGAACGAATTAATTTAAAATTTATTAAATTTAATTAGTATTAATTTTTTTAAAATTATTACATACAATAACATGAGGTCTTTTAATGAATTGTTTTAAAAAGAACTAAAATATATAAACATTACGGACAAGTGCGCTTTTTCTTAAAACTCTATGAACTTAAATAAGGATGAAGAATCTTTTGAATAAAAATAAAAATAACAGTAGATACTCTTGCTCCATAAACCAGTCAGGACAAAGGGGGCTTGCCCTCCTTTCAACCCCAAATAAAAAGTATCCACTTGGACATGGACATGGCCATGGACATGGACACAAATACAACTTAAAATAACCCAAGCCATCTTTATTTAAGATTTTTATACTATTTCTCATTTTTCCTCTTTACAACGAGGAATTTTAACACACAGATACAACAACAGTTACAATAATGCAAAGATGAGTGCAACTGTCTACACTCACAATATAAGCAAACCTTTAGATTTAGGAGGTCTGCTGGAAAGACAGCCGGCTCGGAGAATCAATTCTCATGATCAGCTCCTCTTCAAAACCAGAGTCATCACTGGAATAATCTATAATATGACCATCATTTTTGTCCGCTTTTTGCGAGGTGCCTGCAGGAATTTGCCCCGTGGATTCAGTCACTTCGAGTTTCTTCCTCACAGTAGCTCCTTCTGATCTTACAGAAACTAGCCGACGGCCAAGATGTGATGCAACACTTGGATAAGATAGGCTGTGCGATGGCCTGACTTGAATTGCGCTTGAGAAACTTTGTGAACGCCTTTGGACGTCAACCTTAGAATTGTAACCATTGAAGCTATCAGCCTAAGAAAACAATGAAGACCAATAAAATTAAGACAAGACTTGGGAATTTAATATTTCTGCTAGCCAACTTTTCATACATCCCTTATAAGGGGAAACTAGCCAAATTCGGAAAAAAGACAAAACTAAAACTAAGTGAAATTAAAGCGATAACAATTTCAATTACAGCAAATAAGAACCTCCACCAGCGCCCTTGCACACTTCGTCCCTTAGAGCAAACTGCTTTTGAATAATTGAAAGTATAAAGAGAAGCATAAGGAGATTTATGATATGTCCCTTTGGGGTTCATTTAGTGACCAATAAATTTCAATAAAATGAAGCTTATGCAAGTCTTAGAGCATTCACTGAATTAAACCTGCATTCTTCATTTTGTGACAGGAGAAATTTCAATGTAAGTACTGCACCATACCATGCTTCCAAAGATGCTCAGCTGCAGTGCTCTAGTAGACAAGCTGTTGGCTGTATAATCTGTTCCTCCAGGGTTCTGCTTATGTTGCCTTCTCCTGAAGAAATGCTCAGGCCAACTCATAAGATTTCCATGTTCTCTACTTGGAGATTTATCGGGTTGATCAGCAGAACATGACAATGAGGATCTCCTTCTAGGGAGGTTTTTGTCAGCTTCAAATGCTGCAATATCAAAAATAATAACTCTTGCCCTTGTCTCAACTTGATAGCAAGACCCTTGCTGAGAAAAACTGGCTTCCCTAACACCTGCCAGTAACCAGCAACAACAATCTAACTCATTCACTTTTCTTAGCCACTATCAACTATCACAGAAAGGATAAGGTTAAATTCAAATGACTGAAACAAGTACATGATGTTCCCTTTGGCCTAGTTAAAAATCTATATTAGGGCAAGCTTATTGCCATGTCTAATTTCATTTTTGTCACTTATTTGGTAAAATCTAATTGATAATTTTGAACTTATATAAAACCACTTGAGACATTAGTCAGTTAAGCGTTTCAATTATATCTAATAAGGTGCAAAGAGTAATAACAATTTGTATAAAACAGGAGATATAAATTGAATCTATCAAGCTTTTGGGACCTTTCTTTTCCTCTTTTTTTATTTTTTATTATTAATATTTTTTTTTATACAACTGCACTAAAGCACGTGTTAATACTGCTAGCATGAGGTGGAAATCTTATGGTTCAAGTAGCTGAGGGATGTCATACTCAAATTACTGGCATTTTATTTATCTTTATGCACTTTTTGTACTTTTTAGGATTAGTCTTAAAAAGACAAGAAAGTGTCAAGCTTGTGAGTTAATATATATGAAAGAACCCACTTAGTAAGATTATCAATGTATTTCAAGAATTACAATAACAGATTATTAAACCAACATATCTAAAATATCTTTGGCACTCTTAGCCATTAATTTTCACCAAATTACCTCGTAAGTGACTATATTACTAAATCACATCCCCAGTATTATGTGTTAGTCCTACTCAACACACTACTAAAATCACATTCTGAAATTTATTTGATTGTGTGAGTAAATGGAATGTAGACATTCAAAATAAAGAAGTAAATGCAATGGCTAAAATAGAAGACCAAACTTTTGTGACAGTAAAAGTCTTGGGTTGAGAAACATGAAAGCATCCCTCAAGAGCAACTATTCTGTGCACAAATCTAGATTCTTAGAATCATACTGCTGGAAACCATAAAAGAAAACAAAAGGGGAGGAAATTTCGCATAGAAACAGAAGAAAAATCAAAACATCGGAGGGGAAATCAATTTTAATTTTGCGAAGTCAGGCAAAAAAACAACAAAACATAAGGCTCTTGTTTATACCAGCCACATGCAATGGCTAAAATAGAAGACCAAACTTTTGTGACAGT